>OU343217.1:246324894-246413433 GCA_910596185.1 Chrysanthemum makinoi | reverse complement strand
CGCATCACTCTTATCCGTTTACCCACCTCCGTCCACCTTCCATCGCCGCCCACCTCTCCGTCCACCGTCTCCGTCAATCCGAGGTATCTTTTTATCCTTATTCCAATCTTTGTCCATCTCTTATCTCGTACCAGATCTGCTTTTATGAATAATACTTTATTGTTCATTAATACATATTATCTAGCTATGAATAGATGTTATAATATATATCTGGGTCGTGGTATTTATTATTCAGATGTTAAGTAGATTTTTTTTTTGTCTAAAACAGTTCATACATTGATCTAAGTAGTTTAGGGGATGTTTGGCAAAGCTTTTAAAAATAGCTTATTGACTATTCAGTATAATGTAGGAGTTAGTGTTTGGATTGGCTTATCAGCCAAGGGGGTGTTTGTTTCGTCGTATATAACCGGCTTATGGCTTATTTGGTTCTGAGCTTATGTTTCATAAGCTCGCTTTTTGTGGCTTACTTTGAATTTTTTTCGGCTTAAATAAGTTTAGTATGTCATAACAAGCTTATATAAGCTGAAAAATTTCAAACGAAACCACAAAAAGTGGGCTTATGAAACATAAGCCCAAAATAAAATAAGCCACAAGTCGGCTATATAAGCCGAAACAAACACCCCCTAAGCTAAAATTTTCTTTATATGATTAGTTTGTTCCAAAACAGCTTATTAGCTATACAAAACAATACATGGTACAATATTTGGACTAACTTGTCACCTAGTTAAGCTGGAGTTTTTTTGTTATATATAACTAATTAGTCCAAAACAGCTTATTCAACTAAGGTATTTAATGGGGTGTTGGCAAAGCTTATTAGCTAAGCAGAATAATACGAGGTGTGACAACTCGCAATTTCAGGTCATTTTTCAAATTTACTATTCATCTCGGGAATTTACTATTCACCGGTTACTATTCAAAATTTTACTATTCATCATTTTCGGAGTCAAAGTAATATTCTGATAACGTATTTCAAAATTTACTATTCACAAAACTACTATTCATTCAGGAAAATTCACTATTCATGCTTCACTATTCATCGTTTATCGTAAACTAGGTTTACGAGTATCAAATTAGTAACCTTATTGGTTTGCTGCAATTCATGAACTCATCAAGGACATTTCGACTAGAGTTTTATCTTCATATCATTAGCATCATTATCATCATATTAGTTCATGCATGGTTTTGCATTTTCATTAAGCGTATAATTTTATTAAATAAACGCTATCCGCGTAATTATTATTATTGACATTTGATCCGATACTTTCAAAAATTATCCCAACATATTTTTATACTCATATTAAGATTATAAAAATAATATTATGAGTTACCCAGTGTTTTAAATTTATTTTGTATATAAATTGTTATATTTATATAATTCGACGGTTTTCTGAAATACTACACGATAATTATTATTTCACTCAATTTTTGTAAGAAATGTATTTTTTATAATTTTTATGACTTCAATATATTTTATTTTGATCCGTTAAAATTTATTTTTATGCGCTACCCTAAATGCTTAAATAAATACACAAGTTACTAATAATTCCTAATTAACTACATTTTACTCAACATTAAAACACTTGATTATTAAATGCATCTAGTTCCTTTTTTTTTAGCATTGACACTAGATGGATGAGTCACACCATTCATTCACTAAATATCTAACTTAAATACATTATATTGTTTTATACTTACACATAGTTATCTAATATAAAAGGTGAAAAAAAAAAGTTCTCTTCCTCTCTTCTCACCATAGAACCGGCCATATAGAGTTATCAAGAAGGAGATCACAAAATTTTTCAAGTCAAGTTAATTCACAATCTAGTCACACTCTTAGTTAAGGTTTTGAAATAAAAACCTAGGGTGTTAGGATTAACCTTGTTCATTTAACCTCATCAAGTTACTAGTAAGCATTTCATGTTCATATTCATTTTTCATATTCATGTTATGTTCATTTCATCATATTTAAGAAAATCATGCAAGTCATATTGATGTTTATACCACTTTTTATTGTTTTTGAGTGTTATATATATATATATATATATATATATATATATATATATATATATATATATATATATATATATATATATATATATATATATATATATATATATATATATATATATATTTATCATCATAAATTACTCCTTGAAACATATCACTTTTGGTGATGTCTAGGAACCCATGACACCTTAATAAGGTGTATGGTAGGATTAGAATAGCTTCGGAGTTGTTTTGAATTGGTTAGAATAGTTTTTGTGAGAAAAACTCATTTCGACAAATTTATTTAGAGGTCTGATCTTATTTTCGAATTCTGGAATTCTCGACAGTAGGTAAAACATTTTGGGCTAGAAATTTGGAAATATACTTTAAAAAGCAGCGTGGTCGCTTGCGGGTTAAAACGGAGTTATAACTTGAAGAAGATATGATAATTACAAGTTAGAAAACCATAAAACCAGAAAATTCAGCATGTTACGTCCACTTTTGACGAGTCAAAAATGAGGCTTAGGCGTTATGAAATGTGTCGACTTATCAAAAATATATTAGTATACTTTAATACGAAGTTAAGGATATAGAATACGTAGAAAACGGACTTGTAATGATTAAATTACACGCGTTAAACAAAGTTGCCGTAATTATATTAAATAAGCAAAACTAGTATATTTCTATTAGACAAATATTACGGCGACAAATGACCATATTGAGGGTCGTTTTTAACATGGATGTTATACTTTTTATAACATGATGTCTTCTAGTAAAAGTAAGTTCGCCTAGCATATTTTCCAAAATGTCCAACCGTTCGTCAAGCGGAGTTGTAATGAATAAAATATGGTCACTTAAACTTTGCCGAAAACCACCTTTAAACAATATTTTGGACACAAGTACCATACTTTACCTATATTTTCTCCATGATCGAGACCTCTAGGATAAAAACTTAAATGCTAAAACTTTGAGATAATGATACAAGCTTCCCAAAACCGTTGCGTTTGTTTCCTAACACTCGATGTGCACCATTTTACGACTAGCTTTTCAAGGCCGTTTATTCACTTTCATGAAATTTTCAATGACATTATTTTACGACGAAAAGTTATAATTTCATAATAAATCACTAAATGATTATCGTAGGATATCATTTCAACGTAAATACATGTAAAGTAATTTAAAATTTGGTCAAGACGTTATACGATTATTTTTCGACGATAAGTATTATTTTCAAAAATTCACAAGTGGTATAGATATCATACGAATTGCATGCATAACATTACCTCATGACTTATTATATATCATATCATTCATAATAGGTCGCAGTTAGAGATTGCGCATCATTTCAGTGTACGCACTTTTGTCATCGCATCATTGTACCAAGTGAGTTTCCATAGCCGCATTTTCAATTGTTTTAATGCTTTTATTAAACTCTTTGGGGGAGATACATGCTCAACAACTTTTATGACATTCATGATTATATGTTTATCTGAACTGAATGTTTAGTCATAGGAAGTAACAGTTTTATCATACTTAGAATTTTTATATCATAATCATTGGGCTAATTGTCTTGGTATAATCATTGGGCTAATTGTCTTGGTATATTCATTGGACCTAGCGGTCTTGGTATATTCATTAGAACTAGCGGTCTTGGAATAAACATGAACTAATGGTCTTGGAATTATTTAACACAACACTCATATGTGTTATATCAATTGAATATTGAAACATTAAGTAATGTACTATTATGTGAATTCATTTGACATCATGCACTTGAACATAAACTATGCATATTTTGGCAGTGGGTTGTAAACACACAGGTTGCAAGTTTTGTATGGGCGGAACTTGGAAGTGAGTGGATTTGCAATGCCTTTGCTGGCCATTCTTTAAAGGTTTTCTTCATGGCAACACAAACTCCATGAACTCACTCAACCTTTGTGTTGACACTTTTTAGCATGTTTTATCTCAGGTATCTAAGGCATTCACTTCATGGCATGCATGTGGACTTATCATAGAGTCGTGGTGACGGCGCGTCTCACATGGGATTTATACACTTTAAAAACATCGTTTGGCTTGTATCAAACTTATTTCCGCATATGATGATTTTCATTTGGGACCTATACTTTGTAAACTCTGATTATTTTATTAAATCAAACGATGTATTTTCCAAACGACACTTTAGGTCGTTCAATATCTTGTGATTGTGATGCTATGACAGTCAACCCCTAGAATTCCATTCCCTGCAAGGTAATTTGGGGTGGTGCATTGGCATGAGCTTCATTATAAGAACTAGGTTGCATCATTGACCCTAGACTATAAGTACATCATCATAGCATCTCATCATTTCATCATAAGTGCATATTCACTTTACATGCGGTTTTATACGCATTACATTTTCGAGTTGTTTACTTTCATTTCAATCGATTGTCACATGGATGCCCTTAAATACCCATCCCATTATCCTTTCCTCATACTCTAATGTGGAGAATGCCTTGTCATTCCCTATCATGATTTTAACATCAGTTGATTCATTACCGATAACGTCGAATGCCGTGATAAAACCTTTAAGTAGGGCGAAGTCACTCTCACTCCTTTGTTTCACCACTAACATGTCGAGTTACACGCTATTCACACACTAAGTCACTAAACCGTCACTCATTTTGAGAAGTAACCTCAAACTTATCAAACATAGGACTTTGCTACGTCTCATTTTTCCTCTTATTTTGAAGAGTTATGGCGCTGCACTAGACATGACACCAGCTATCCAAAAGTATGTGAGGGATAGTATAGCCGAGGCACTAAGGAAAGAACGAGCAGCTGTAGCTCTGCCTGCCAGCCGAATTTGCTGCCGAGGCTGCTAATTGCTTTGCTGCCACAGGGGCTGCAGGAGGGTGGAGGTTCGAAATTGTACATACAAGGACTTTAAGAACTGTGATCCCACAAAGTTCAAAGCCGCAGGAAGGACCCGCTGCTATGATTCGTTGGTTTGAAAGATGGAGTCATATTTCTTCTATGCAATTGCCCAGATGACTGCAAGGTAAAGTTCGCCACTGGTACACTCTTAGATGGCGCAATGTCATGGTGGAATTCGTATGCGCAGCCTATTGGTATCGAAAATGCTTATAAGCTCACGTGGGATCAATTCAAGAGGTTGTTGACAAAGTATTGTCCACGAAGGTGAAGAAATTAGACGAATTTTATGTGTTAGTGATTGTTGGTTATGACATCGGAGACCTACATCAGGAGGTTTCAAGAATGGTGCACTATGTCCATCAATGGTTTCAGACAATGAGAAACTAATGGAAAATTTCATTGGAGGACTTCCAATGTGTATTCAAGGAGATGTAACTTCTTCCGATCCACAAATAATTGAAGAAACTATCAGGATAACTCAAAAACTCATGGCTCAAGTTGTGAAAGGGGAAAACATTATCAACAATAACCGCAACAACAACAACCACCAAACTAGCAACAACAAAAGGAAATGGGAAAATGACCAGAGAGGTTATGATAACAACAACCAAAACCGTAACACTAACCATCACCAACAGAATAGAAGGGGCAAGCTGCAATGGTTTATGTTTGCGCACCAATAGAAGCGGTTATCTTTGGAACCTACCCACTATGTAATCGATGTAAGTATCATCACACGTCTTTGTCTGCTAAGTGCTACAAGTGTAAAGCGGGACACCTTGCCAGAATATGAGGCAAGGCCATAGATACATGTTACGGATGCGGGGAGCAAGGACACTATCGGAATCGATGTCCTCAAAACCAAGGTCAACAAGTTGAAGGTGGGAATGCATACATAGAAGGGAGGAAGCTCGCCATGGTCTCAACAAGCGGAAGACTGAAGAAGTTTAGAAACTAAATTCTCATTTTCCTTACTATGCAATCGTACTAAGTTTATATCCTCCTCATATCCGGATCTTTATGACTTAAGATGTATTACTGTTTGATAAACCACTCGTTGTAAAATATTCTCATCTATCGTACTTTATTTTCTTTCGATCGATATCACTTGAGAATTTTACTTCCTACTTTGCTATTTTAACGACAAGGTTTAAATCTATGTAAACATTGAGAGTTATAACAACTAAACCGAACGTCACATTATCGTTCCTTAATTATACATAGCCTAGCTAACTATGTCTGGAGAGTTCATGTTATGTTGGGAGCAGTTATTTATAAATCTGAGTGCAAGCAAAATTTTCACATATTCCAAAGTCAAAGTGTTACTCATGGGAGATTCATCCAATATTTTCTCTACTATGATGTTTTGTACGCTCTTAATCATCGATAACCGTAACGACATCTCTTCATGTCTTCTCTTCTCGTCATTCATCACAAATTCAAAAATTCGATAGACTAACATGAACTGAATTCAGGGACTGAATTTCTTTTTGGGTGGGCGAATGTGACAACTCACAATTTCAGGTCATTTTTCAAATTTACTATTCATCTCGGGAATTTACTATTCACCGGTTACTATTCAAAATTTTACTATTCATCATTTTCGGAGTCAAAGTAATATTCTGATAACGTATTTCAAAATTTACTATTCACAAAACACTATTCATTCCCGGAGAAAATTCACTATTCATGCTTCACTACTTCATCGTTTATCATAAACTAGGTTTACGAGTATCAAATTCGCGTAACCTTATTGGTTTAGCTGCGAATTCATGAACTTATCATCAAGGACATTTCATATAGACTAGGTTTAGTCTTCATATCATTAGCATCATTATCATCATATTAGTTCATGCATGGTTTTGCATTTTTCATTAAACGTATAATTTTTATTAAATAAACGCTATCGCGTAATTAATTATTATTGAACATTTGATCCGATACTTCCAAAAATTATCCCAACATATTTTTATACTCATATTAAGATTATAAAAATAATATTATGAGTTTACCCAGTGTTTTAAATTTATTTTGTATATAAATTGTTATATTTATATAATTACGACGGTTTTCTGAAATACTACACGATTATTATTATTTCACTCAAATTTTGCAAGGAATGTATTTTTATAATTTTTATGGCTTCAATATATTTTATTTTGATCCGTTAAAATTTATTTTTAGCTAACGCTACCCTAAATGCTTAAATAAATACACAAGTTACTAATAATTCCTAATTAACTACACATTTACTCAACATTAAAACACTTGATTATTATTAAATGCATCTAGTTCCTTTTTTTTTATGCATGTCGACACTAGATGGATGAGTCACACCATTCATTCACTAAATATCTAACTTAAATACATTATATTGTTTTATACTTACACATAGTTATCTAATATAAAAGGTGAAAAAAAAAAGTTCTCTTCCTCTCTTCTCACCATAGAACCGGCCATATAGAGTTATCAAGAAGGAGATCACAAAATTTTTCAAGTCAAGTTAATTCACAATCTAGTCACACTCTTAGTTAAGGTTTTGAAATAAAAACCTAGGGTGTTAGGATTAACCTTGTTCATTTAACCTCATCAAGTTACTAGTAAGCATTTCATGTTCATATTCATTTTTCATATTCATGTTATGTTCATTTCATCATATTTAAGAAAATCATGCAAGTCATATTGATGTTTATACCACTTTTTATTGTTTTTGAGTGTTATATATATATATATATATATATATATATATATATATATATATATATATATATATATATATATATATATATATATATATATATATATATATATATATATATATATATATATATATCATCCTATAATTACTCCTTGAAACATATCACTTTTGGTGATGTCTAGGAACCCATGACACCCTAAGAAGGTGTATGGTAGGATTAGAATAGCTTCGGAGTTGTTTTGAATTGGTTAGAATAGGTTTTGCGCGAGAAAAACTCATTTCGACAAATTTATTTAGAGGTCTGATCTTATTTTCGAATTCTGGAATTCTCGACAGTAGGTAAAACATTTTGGGCTAGAAATTTGGAAAATATACTTTAAAACAAAAACGTGGTCGCTTGAACGGGTTAAAACGGAGTTATAACGAAGAAGATATGATAATTACAAGTTAGACGACGAAAACCATAAAAACCAGAAAATTCAGCATGTTACGTCCACTTTTTACGAGTCAAAAATGAGGCTTAGGCGTCATGAAATGTTTCGACTTATCAAAAATATATTAGTATACTTTAATACGAAGTTAAGGATATAGAATACGTAGAAAACGGACTTGTAATGATTAAATTACACGTGCTAAACAAAGTTGCCGTAACTATATTAAATAAGCAAAACTAGTATATTTCTATTAGACAAATATTACGGCCACAAATGACCATATTGAGGGTCGTTTTTAACATGGATGTAGTACTTTTTATAACATGATGTCTTCTAGTAAAAGTAAGTTCGCCTAGCATATTTTCCAAAATGTCCAACCGTTCGTCAAGCGGAGTTGTAATGAATAAAATATGGTCACTTAAACTTTGCCGAAAACCACCCTTAAACAATATTTTGGACACAAGTACCATACTTTACCTATATTTTTCTCCATGATCGAGACCTCTAGGATAAAAACTTAAATGCTAAAACTTTGAGATAATGAGACAAGCTTCCCAAAACCATTGATTTTGTTTCCTAACACTTGATGTGCACCATTTTACGACTAGCTTTTCAAGGCCGTCTATTCACTTTCATGAAATTTTCAATGACATTATTTTACGACGAAAAGTTATAATTTCATAATAAATCACTAAATGATTATCGTAGGATATCATTTCAACGTAAATACATGTAAAGTAATTTAAAATTTGGTCAAGACGTTATACGATTATTTTTCGACGATAAGTATTATTTTCAGAAATTCACAAGTGGAATAGATATCATACGAATTGCATGCATAACATTACCTCATGACTTATTATATATCATATCATTCATAATAGGTTGCAGTTAGAGATTGCGCATCATTTCAGTGCACGCACTTTTGGCATCGCATCATTGTACCAAGTGAGTTCCATAGCCCCATTTTCAATTGTTTTAATGCTTTTATTAAACTCTTTGGGGGAGATACATGCTCAACAACTTTTATGACATTCATGACTATTTGCAAACTATATGTTTATCTGAACTGAATGTTTAGTCATACGAAGTAACAGTTTTGCCATACTTAGAATTTTTATATCATAATCATTGGGCTAATTGTCTTGGTATAATCATTGGGCTAATTGTCTTGGTATATTCATTGGACCTAGCGGTCTTGGTATATTCATTAGAACTAGCGGTCTTGGAATAAACATGAACTAATGGTCTTGGAATTATTTAACACAACACTCATATGTGTTATATCAATTGAATATTGAAACATTAAGTAATGTACTATTATGTGAATTCATTTGACATCATGCGCTTGAACATAAACTATGCATATTTTGGCAGTGGGTTGTAAACACACAGGTTGCAAGTTTTGTATGGGCGGAACTTGGAACTGAGTGGATTTGCAATGCCTTTGCTGCATGAACATTCTTTAAAGGTTTTCTTCATGGCAACACAAACTCTATGAACTCACTCAACCTTTGTGTTGACACTTTTTAGCATGTTTTATCTCAGGTATCTAAGGCATTCACTTCATGGCATGCATGTGGACTTATCATAGAGTCGTGGTGACGACGCGTCTCCCATGGGAATTTATACACTTTAAAAACATCGTTTGGCTTGTATCAAACTTATTTCCGCACATGATGATTTTCATTTGGGACCTATACTTTGTAAACTCTGATTATTTTATTAAATCAAACGATGTATTTTCCAAATGACACTTTAGGTCGTTCAATATAACTGTGATTGTGATGCTATGACAGTCAACCCCCAGGAATTCCATTCCGCTGCAAAACAGGTAATTTGGGGGTGTGACACGAGGTAGTGCTCGAATTTGGGTCCTGAGATTAGCGTTTCCTAACATAGCCACTTCTTGGTTCCACGCAAAGATGTGAAGTGAAATAGGTGCTTTAGCGTGTGTGTGTGTAGAGATATTTTTTGGCTAAGTGAAACTGTGTCATATTCTTTTGTGTGTTAATGAAATGTTAAAACTGATCATGTAGCAGCATGGGCACCAACGTCAAAACAAAAGTCATTTCGAGGTAGAAAAGCGGTTCTTGTTACTCAAAATGTGTTGGCGATCTCCTCACATGACATGATGTTTACTTTTGTGTATACTGGTTGGGAAGGAACGACTAATGACTCACGCGTGTTCTATGATGCTATAATTAGACACGAAAACAAGTTTCTTGTGCCTAAAGGCTGTTAGATTTGTTAAGCTTGTATCTTATATATTTTAAACTTGTTAAAAGTAGCCCTTTTGCCTTTATATATCATGACTCTTTTAAAGAAAATGTTTATTGACTAAGACTACTTTTGTGTAGATCATTTCTATGTTGTCGATAGTGGGTATCCAAATATTAAAGGATTTTTGGCTCCTTATCGGGGTGAGCGGTATCATCGGTCTGATTGGCAACGTGGGGAAGGAGTTAGAGGTGTGAAGGGAAAAAAGGAACTCTTCAACTTTATGCATTCTTCCGTTCGCAACGTCATAGAACGAGCATGTGGTGTACTCAAAGCAAGATTTCATATTTTGAAAGATATACCAAGCTACCCGTTGAGACGTCAAATGTTGATTCCGCATCCATGTTGTGCATTACATAATTATATACGGATGGAAGATAGGGCCGATAATTTATTTACAATATATGGTCAAGATTATTTAGAAGTTCCGGGTGAAAGCTCTAGCGTGGTTCAAGAAGGTTTTGAAGGTTCTGATTTGGATTTGACAGATAATATGGAAATGCGTCATGTCAGAGATTCAATTGCAGATAGCTTGTGGGATAAGTATACTAGTCGTCGTCGTGAGATGCAACTTAATAGTATGCTTATGTATTAAATTTGTTTATGTTTTGTTTTTGGATTTGATACTTGTGTTTTTAAATCGGGATGTTATATGTGCTTGTACTAGTGTTAATTTTGAGTATATTGCAAATTAAATATATGCTTATGGTTGTAGTTTGTTTCTATTAATTTTATTTGTATTTTATTTTATACTAGAAGGATACTCGCCGCAATCTTGCGGCGGGTACCGGTGCATAATTATGGCGAACAAATGTTTTTCATTTATACGTTTTTTCTAACGGTAACTTTACGAATGAATGACAACTTTTAATTAAAATAACTATAAGCAATAGCAATGTAAACTATTTCATATCCAAATAAAAGTTGTCATTCTATTGCTATAATTCGAGAAGTAAAGCTTATTTATTTCTACTGTAGGTAACCGAACACCAATATGAGAGTAGATTTATTTAATTTTGTGTGTGTGTTTTTTTTTTATCGGTGCTCGGAAAAAGAATAGAGTGTTTCGTAATGGTGTTAGGGTTTTTAGGTTGGCTTATATATCATTAAGGTTTGGGCGGTTACAAGTCGACATTTAATTGACTACACTTAATGTATGAAAGAATGTTACTTTTTATTTATGAAAATTGTCATGAAAACTATATGATGAATAACATTAACTAATGGCTTATTAATTTCCTACTAAAGAAATATTTTTTGTCTTAAAAGTTTTAAAACTTCTTTATTTAGAAAGTCCTGAACACTTTATTAAGTAGTATAGATTACGTTTATACTTGTATATAAAGATCCAATATGAAGAAAAAAGTAAATTATGAAAAGAAAAATGATTAGAAATAGTTTCAACTAAACAACTTTTTATTTAAAAAAATATATATATAACTCCAACTAAATGGATTTTCAAATTTCTCAAACTCTTCTCTAAAGAAGAAAAAGCATTCAATTCTCTAGTAATTTTGGAATGAAAAAATAAGAAAATTTCTACTAAACGGCCCCTTATGTTTGTCATATAAATACAAAATTAAAAAAAAAAAAAAAAATGTTTCTATACCAAACACCCCTAAATATTGAATAAAACGCGCGAATCTCTCCCTCTTTCACTCGCCGGACTACCATTACGCCACCGTCACGATTTTCTCCAATTCAATTTCTTCAAAAATTTCCCTTGAATTTAATCAATGAAGAATCGTTTGAATTATTATTCTAGGGTTTCAATTTTATTCCTCTTTTGTTTTCCAGGTAAATTTTTTATTAATTTATCAATCGAATTGATATATATTTGGTTATAATTATTGATCCAATAACAATTAAGGGGGTGTTTGTTTAAGCTTATTTTCGGGCTTACCAGCTTAAATGATTCCGGCTTATTTTTCATAAGCTTAAATTTTCGGCTTATTTCGAGACTTTCTATAAGATTATTATGATATAATAAACTTATACAACCACATATGTCTCAAAAAAATCTGAGCTTATGAAAAAATAAGCCGAAATCATATAAGCTCGTAAGCCCACAAATAAGCTTAAACAAACACCCCCTTAATTATTATAGGATCAGATAGTTTTTACATTATCGGCATATCGTCTTTGTTATTATGTGTATAAGTATTATATGACTTAAGTACCTGTGTTTGTGAATGTTTCGAGAGCCGTTCATTGGATTGAAGTAGTTAGACTAGTTTTGGCAGTTTTTTGGCGAATGGCGAAATATATTATTACTATAGCTCTAGAGACAGCCCTTTATATGCTCTGCTGAACCAAATAGAGATATAAACAGGTTG
Source organism: Chrysanthemum makinoi (assembly GCA_910596185.1). Lineage (NCBI taxonomy): Eukaryota > Viridiplantae > Streptophyta > Magnoliopsida > Asterales > Asteraceae > Chrysanthemum > Chrysanthemum makinoi. Next base: position 246,400,786 of record OU343217.1, on the reverse strand, counting down.
ACCAAAGCTCTAGAAACCGCCCAACATAGAACTAAACATGATTGACCATCAAACGGGGGATTTTCATTATTATCAACCACGTTTCATACTATGAATTCAGGCAGTTTAAATGAACCAGCAGACCTTTATCATGACACACAACAGTCTGCGGTAATCTGAGGCAAGAGCAAATGAAACCACACTGGAAGGAAACTATATCATTCCATTCATCATTAACCTGATCCATATAAAATTAGTTTGGGCAGTTATTTTTTTGTTTACAGTTGAGGCATGAATATGAAATAGTTTTAGATTTGAGTATGAAGCTAAAAGAATATATGATATGTTTATTGCTATGGTGTTTTTGGGATGTAGCATAAAGATAAAAAGATACCGTGTTAAAGGGTTAGTAATTTGTGGTAAGAAGCATATGTTAAAACTTGTATACAGAAAAGACGCTTGTTAAAAGTCGTCATCACAGATTATAAGTAAAGTATTAGGGCGACGGGGATAATGATGACCAATGATAGTTGCATCGGTTTGTTTTGCGGCTGATGAAGCTAGCGCTTAGTACTGCTTAGGCGCCACTTTAAGTTTCCGACAAGCAATCAGTGAACCGTTAGAATTGATTTGCTATAAAGGGTCTACTAGGAACAAATAAAGTTCTAAAGATATTGTTTTATGACTTCATCTCCCTGTGAACATAGAAGCACATAGGCTTCATTAGTCCTTGATCATATACGACCGTTTTCATATGTGTATACATGTATGTTTGATATAAGTGTGATATAAACTGCTTACTTACGACTATTTTGGTTATGCGAATAAAGACGGTTCATGTTTCTAGGAATTTGATGCATTGCGTCTATTTTTACAGTTAGATTGATATAGTCTGCTGGTGTTGATTTTTATGTGGTTATCACTTTTCCTTTGCAGAAATTTTACTGTCAGCAGAGGTTACGCTTGAGTCTCTTGAAATATACACAACCCATGAATGGATAACATCCTCGCCCACAGTTTACTTTCTATGTGACAAGGAGAACAAGACGGTTTTACCAGATGTCAAGAAGACAAAGACTGTATACACTTTCAGGGCTGAAGAATCTTTTCAGGTATAAATAAGAAAATGAGACTTTCCAACTGCTATCCTTACTAGTTATTTTCTTTTACTCTAGGGTTTGTGATATCATCATTAACACAAATCTTTTCAGGTAAAAATGTCTTGTTTAGTTGTCGTTTTATTTATCAAGGTTTAAGAAAACCGAGTTACGTTGTAGGTACAGGTAGCAACATGGGAGGGTCAGTTGGGTTGGGTGAATCGGGCTGATCCATAGCCACTTTTTTGCCATATCTATGGTTTCTGTAAATAGTTAATGTGTATGATTACAAAACTATCTCACAAAATGTTTATTAATTAGGCGATTTTGGAGGATGTAAGAAGTAAAATTCATTTTGGGCGCCTTTCGACCTATTTTATAACAAATATTGACCCTTTTTAAGTAAATTGGTCACAATTGCCACCCCAATTGTTGGTCACTCAAGAGCAGTTTATATGATCTGTACTAATTATATCTTTAAGGAACGATAAATTTCAGTGTCTTTTTATTTCCTATCATAAATGCATTTGATTGACTCATGGGATTGTAATATCCAAACAGGTATTTGGGGCAGTACATGGTTATATCATGATTGCAGTGTATTTTTGGAAACTGACTTTAATTGGTGCTTAATATTTTCAGCCTCTTACCGTTTTTACTAGTAAAAAATGCAAGCGATGTGGGTTCTACGAAGAGGATCGTCTCAAGTCCGATGATGTGTTTGATGAGTGGGAATTCTGTCCTGCTGATTTCAAAACCTCTGATGGTCGATATATCCGCACCAAAGGCAAGGAATTCAATGCGACATTTGTGTGCCATAAGTGTGTGGATGGTAAATTCTTTCTCTAGGTTATATGCATTTTATATACAACCTTAGGGTTTGGGGTAGTTTGAACCCTGGACCATTTCTTTTCAGGTAGGGGCTTTCCCGTTGCAATAATATAGTAGGAGTGTTTGAATGCTTGTTTTGTAATCGCTTGTAGTATTATTGCAATTTGAAGCTGCAATATTCAGAGTCTAATGTATGGATATAAACATTCTCTAAGTGTCTATATGGTTATCATTTGTCTAACTTTATGTTTACATAGAGCCATAGAGGTTTAAATATTGAGTGTCATGCTAGCTGTAGGAAAACCAACTAATGTATAAGATGTTTCTCGTTTTCTCACAAGAATGTTTTTTTTAAGTGATCCCAATTACAGTATCTGTTAATCTTATAAAATAATCACACTTCTATAAACACTGTAACGCGTGATTAATTGATTAAATATTTTGACATCGTATAGTCCCTTTGAAAACACATATCCAAACGCTCCTTACGCTCATGTATATAAGAATACCAATTTTTTAGGATGTTCACTCATGATAGCGTTTATTAAAAAGTCAATGAGACCATCAACAGGCTCAAAGCCTTCTTGTATCCTGCACATAAGTTTATAACAGTCCAAATCCTACCTCTTTTTATTATTAAAAGTATTTTTGTGACAATAACCGAAAATTGCTGTTATTGATACAGGAATGAACTCAGATACCTCACTTGATGAAAAAGATAACGGGATGCACTGGTCCATAATAATCATTGGCCTAAGTGTCGTGGCTTCAACTGTACTATTCATCGTGGGACTAGTTGTGGCATACAAGTATTGGCAGAAGAGGAAGAGACAACGTGAACAGGCTCGGTTTATGAAACTATTTGAAGATACAGATGACATAGAAGATGAGTTAGGTATTGGTCCTCTCAGTGATACAATTTAACGATTTTTTTCCTGCTGTTTTCTTTTCTGCTTGATTATTTGTATATACAAAGCGGTTGAGCATCTTTAACGGGGTTATTATATGGGTTGATATGGTAATGACATTTTCTTTAGGGCATGGCCTAGCTCTTGGTAATTTGTGTTGTATACCAAATTTTATTTTATTGACATATAGAGAAAATTCTAGTTTTTCGATGCCATTGTTGACTCTTTTACGTCTATTTTCGTATGTCATTTTAGTTTGAAGGCCAAGAAATGGTATAACGAGTGTCATCCCAATAGGCAAGATTGGTGGGTCACGCGGGTTGGTTTCGGGTCAAAATGAGCACATTTTGCTCTAATTTTTTAAGATTCTAATAACTATCTCATCAAATATGAGAAAATATACTTTTCTATCATATCTAGTGCTTGAATAAGATTTTTCCTTGGGTGGGTTTCATGCCATAAAAAACACAGTTTGGGAGAAAAATGAGAATGTTTTTTTTTTTTTTATATATCTTTTTTATGTGTTTGATCATTTAGGGATTAAACATAATCCTAATCGGCAGTAGCCAGTAGGTATTTGCTAATCAAAAAGCTACCATGTCACGTTAGTTATAATACATTACCAATTTACCATGTTGCTTTTTTATGTGTTTGAATGATCTGTATGTAGCATGGAGCCACCTTAATGCATGGGTGTCATTTTGTGCGTATTTTAAAACAATCTTTCTGTATAAACATATGCATACGAGTTCTAGTTCAGATATGTTTTTGAGCTCACGTTTTATTCAGATCAATCAATATCCTTGTCTGAAGTATCCTTGTTCCCTTCTTAATTTTCCTTTCTCATTGCGATTCAGTTTTGAGCTGAGACTCAAAGTTGCCGGAGGCTAGTGTGGCGGCAGTCCACTCGTGTATTTTTCTAGAGATGAGCTTTTCGAACCTCCATAATAATTAAATATTCGTTCTGAAAGGACTATTTAAACCTTAATGCTCTCGAATGTTTTGTATTAGTTTTTTGCTCTTAAGTTAGTCGCGTATTTTTTCGACTTTTTTGATGAGTGGCTATCGAATTCAATGTTTATATATAAATTCAAGCTTTTCTAGTTGCTTACTCGAGCTGAGCTCAAGCATGGATAATTAGACCTTGTCGAGCTATCGAGCCAATCTAAAGCCTACTTTATAATTTCCGAGCCAAACTCAAGCCTTGTCATGCTCGAGCTCGACTTGACTTGATTACAACTCCAATTTTGTAGACTCAAGTTTAACATCAACAAAAGATAATTCATTTGGGCTTCAAAAAAGAATTATTAATGTTTTATTAAGGTTTAAAATCAGCACATGATAATTCGTTTATATATATATATATATATTTGAAAAGTATACTTCATTAGAAACCGGCCAACCCACAAAACGGGGCGGCACACACCAAAACCAAGATAATTACATAATTACAAAATTACACCAATTATCCCAAGTCAATAACGGAATCTAAGCTCTATTTTTAGCCCAAAGGAAACCCAACGCTTTGACTTCCCCAATAATATCTTCCATCCTAGCCTTCTTGTTTTGAAATTTAAGATGATTTCTCGCTCTCCAAATGCACCAACACCCAATAATAATAATACCGTAGAAAATCTCTTTTTTGCCCCGACAACCCAACAAAATTGCGGACCTCCAGCAGATCTTTAAACGAGAACACAAAAATATTCGAGACTTTACACCACGTCGAGATGTGCTGCCAAAGCCTTGAGGCATAGATGCATCCCGAGAATAAATGATCAACCGACTCTTCCGCGCTCCCACAAAGCACACAAGCGACATCCACAATCGGAACATTTCTTTGTCTCAAAGGAGTCGCCGTCGGGATCCTACCCATCTCCGCCCGCCACCCAAAAATGTTACATTTCTTCGGTATCCATTTGCACCATTCAAAAACATCTAATAGTGTATTTGGCTAAGAGCGATATGGTTGATTGTGAAGATTAAGTTCTAGTCATTTATTCTTTAAAAAGAAATATATTAAAAATTAGCTAAGAGCGGTTGATTGTGTAGATTAAATTTTAGTCATTTATTCTTTTAAACAATCATGTTTTTGGGCGAATGAGATCATAGTCTTTAATGTATTTTCTAAAACTATGTTCTCTCCATATTTATAGATTTAAAACATAATATGTGAACAAGTTCAATTATTTCATAAAAATCAACATTACAACAAAAATAATACATTATCTCGTTTGAACAAAGTATGAGACAAGTAAAATATAGTATAAACCCAAACTCGAATATACCCGATCTAAAATGAAACCACCTTGAGTAGACATGAACCTATCAAACCCCAACCCTAAATAGGGTCAAGTTCGGGTGTGTTTTCTATTACCTTCTCCGAAGTGACCCAACCCAGATTGACCAAAATCCGACCAACCTACCCTATTCAGTGCCTTAGTCATGGCTAAAAACTTTTTACATTTTATAAGGTTTTTAATAGCTAAAAAGTGTTGTTAAATCTACCAAGACCGGAATGGAATGATTCTATCTTGTGGAACTGAACTATAGTTTTCAAAAGTTGAGGGGCAAAATCGAAAGTTTATTTGACCCTTTGGGAAAATTGTATATTACAACGTATGTGTTTTAGGTCAAGCAACGAGAGGGAGGCTGTGTTCTTAGCTGCCAATCGCCATTGAAATAATGAAACGAAAACAAAGTACGCAACATACGCTATTAGAAGATCGAATAAGCTGGTTACCAGATTGCTTACTTATCAAAATCATCTCTCGTTTACCTTACACAAAATATGCCATAAGAACAGGTGTACTTTCCAAACGATGGCAACATCTTTGGCCTCAACTTCCTAATCTCATTATAGCACATGAATATATCGATGAACATGATTTCCCCCAGTTCTATTCGTCCATCGAAAGAATTATAAGTCAACGTGGCCAATCGAACCTCAAAAAATTCCAACTGCATGCATATTACACCAATCAGACTAAATCTCAAGTCCACAATTGTATTTGTAATGCTATTATTCATAACGTTCAAGAGGTTGATTTTGATCTGAGTCATTATTCAGATATTGATTATTACAACGAATGGTTTGTTTTACCTTTTTTTTTCAGCGGTTCAAGTTTTATTCATCTCACATTGTGTAATTGCATATTTGAACACACGCATGTCGTTAGTTGGGAAAACCTCAGGACTTTGCATATTGAAGAAGCGGAATTAGACCAAGATGTGATTAAAAATATTTTATCCGGAAGTCCTCTTTTGGAAACTTTGGAGTTGGCTTGTTGCTATGGTTTAGAGCGGATTGATATTCCTAACAAGAGTGTTAAGAACTTGGTGCTCTTTGGAAGCTTTGATTCAGATTATATGGATATGGTCGAAATTGTTGGAAAATTTAGTGCACTTGTGGGATTAGTTCACACCTTGTAATGGGTTAGGAGGTACGGAGTGTACACCCATAAGGTCCATAAACACCCAGACTCTTGTAGTGGTTTGTATTGGTAGTGCTAGTAGAAAGTACTGCTTGTGGAAAGTACTGCTTGTGGAAAGTACTGCTTGTGGTTTCCACTGATAAGCAGTGTTTCCACTGATAAGCAGTATTTCCACTGAAGCTTGTGGATTCCACTGAAGCAGTGTATCCACTGATAGCACTATGAAAGTACTGCTAGTGTGAAAGTACTGCTAATGGTATGAAAGTACTGCTAGTGTTAAAGTACTGCTAGTATTAAAGTACTGCTAAATGGCAGTTACAACTGCTTAATGACCACGTTTAATTGGTCATGTAACCACTAACGGCTATAATGGGGATAATTATGAGGCTATTAATGGGCCGATTAATACTCATAATTCCATTTGACTAGCTAAGAGTAATCTCCTATAAATAGGAGATCTGATTATGCATGAAGATACACAGAAAACGTAAACACTTATCAGCGAAAGGGTTATAGAATTGTGCCTAATTCTCTAACTGCATTTGGTCTTATCCCAAGTAGATATTCGTGATACCCAGGCATTAGGGTCGAATAGTTTACTTTGGAAAGTGATCACACGATTCCAAGTGATATCCGGTAACCACCTAGTGGTATTGCTACTGTCATTGATTGTCTTAACCCTGTTTTGGGAGATACACCACCAACAATCAAAGTAAACTATTTGTGATAATCAATGGCAACTGCTGCAATGAAACACATGGCTTCAAACTTTGCTAAGCTGGACAAGTTTGAAGGGGTGGACTTTGGGAGGTGGCAGAAGAAGATGCACTTCTTGTTGTCAAGTATGAGTGTGGTGTATGTGCTGACCACTCCAATTCCTGATGACGGGGATGATGCTACGGTTGAGCAGCATCGGAGGAGGAGCAAATGGGAGAATGATGACTACATATGCAGAGGCTTAATTCTCAATGGTATGTCTGATTCTCTGTTTGATATTTATCAGAACTTTGAATCTTCCAAAGAACTGTGGGATTCCTTGGATGCCAAATATATGGTTGAGGATGCATCAAGTAAGAAGTTTCTTGTTAGTAATTTCACAAATTACAAAATGACTGATTCAAGACCAGTTATGGAACAATACAATGAACTTCTTGGAATACTTGGAAGGTTTACACAACACAATATGAACATGGATGAGGCTATTAAAGTCTCTTGTGTCATTGACAAACTCCCTCCTTCTTGGAAAGATTTCAAGCATACCTTGAAACATAAGAAAGAGGAGTTAACTCTGGTTGAGTTGGGCAGTCATCTGCGCATTGAAGAATCTCTCAAGATGCAGGATAATGACAAGCCAAAGAGTAGCAATGCTGCTGGTGCATCTGTTGTCAATATGGTGGAGCATAACAACTCCACCAGGTACAATGACAACAAAGGCAAACGCAAATATCATGACAACACAAGGGCAGATCCTAACAAGAAGGCAACACCTACTTGTTGGAAATGTGGCAAAACTGGTCACATTAAAAGGGATTGCAAAGGTGTTAAGGTTGGTGGTAAAGCCAATGGATCAGGCACTAATGGTTCAGGGAGTGGTGGTTCAACCAACTCACTGAAAGGTCAGAATATGTTTAATAAGTCTTTTCAGATTTATTATGTTACATATGTATCTTAATCTTATTATGTGCAGGATGATGATGTTGCGTGGTGGGTTGACTCTGGTGCAACAGTTCATGTGTGCAAAGATAGAAGCTGGTTCAAGACCTATGAGTCACTGAATGATGGTTCTATTCTTCACATAGGAAATGAGTCAACAGCCTTGGTGCATGGTCGTGGTTGTGTAGATCTTAATTTTAGTTCTGGAAAGATTGTAACTTTGTTTAATGTTATTCATGTTCCTGATATAAGGAAGAACTTGGTTTCAAGTAGTGTATTGAATAATCATGGATATAAACAAGTTATTGAGTCTGATAAATTTGTGCTTTCTAAGCATGGTGTTTTTATTGGTTTTGGTTATTTATGTAATCAAATGTTCAGGCTTAATATTTCTACTAATAAAGTGTTAATTCACTTTTGTGACCACCACTGAAACTGATTCTAGCCAATGGCATGCAAGACTTGGCCATGTACACTATAAAAGAATGCAAGATATGTCTAAGGATGGGTTGATCCCAGCTTTTGACATGGACACTGAAAGTGTAAAACTTGCATGTTGACCAAGATAACCAAGAAACCCTTTCATGGTGTTAGTCGTGAGACTAAGGTCTTGGAGCTAATTCACGATGACTGTGTGATTTGCATTCCACTCCTTCTTTGGGGAATAAGAAGTACTTTGTGACGTTTATTGATGATGCTTCTAGATTTTGTTATGTCTATTTGTTACATTCCAAGGATGAAGCATTAGATAAATTCAAAGTGTTTAAAACTGAAGTTGAATTACAACTTGGGTCTTTGATCAAAAGATTAAGGACTAATAGGGGAGGTGAGTACATGGATACTCTGTATTTTCAGTCTGTTGGTATAATCCATGAAACGACGCCCCTTATACTCCTAAGCAAAATGGTATTTCGAAGGAAAAACAGGTGCTTGAAGGAGATGGTTAATTCCATGTTGTTCTTTTCAGGACTGAGTCAAGGGTTCTGGGGTGAAGCTATGTTAACAGCTTGCTATTTATTAAATAGGATTCCCAACAAAGGAACAAGGTTACCCCTTATGAACTCTGGACTAAAAGGAAACCCAACCTGAACTATCTCAGGGTCTGGGGTTGTAGGGCTGTTGTAAGACTCCTTGATCCAAAGCAAAAGACTTTGGGTGAAAGAGGCATTGACTGCATCTTTGTTGGATATGCTAAGCATTCCAAGGCTTATAGGTTCTATGTTATTGAACCTAATTAATATGTTTCAGTTAACTCTATAATTGAATCAAGGGATGCAACTTTTGATGAGAATAGATTCTCATCAGTCCCTAGACCAAGTCAGAGGATTCCTAATGGAACTCATGACAATGGTGTGTCAGAGGTCCCTGATGATGAACCATCAGTGATCCCTGATGAGGTTGTGGTTCAACAACCTGAACCTCAGCTCAGGAAGAGCAAAACGGCCAGGAATCCAAAGTCATTTGGACCTGAGTTTCAACTATACTTAGTTGAAGGAACAAGGGATGAGGCCTCTGACCAATACTCCTATTGCTTCATTGTTGAGGATGACCCCAAAACATTTGAAGAAGCAATGAAGTCCCAGGATATTGCTTTCTGGAAAGAAGCAATCAATGATGAGATGGATTCCATCATGGGGAACAACACTTGGGTGTTGGTTGATCTACCTCCTGGTTGCAAACCTCTAGGTTGCAAATGGATTTTCAAAAAGAAAATGAAGGTAGATGGAACTATAGAAAAGTTCAAGGCTAGATTAGTTATTCACGGCTTTAAACAAAAGTCAGGGATAGACTATTTTGATACTTATGCCCCTGTGGCTCGTACAGCTACCATAAGATGCTGATTGCTATGATATCTATTCACAATCTGATTATTCATCAGATGGATGTGAAGACAGCTTTCTTGAATGGTGAATTGGATGAGGAGGTTTATATGAACCAACCTCGGGCTTCATCATGATGGCAATGAAAACAACGTGTGTAAACTGATTAAGTCTCTTTATGGACTTAAGCAGGCACCTAAGCAATGGCATCAAAAATTTGATGAAGTGGTTTTGTCTAGTGGTTATGTTCTTAACCAAGCTGACAAATGTGTGTATAGCAAATTTAATGAATCTGGTAAAGGAGTCATCATTTGTCTATATGTTGATGACATGTTGATCTTTGGCACTGACCAAAATCAGGTTGACCTGACAAAGGAATTTTTGTCATCAAGGTTCTCCATGAAGGACATGAGGGAGGCTGATGTTATCCTTGGTATAAGGATTAAACATGAAAGTAAAAGAATTTCTATCTCTCAGTCTCATTATATTGAGAAGGTGCTGAGGAAATTCAATTACTTTGATTGTACTCCAGTGAGTACACCTATGGATACTTGTGAGAAGCTGATGCCTAATCATGGCAAAGCTATATCTCAACTTGAGTATTCTAGGGTGATTGGCTGCCTGATGTATGCCATGACTTGTACAAGGCCTGATATTGGTTTTGCAGTGGGAAAATTAAGCATGTATACTAGTAATCCTAGTGCTCATCACTGCAAGCAGTTCAAAGGGTACTGAAGTATTTGAAGAGAACTATGGATTATAGTCTCTCACATATCTTGGTTACCCATCGGTGTTGGAAGGTTACACTGATGCAAGTTGGATCAATAACACTGAAGACAATTCGTCTACCAGTGGCTGGGTATTCCTACTTGGTGGAGGTGCAATTTCTTGGGCATCCAAGAAACAAACTTGCATCACCAGTTCAACAATGGAATCTGAATTTGTGGCTTTAGCAACTGTTGGTAAAGAAGCTGAATGGTTGAAAAACTTGCTCCTTGAGATTCCATTGTGGCCTAAACCTATAGCACCTATTTCTATCCGGTTTGATAGTGCAGCTACATTGGCTAAGGCTTATAGCCAGATGTACAATGGTAAGTCTAGACACTTAGGTGTCGGACATAGCATGATTCGTGAGCTTATCATGAATGGGGTGGTATCTATAGAGTTTGTGAGATCTCAAAGTAACTTAGCTGATCACTTGAAGAAGGGTCTGGCTAGAGACTTGGTTATAAAGTCTGCTAAAGGGATGGGTTTAAGTCCAACTTAGTCACTGAATGCTAGGACACCCAACTCCCTCCCGAGGAAACTTGGGAGTTGAGTTCAATGTGGAAAGTGAACATTCAGGGATGGAGCACATGTTTTATTTTACATCCCAAGGTTGTGCTCAGAACCTGCTAAAAGGAGGATGAATTCTTTACTTCTTAATGGTTAATTTTCTTTGAAAAAGTGCTTGGCAGGAGCATGACTAAAGAGGAACCACCTATGTAAATGTTAAAGTTTTGCAGCTTCAGGAAGCTTTGGACTTTTAGCTTTTACAACATTTATGAATTTGGATATGGACACATGGCTTGTATAGTGTCAGGAGCTTTTAAGTGTTTGAAAACTTGTGTGTATTTTATCTTCAGGTATTCAAATGGGTTGAAGGGTTCAATTCTTAGAACACCCTGATTCTCGAATATTTGAAACGTGTAATTTACTAAGATGAAAATTCAATCCTCAGGACATTTTCGTTTATGCACATGTTTTGCTTGATGTTTATTTTTCATGCAAAGGAAGTGAACTAAATTTGGGGAGGATTGTTGGAAAATTTAGTGCACTTGTGGGATTAGTTCACACCTTGTAATGGGTTAGGAGGTACGGAGTGTACACCCATAAGGTCCATAAACACCCAGACTCTTGTAGTGGTTTGTATTGGTAGTGCTAGTAGAAAGTACTGCTTGTGGAAAGTACTGCTTGTGGAAAGTACTGCTTGTGGTTTCCACTGATAAGCAGTGTTTCCACTGATATGCAGTGTTTCCACTGATAAGCAGTATTTCCACTGAAGCTTGTGGATTCCATCGGCGGTGTATCCACTGATAGCACTATGAAAGTACTGCTAGTGTGAAAGTACTGCTAATGGTATGAAAGTACTGCTAGTGTTAAAGTACTGCTAGTATTAAAGTACTGCTAAATGGCAGTTACAACTGCTTAATGACCACGTTTAATTGGTCATGTAACCACTAACGGCTATAATGGGGATAATTATGAGGCTATTAATGGGCCGATTAATACTCATAATTCCATTTGACTAGCTAAGAGTAATCTCCTATAAATAGGAGATCTGATTATGCATGAATGATACACAGAAAACGTAAACACTTATCAGCGAAAGGGTTATAGAATTGTGCCTAATTCTCTAACTGCATTTGGTCTTATCCCAAGTAGATATTCGTGATACCCAGGCATTAGGGGCGAATAGTTTACTTTGGAAAGTGATCACACGATTCCAAGTGATATCCGGTAACCACCTAGTGGTATTGCTACTATCATTGATTGTCTTAACCCTGTTCTGGGAGATACACCCCAACAGAAATCAATGCTCCTTTTATTTTGTCACTAGCATTCAAAGGATATTTGTTATCGCCGGATCTTGTATTTCTAAATGTGTCTTTCGTAATTAAAGCTGAAATAGATTATTCTCAAAACCTACATAATCCGCCTGGGGAAGTGCATGAAAAGATGCTCAAAGGATTAATACTAAGCCTTGGCCATGTCAAGGAGGTTAAAATTGGGAAAAGATGCTTAGAGGTAAACCTTTCTTTTTTACTTTGGCAATTTGCATTTTAGTGGTTGTTTGGAAACAAACCATGGAGCGTTGACGTTTTTCTTTCATACTCCTTTTTTGTTGTTGAGGGGGTGTAATTGCCTTGATAACAATCATTTTTTTTAAACCATGATTTCCGACCTTTTTGGCCGACTAATCCACGGGGTTAGAACCCACCGCCACACAGGCTCAAACTAGGAAAAGCCCTCCCTTTTTAGGAGGTTGGCGTGGCCACTTAAAGATTGTTTGCACCTAGCAGATTCATATACGCACACCATTTTTTATTTTAAATATTTTTTTCACTATTTTGTTGGCAGGCTCTCGCTGGTTTAAAAGCTAAAGGTTTCATATTTCCATCAAACTTGAAGGTTCTTCAAGAGATTGATTCAAACTGAAGCAGAGACCGGGAAGAACTATTGCTTAATCATGGTCCTAATGTTGAAGAAGTAAGTTGATTGATAGCACTTTGAATTTATGTTTAGGCTAGATATGGTTTATGCATTCCAAATGCATTTTAATTTAGTACTCGCAAACTATTTTGTGTCAGCAGATTTTCTATGATTATTGTCTCTATTATTGTAATTCTGCCCTGTTCATTTTTTGGGTATATCACCCTAATGCTGAAATGCTTTATATGGTTATTGTTGTTCGAGTAATAAGAAGAGGAATGTTGATGGTAGGATTGCTGACTCGTAGTTGCAAATGGGAGTTCATGGTTACGTGACATTTATTTAATGGGTAGCTTTTACCATTGAATAATCTTTTGATCAAATTATAGGGTTAGTTTAGTCAAGCAATGAACATTTTTCAAACATATTGTTTACATGACAAGGAGCATTCATACTGATTGCATACATGTATCGACACCGGCCTACAAAAACTGAAACATTATATAATTACATTGAACTATGGAATGCAATGTTATTTGTTTGAGCTTCATCCGATCGTTGCTTCATATCAGTCTTATTTCCTTTCTTCTGCTCCATTAGTTAAAGGAGAGCCCTTTCCACTACAACAATCGGATGGACGGGCGAGGAGCCTTTCGCCGGGGACAGCATGTCCCCGACGAAAGTCACTAAACGACAAAATAAAATCTGACGTGGCACATAAATACGCTGACTTGTTACGGAAAATTCAACGGACACTTTCGGCGGGGACATGTCCCCGGCGAAAGTAAGTTTGATTTTTATCAAACTTTGACCGGATAGTCAAAATTCAACGTAAACTTTCTCCGGGGATGTGTCCCCGCCAAAAGTATATTTCACTTTTACCAAAAATTGACCAAAGTCAAAAGCATGCTAATTGTTCGCGGGAAAATTCCCGCCAAACCTTTTCCAAGGGACATGTCCCCGGCAAAACCTACTATTTATAAAAAATACACTTTATTGCAACTATTAATACATAACTAAAACCCCGATGCTTTGATAGTCTTTTCATTACGTAAAAACCCTAAATTATTTTAAAATTAAAACGGCATATCTTTAGTTCCAACGTCTGTCGTTACAAAATATCTCGGTCAAAAGAACGAAGTCTTGAATTTTGAGCAGCTGTGTTGTATCTCCAAGTTATCCAACGCTTGGGATTTATTGATGAGACTTGACGAAACAGAGTAGATATATAGCTATGGGAAAAACAAAAATATTAAATTTATGATGAATTAATATGGTTCTTAATTCGTGTTTGTTAAATGTGATATTGTTTCTTCAGTTTCATTCTTTGAGCATATGTAATTTAGTATTGGAAAAGGGGTGTTTGGACACCATAATCTGGTTAACTAAGAACATGGTCAGCTTTACAAATTCAGCATGTGCTTTGATTTATAAAAATACTTGACAGATACATACTACAAGAACAACAACAACTACAAGAACAACTACTACTTTGATCAGCAACAACAACAACAACAACAACAAAAACAACAACAACAACAGCTACAAGAACAACAACTACTACTACTACATACGAAGATTTTTCATGTCACCTAACAGCTCACGAAGTAATGCATCCGACTGACATGCGTGGTCGTCAGGAATCCTTGCCATTTCAAGTCTTGCCTCCAGCAACCTTACTCTTGTCTCTAGCACATGTTTTTGTGATTCCAGCAAGTTTATCCTAAGATCTTTTTCATGGCAGCTCGGGCACTCTGTTGGTGCAAATCCAGAACCTTGAGAAGAGATTGTTCTTAAGTACTCGTCAAATGCATCCTTCCACATAAAATATCTGCTCCCATTATCTTTTCTGGGCTGTTACATAATAAGAAAATTATAAGAGATTACAACACAATTATTTGTATATTTACATAAATAAGAAATGTATGATTGTTCACATTTGACAGAGGACATGCATAATATTATCGTCCAGATGAATGTTCTCTATGTGATGTTCTTAATTTTATATTTCCTGCTCCACAAGAACACATAATAGGATTAAATGGCTCCATCTCTGGTTTTGAAATTTGTGTGAAGATAAGATGTTGTGAGGTTGAGTGGTTTTGAGGATAAGATTTGGTAGCTTTTGGTGGGATAAGATCTCAAGTTTTCTATATGTGATATATAGAGCAGATCTGGTAGCTTTTGGTGGGAAGTTTTGGCGCCATGTTTTTTGTGGGAATTCTTGGCGCCATTTTTTTGGTGGTAAGTTGAAACCAGTAATAATAATAATAATAATAGTAATAGTAATAGTAATAGTAATAGTAATAATAATAATAGTAATAATAATAATAATAATAATAATAATAATAATAATAATAATAATACGTATACCAATGCACATATACATGGTTGTTTAACATGATACGTATACCAATGCACCTATACTTGGTCGTTTAACATGATACGTATACCAATGCACCTATACTTGGTCGTTTAACATGATACGTATACCAATGCACCTATACTTGGTCGTTTGACATGATACGCATACCAATTCACCTATACTTGGTCGTTTAACATGATACGTATACCAATGCACCTATACTTGGTCATTTAACATGATACATATACCAATATATACGTATACCAATGCACCTATACTTGGTCGTTTAACATGATACGTATATCAATGCACCTATACTTGGTCGTTTAACATGATACGTATCTGTGTAGTCAATTTCGGTGGTATACCACTGGTATACCAGTGGTATTTCGGATTTCAGAGGTTCAAAAATATTACGCTCAAAATTTCGTTCCCGAAATATTCGGCGAAATTGACCGAAAAATGACCGAAAATTGACCGAAATTTGACCGAAATTGACCGACAAATCCGGTCAGCACTCCTCTAACTTCAGATCTAGGGTTTGTTTTTCATATTTCCGCCTCTTTTGGACAAGTTACCACTCCGCGACTTGTAGCTTCAAATGAGCACTAAATGGAACACATTTTTGGGGTTTCAGTTTTCTTGATATTGTTCTAATTTGAGCACGAGTTTTTTTTTTTTTTTTTTAAACAGAGAGAACAGAAGATGGTAGGAGGGTGATGAGGAAAAGTGGGGGCTGGGTTATTGATGATGTGTAACCTAATGTAACCCTAATAATATAATACTATGTATATGGCTCCATTAAAAACCTTTTAAAATAGGCCCAACAAATAACTTAATGGGCTTAATAAAAAAGACCCAAACTTAATTAAAATCACACATATTTTATATAAGACTTATGTTGTATCTTGCACTCTTAATAGCTATATAAGACTTATGTTTGAATAATAAAATTACCGAAATACCACCGAAATCCCAACGAAATACCAAAAATTTCGTGTCTCGGTCCTTGACCGAAACACAAAAATTTCGGTCATTAACTACACAGATACGTATACCAATGCACCTATACTTGGTTTTTTAACATGATACGTATACCAATGCACCTATACTTGGTTGTTTAACATGATACGTATACCAATGCATCTATACTTGGTCGTTTAACATGATACGTATACCAATGCACCTATACTTGGTCGTTTAACATAATACGTATACCAATGCACCTATACTTGGTCGTTTAACATGATACGTATACCAATGCACCTATACTTGGTCGTTTATCATGATACGTATACCAATGCATCTATACTTGGTTGTTTAACATGATACGTATACCAATGCATACGTATACCAATGCACCTATACTTGGTCGTTTAACATGATACGTATACCAATGCACCTATACTTGGTCGTTTAACATGATACGTATACCAATGCACCTATACTTGGTCGTTTAACATGATACGTATACCAATGCACTTATACTTGGTCGTTTAACATGATACGTATACCAATGCACCTACATTTGGTCGTTTAACATGATACGTATACCAATGCATCTATACTTGGTTGTTTAACATGATACGTATACCAATGCATCTATACTTGGTTGTTTAACATGATACGTATACCAATGCACCTATACTTGGTCGTTTAACATGATACGTATACCAATGCATCTATACTTGGTCGTTTAACATGATACGTATACCAATGCACCTATACTTGGTCGTTTAACATGATACGTTATACCAATGCACCTATACTTGGTCGTTTAACATGATACGTATACCAATGCACCTATACTTGGTCGTTTAACATGATACGTATACCAATGCACCTATACATGGTCGTTCAACATGATACGTATACCAATGCACCTATACTTGGTCGTTTAACATGATACGTATACCAATGCACCTATACTTGGTTGTTTAACATGATACGTATACCAATGCATCTATACTTGGTCGTTTAACATGATATGTATACCAATGCACCTATACTTGGTTGTTTAACATGATACGTATACCTATACATGATACGTCATATATTTTTAGACTTTGCCGTATCGCCGTGTCCGTGCAACCTAAGTTAAAAGTAATTAGATTAGTTTTATAATTTTTAGGTTAAATTTAATTATATAATTTTATAATTTATTATTAATTCCAATTATTTAAAATGATAATTTTAATTTTATAATTAAACCTTTTCCCGAGGACATGTCCCCTGGGAAAGTTTTGGCGTAAATTTTCATTTTCCCTCCGCACTTTTACTTTATCCCGCCATCATTTTCCCCGGGGACTTGTCCCCAGCAAAAGTGTTGCTAGAAGACAAAGAAAACTTTCACCGGGGATTTGTCCCCGGCAAAAGTTGATAGGTAATATTAACCTCAATTATTGACAGATCTGGTCTCACTCGGGAAAAAAAAATGAAAAACACACTCGTCTTCCTCCATCTCACAGCACCATCACTCCCTCACCACCGGCAACACCACAGCACCACCACTCCCTCACCACTAATACTTCACCACCACCTCCATTGCTACTCTCAGCACTAATACTTCACCACCACCACTGCGTTGTCTTCCCCACACTCGCACCATTGTGCACGATGCATCTCAACCCTCTCATTGTTTAATTCTTTCCTCAAACCCTCTCATTGTTTCTTTCTTTCTCTTCCCCTCTACTCTCACAACATCCTTATAAAAAACCAAGGTACAAATTTTTTTTAATTTTGCTAGTTTTTTTATTTTCGTTATTTTTATTTTTGTTTTAATTGTTGTTATTTGTTAATTGTTAATTGTTTAATTTTTAATTTATAATTTTTTTGTTTATTTTTTTGGTACAGTAGCTGTGGTGAGACCAACTCGAGACCGAGCCGAGACCACAACCGTGAGCGGAGACCAAAAGGTATGTTTATTTTTTTAGTGGGGACATGTCGCCGGCAAAAGTTTATAGCTCCCTGTTTTTGAATGTATATGTATTTTTTTAGCTTCCTGTTAATATGAGGAGGGTATGCAAAATTCCGGCTTAATCTGTTTTCAGTTTCCTGTTAATATGAGTAGACATTAGGGCATGCCACCACTAGGCCAGGAGTCATGTGCGCCTTGTCATAAGTATCCAAACGACCGCTTTTTTTACGTGTATCAGGTCCATAAGTACCCAAACAACCCTCTTCCCCCTTTGAGCCTTGTCATAAGCTCCATATTAGCTTATATTAAGCTTTTAGGAGTTGCAAGTCAAAGAGAAAGCAAATTAATTAACAAAGGGGTGTTTGGATTGCTTATTTTTCAGACCCAAAAGGGTGCGTTTGGTTAACAGCAGCCCACAAGGGATGCATTATGTCGTTATGGATTGGTCTAGAATCGTACTTCGTATATGAGATGCAATGTATGATTCTAGATGCAATGTACCAAAGGGGTGTTTGGATTTCTTCTTGTCGAACCATACTTTAATTGTTTCATTATGTACTAAATTTGAATAAAAAAGTTTGGTTCTTTAATTTGATATTCTAACTATTTTGCTTCTTGGTACAGTTGTTGTCGAGACGAGTTGCGAGCCGAGACCGAGCCGAGTCCAACCGTGGACCATAGCTGAGCGACCACAGTATGTTTTTTTTATATATGTCAAAAATATATATAAGTGGCTTATGAGCTTATTTGTTTTCGGCTTATATTTCATAAGCTTCAATTTTTCAACTTATTTGGAGACTTGTGGGCTTATATAAGTATATTATGATATAATAAACTTATATAAGCCGAAAAATTGAGTCTTATGATATATAAGCCGAAAAACAAATAAGCTCATAGTATTGTATGGTATTTGATTGTGTTGAACTGTTGTAAATGATTTTAGGAGTTTAGTGATTAATTTCGGAAAGTCCCCGTCCGAAGTTAATCATCCTATAGAAAACCGGTCTGAAATTAATTTTTTAGAAATTAATTTCGGAAAGTCCCCTGTTTGGGATTGCTTTTTGAATGTTTTGTCTCATTTAGGATATGAATGCGTATAATTGATTTACTATTTGTGAAAATTTCGACAGTGTTTCCCCTTTACTCCTACGCATATGTCTTTAATGCACATATTTGGGGAGTTGAGGGGAAATGCAATTTATCAGAAAAGAACGAGATTTCAGGGAAATGACCGTGAATTTATTTAGAGTAGACTAAAATTAGTCTAAAAGTGATATAAGATGTTAAAATGTGGTTTTCGTCGTACTTGGGATAACTTAACAGTTATACGTGAAGTTTAAAAGTTACACGATTTAAGCAAAAATGTAGAACGTACAAGGTTAATTTCTTTCTGGTCAAAGGGGGAGGGAAATATGTTTGACTTTTCCAAAAATATAAAAGTGTCTAATCATCTTAGGAAACACAATGCAGGAATCGTTAAGTCTGGATGTAAGTAGAATTGTTTAAAACGTAAGTTTAGTTTCGTACAGCGCAGGGTTTATTTGGTAACATAAAAATAAATCTTAAAAATTCTCAAATTAATCATGAGTGATCTAAAAATTTATCTGATGCGGGGAAAATTGTCATAGACGGTTTTCAAGTTATGCTGGGATGTTAAAATGGTGTTCTGACCAAAATGAAGCTTTAAAACGATGTTTTCTTAATAACTTTTGCGAAAATGATCTAATGATTGTCGAACTCTCAGGTCATTACTAAAATAATTTATCCTACGAGAATGTGAAATAAAAATTTTACGGATGAATAGTGAAAGTGAATAGTAAATTCTCGAAAATGCGAATTGTTACAGTACTTACCCCTTAAAAGAAATTTCGTCCCGAAATTTAACGTATCTAGGTTTCTAATCTACAAAGGCATGAATAAAGCTAAATTGCGTACTAGAATAGAACAATGCGGTAGGATAAGGCACGTACTTGTTACGTATTGCGGGCTTCCCTAGTACCTAAATAGTATGCTCGACCCCGAGGTGGACTAACATTGACTCCATGATTTGGGTTATTTCCTTCAAGCATTACGGCTAGAGTCGGGTTATCCAGTACTTGTCTCTGTGCCCCATTCAACTTAGGACAATTAATTCGGAAGTGGTTTGGGTTGTTACACTCATAGCATGTCTTTTGGTTATTTCTCATATTGACCGTATTTACCGGTGTTACCTGCCTCACAACTGATTTACAACGGTTTGAAAAATGGCCAATCTGTTTGCAATTATAACACGTAGGGCAGGGCTCAGACTCCTGATGATGATAAGGACAATTAACACATTTGGGTGATGTACACGTCTCTGACTAGAAACAGTTGGCGCAAATCCTCTTGCCCTCTTGTTATCAAACATTGTACCCATTTGCTCGACTGATTCACCTGCTCCCTTCCTTTTATCATTGTTCTTCAAAGCTCCATTCCTAACCATCTCATCTGTTAAGGTCCCTGCTCTTAGTATCGCACTTTGAATTGTAGAAGGCTCGGTTGTTTTTACTGTCCCACGAATCTCGGGAACAAGACCATAGATGTACCTTTCAATCCTCTTGGATTCAGGGGTAACCAGATGAGGAACTAGTTTGGCTAATTCATGAAACCGATCCGTGTAGGCTGCATGACCAGCCCCACCATAGAGTGATGATAAAGTTCATCTTCTAGCTTTTGCATCTCATTATCCGGCGGTACTCCTCTTTCAGCAGTGCTTTAAATCGTCCCATGTCATGCCTACAACTGCTTCTCTTCCCCTAGCTTGAATCTGCGTGTTCCACCATGTCAATGCCTTTCCTGACATCAAGCACGAGGCATACTTCACCCTTTGGTGGATTGCACAGCTATCGATGTCGATCACGATTCCATCTTCTCGACCCATAGTGTATATGCCAATGCACCTCCTTTACCATCAAATTCAATTGGCTTACATGCTGTAAATTCCTTATATGTACATCCAGTCCTATTGTTGTTCTTATTTCCATTCCCTCCTACATTATTGGTGGTGTCATTTATGCTTCCGTGGTTTCCCGAATTATTGATGTGATTGCCAACTTGGGTGACTATAGTGGGAAGTAGGTTTTGTAGTTGTTGGGCAATAATGGCGGAGAAATCAGGATTTCCACCATCGTTACTATGGTTACTAGTGTCGTGACCATCTCCTCTACCTTCACGTCCACCAGTTCTTCCACCCCTTGGTGTTGCACCACCTCGGCTAGTGCTACGAGTTACTCTCTTTGGTCCCATGATTTCTACAAGGAAGGACATTTGTCAATGTCAGATATGAGGTAAGTTCCTGGACTACTTAGTCTTGAATCATTCCTAATTTAAGTCAACGCTGATTAATGCAAGCATGATCAGATATGTCCACGTGGGTCGTGATGCATTTCTAATTATGTTGGCCACCATAATTATAATTGCCTCCTTTCACACGTGTACATATTACCAGACACACATATCTCAGCGATAGACATTCCTTAAATAGATGGGCATTCTACCACTTGATCCTAAATGGTGGAGGAGTGGTGTAGTGTGGGTATCTAGTGAGTGTCACACTCAGTACATAGGAATTTTCCTTAGGTGCTAAAATCACAAAATATTAATTTCTAACAGTTCTTAGAAGTATCCACAGGAGAACTCCCA
The DNA here is from genome assembly GCA_910596185.1 of Chrysanthemum makinoi. Classification (NCBI taxonomy): domain Eukaryota; kingdom Viridiplantae; phylum Streptophyta; class Magnoliopsida; order Asterales; family Asteraceae; genus Chrysanthemum; species Chrysanthemum makinoi. Next base: position 246,378,927 of record OU343217.1, on the reverse strand, counting down.
TCCTTGGGCAAATCATCAAATCTCTACAGCTAAATAATAACCTTTATTTAACTTAATCTCGTGTCTCATCAAACAAGAACTGTCACAAGATCAAGTTAAATAACCAGTTATTACCAAGATCCACATTTTTGAAGACTTGACTAAATTCAGGATTTCTCCATCGATACAAAACATATCATCCAATAACGTAGATCTAAACAAACAACTAACAAGAAGCATATGCGCTCGAAGTGTGTGTAAGGCAAATAAAGAGGAGAGTCTTAATGTATAAAGTAGTTATAGTCTAGGTATTAAATGCAACCTAGTTCTTTATAACCGAGTCTCTGATACCAATCTGTAACACCCCCAAAGTACCGCAGCGGAAGACTGTGTCAATGGGGTGCTACTTCATAATACAAAGTACAAGGTATAGAAAACGACCTCTAAATGAGACGTTTTGAAAAGTTACCATTCGATTAATAAGAACAGAGTTACAACATAAGTTCTGAAGTACAATACATAAGTGTTTTAAAACATATCGAATGGTAATAATAAAAGCATAAGTCTTCAAAATATGCCAAGCGACTCTATGCTCCATGCAACATCTATCAACTTATAGACCTGAGATAAACATGCTAAAAAGTGTCAACACAAAGGTTGGTGAGTTCAAAGAGTTTGTTTAACATGTAAAGCCTTTAAAGAATGTTCACACAGCAAAGGCATTGTAAATCCACTCAGTTCCAAGTTCCGCCCATACAAAACTTGCAACCTGTGTGTTTACAACCCACTGCTAAAATATAGTACATTTTATAGTCAAGCACACATACAGTCATAATAGTTCACATTATTGCACTTAGTGTTGCTCCGTCGTTAAGGGAGACTTTCAAGTTGGACTGCTCCGTTTATGTTGGGAGACTTATCAAGTTTACGAGGGGAATGCTCCGTGTATGTTGGGAGACTTATCATCCGAACGAGGGGATTGCTCCGTGTATGTTGGGAGACTTATCATCCGAACAAGGGGACTGCTCCGTGTATGTTGGGAGACTTTCAAACTTAAGTATAACACAATCAAGTATAACGCAATCAAGTATAATGCAATCAAGTATAACGCAATCATGTATAATGCAATCAAGTATAATGTTTTGAGTATTTGTAAAAGTAAAAGCAAGTAGTTGAGCATGTATCTTCCCCAAAAGTTTCAAACGAGTATAAAAACGGGGCTAAGAACTCACCTTAAAAATGATATCACAACGTATAACGGAGTCGATGGATAAGCCTGGAAGTCTCTACGTATAACCTAGAATATGATGTCAACTCTTAGGTTCGGAATAATGCCTAAAAAAACATGAACGAGCCTATATATGCCATTATATTGATCATGACGTAGTATTTGTATGTTTGTTTATAGAAATGGTTTTAGTTTGTATATCTCGTACTACCGTTCGGGCCATCATAATTCAGAGGTCATGCAAGAACGTTCGAGGAGCTAAGATACTTTAAATCGTAAATCCAGCAACTCGTCGATCCGTTTACCCAAATGAACCCCTCACATGAAGTTCCCTAGTGTTGTAGTGCTCAATACATAAAACATGTATTTTAATTATTTGATTATATGCTATATTAAGAGTTTATAAATACAATAAATAAACTAACAAAGTTTATAAGTATTTAAATAAGTTTGAGTTATATATACTTACCTTAAAATGGAATGCTTGAGTATTGTGGAAAAATAAAATATTAACGGAACTTCGACGTAGGCTTTGCAATCTTTGAAAACCACGACTATTAGAAGATTATAACAACACCTTCTTGAGAACCCGAAGAAGAAAAGAAGATTATAACGACTTTTTCTTGAAAACTTCCAAGAACGAAGATCAAACGCTAGTTTTCTTCAAGAACACATGAATGTTCTTACAAGATCTATAAAAAATGCCTTAGGTTTAGGACTTTAGATGTTAAGAAGGTGTGGTGCAAGAAAAAATGAAGTGATTTGCTTGGTATTTATAGGCTAGAAATTATGGTTAACTACATATTAGGTTAAAAACTAACCATGGTTAAGTTATATACTTGGCAAGATCTTAGGAATGAATGGCCATGATCAAACCATGTGTCTAGGAGGCTTCCTTGAGAAGCATCATGAGGAGGTTAAGAGTTTTGGTTTTTCATCTTGTGTTTACGGAGTGAGTTTTAGTCCCGAAAATCGCTAACGGTAAGTATTTAATTCATGAAACGTAAAATCGGGTATCGCAAAAATATGAAAATTATAGGAATGATTAAACTCATCATTATACTCCATCTAAAAATATAAAATGAGTGATAAGTCTTATTGGGTGCAAAAACGCTGCCTAAAGCTGGAAACACGGGTCAAAAAAGCGTAAAATGCAATTTATCAGAAAAGAACGAGATTTCAGGGAAATGACCGTGAATTTAATTAGAGTAGACTAAAATTAGTCTAAAAGTGATATGAGATTTTAAAATGTGGTTTTCGTCGTACTTGGGATAACTTAACAGTTATACGTGAAGTTTAAAAGTTACGCGATTTAAGCAAAAATGTAGAACGTACAAGGTTAATTTCTTTATGGTCAAAGGAGGAGGGAAATATGTTTGACTTTTCCAAAAATATAAAAGTGTCTAATCATCTTAGGAAATACAGTGCAGGAATCGTTAAGTCTGGATGTAAGTAGAATTGTTTAAAACGTATGTTTAGTTTCGTACAGCACAGGGTTTATTTGGTAACATAAAAATAAATCTTAAAAATTCTCAAATTAATCATGAGTGATCTAAAATTTATCCGATGCGGGAAAAATTGTCGAGGCGGTTTTCGTTATGCTGGATGTTAAAATGGTGTTCTGACCAAAATGAAGCTTTAAAACGATGTTTTCTTAATAACTTTTGCGAAAATGATCTAACGATTGTCGAACTCTCAGGTCATTACTAAAATAATTTATCCTACGAGAATGTGAAATAAAAAATTTACGGATGAATAGTGAAAGTGAATAGTAAAAGTGAATAGTAAATTCTCGAAAATGCGAATTGTTACAATGCATATCGAAAAAAATGTGTGTGAGAGTGTGCTGGGTACTTTGTTAATGAATGACAAATCAAAAGACACCAACAAGGCAAGGCAAGACTTACAAAATTTGAATATTCGTACTGACTTGTGGCTCGTCAACAAAGGAAACGGGAAGTGCTCTAAGCCTCATCCTACGTACTCTTTCACAACCGAAGAAAGAATTTTTTTTTGTCAATTCATTAAAGGTACGCGTTTTATTTGAAAATTTCTTTGTTCGAATTAATTCGCATATTCATTTCGACAACTTATTCTAATATCCTGATTTTTTTTCTTAATTCATCAAATGTGTTAAACTACCTGATGGGTTTGGATCTAACTTCAAGCATAAAGTGACCGACAACGATAGCAACATAACAGGCTTGAAGGCTCATGACTGTCACATAATGATGCAACGGTTGCTTCCTGCTGGACTTCAAAATTTCTTGAAAGACCAAACCACCGCAACACCAATAATCGAGCTTTGTTCATTCTTCAAACAAATATGCGCTCGAACTTTGATGGTGGATGACATGTTGAAAGCTAGAGAACAACTGATCAATATTTTGTGCAGTTTCGAGCAAATATATCCTCCAAATTTTTTTTGACATTATGATTCACTTGGTTATTCATCTACCGGAAGAGGCTATTGAAGGCGGTCCTGTTTACATGAGGTGGATGTATCCATTTGAAAGATACATGAAAAAGCTCAAAAATTATGTCGAAATAAAGCCAAGCTGAAGGTTCAATAGCGGAGGGTTATATTGCCGATGAAGCATTAACTTTCTGTTCACATTATTTTCGGGGTGTTGAGATGAGATTTAATCATCCTGACCGGAATGAGGATGGTCCAAGGCCAACAAGTCGATTTGAGGTGTTTCGATCAGTCTGCATAAAGAATGGTAAACAATCATTAGTTCGGTTTAAAGCAGACACAATGAAGCAAGTAGTATGGTACGTACTACACAACAGTCATGAAATCGACCCGTACATGAACGCGTACAAGAGGTCCTCGGTGAAAGAGTTTAACTCAAGAGTGGTTACATACTTCCCCGGGGACATGTCCCCGGCAAAACGTGTGCCACGTCGGACTAATAACGTAATTAGGGTACTTAAATTAAAGTCCAAAAATAGTTTCCCCAGGGACGTGTCCCCGGCAAAAATAGATGCCAAGTCGGACATGTTTGACCGGCGACAATTGGTTGCGGGACCCACATGTCCCCGGTAAAATGGGTAAACAGTCCCGGGAAAAGTATTCCAGAGAAGGTATTGCCGGGGCACTTTCGCCGGGGACATGTCCCCGGGAAAAGGTTTCGCAGGGGACATGTTCCCGGCGAAAGCGCTGAAATTTCGCCTGCGAAAGCGGCGATTGTTGTAGTGTTCTATTTCATTTCCTGTTTTTTGTCCTCCACTCACACTGCTGATCAGTTTCCTATATCCATCCTTCACTCACACTAATCCTTGATCATATTAATTACAGAATCCAGACATGCGTGCCCACAACACACATCGTCTTTGGCTATAAAAGATAGATATGTCCGAGTTTGAAAGGCAAATTTAGTAGTTTGTTGTGGTTGTTTGTCTTGAATATTCCGAAAATGACGTGTAAGAATTGCAGTTAGTTTGATTTAAGAATGTAGTGTTTTGAGAAGGAATAATGGAGTAAATGACTGAAAGTGATTTGTTTGTTGCATGTTTGATGTTTCCTATATACAGCTCTTTTCTCATAGGAGTGGTGTTAATTAGTCGCCATATTGAAAACAGTTCTACGACATTAGTTATATTTTTGTGTAACCCATAGACCAAATATGTCATGCCTGAAACCAATTTGTGGGCATCATCACGCGTCAAGCATCACTACAGACACCTCCCCCCATGCTTCGAGCACCAATTCTGGAGATGGGTTTGTTACTTTCTTGACTGAACCAAATTTTGGTTATTGTGTCTGTGTGTGTAGTGTGTGGTATGTTTGTGTTTAAATGGTTATGTTTGTGCTAAAGTGTGGTATGTTTGTGTAGTGGGTTTGGTGGTCCACACTACGGGGGTTGGGTGGTTGCCGTTGGTTTGATGGTGAGAATGGATGCTAATGTGACAGTAATGGGTGGTCACTATTACATCCGGTCTTATTGTACAAGAATGCTTGCATCTCTTATTTTTTTTAAAGCTGGTCGAACATGTATTCTTCTATCTCATAACTATCTCATCAGATATCATTACAGAAAATATACTTCTTCTATCATATCTAGTGCTTGAATAAGATTTTTTTCTTAAGTGGGTCTCATGCCATTAAAAACACAGTTTGGAGAAAAATGAGACTGTTTTTAGCTATTTATTTTTTATTTTATTTTTATATTTTATTTTATGTGTTTGCTCATTTAGAGATTAATTGATTAAACGTAACCCTAATCGGCAGTAGCCAGTAGGTATTTGCTAATCATACAATTACCATGTCACGTTAGTTAAAATACAGTTCCGTCTTGCTTATGGCTTTGTGAATGATCTGTATGTATAGGTGTCATTTTGTGGGTGTTTTAAAACAATCTTGCTGTATTAACTTATACGACTTCTAGTTCACATGTGTTTTGAGCTCACATTTTTTCAGATAAATTGATATACTTGTCAGAAGTATCCTTGTACCCTTCTTTATTTTCCTTTCTTATTTCAATTTTGGTTTTCTGTTGAGACTCAAAGTTGCAGGAAGCTAGCATGACGACGGTCCACTCATGTATTTTTCTAGAGATGAGTTACGTTGCTTGCACACAAAATTTAGATACTAAACCAACGTAAAGAGCCCTGTTTAGGTAATTATGCATAATGCATTACTTTGCTCAAAAAAGAAAATAACATATTACATGATTACATCAAACACTTGATCGATGTCTTAAAAGTTATGATTTTCAAAGAAAAACACCAAATTAATGAGACAAGAAAACAGAGTCTATTGCCAGGTCGCCGCAAGGAACCTTCTTCGATTGGACGGAGTTAAGATTGATATCCTCCAGATTAGGCAGTTTGGTTTAACGAGCCAACAGGTTTAAGATTGATATCCTCCAGATTCCCAGATAAATCCATGAGATCAAGCTCCTGTATATTGTTCTCCTCCTATGTATAAATTAGAAAAAAGACAAGGTAATTGATGATTCCATTCTCATAATGATGCAGCAATTTTTACTCTAGATAATAAATGAAGATATACCACCAAAATTGGGTTTCAAATTTCAGATTGATCAACTTTTCATATTCAAGATTTTCAAAAATATATTTGAAGTATTATTCTAAAGCTGCATGTTTAACTTTTTAGCTAAAGAAAGTATCCAAGCTACCCTCAAATATATACATCAAAGGCAGGCAGTGGCGGAGGCATGTAGAGGCGAAGGTGGGCCATGGCCCACCCACAAATCTTTAACTTCTGTACATTTACATTAGCCCAATAAAGTAAAGTGTCTATATTGTTGTTTTTTGGCCCATCACAAAAACTGATATAGTTATACTTGTACTAGCCAATCTCTAGAAATCCTAACTGTTATACAATTTAAATGATCATCCCATATTAATTCTTATATAAACACGAATTGGCTAAACAATCCTCAACATTACGTCAAGTTCTAAATGTCTTTAACAAAGTTTTGGCCCCCCCATAAACAAATTCCTGGCTACGCCCCTGAAGGCAGGAGTATTGAACCATGGCCAAGTATGCCTAGATCACTTATCATTTATCTAGAAGAAAGTCAAGTAATAAGTCAAATATTACTTTTTGATTGTCTTCCAAGATATCCACACACAAAATCAAATCCATATAATTTTTTCCCCTACACATACTGATATGTCAATACTCCATCTTAATATCATGCCATAATTTCTGTATTCGGCCATATACTTATACCTGAACCAAAGATGTGGCTATAAATCATTAAATCAAATCATATACGTACATTATAAGAAAGAATCACTTTCAATATTGTATTGACATGGTTTTCTTTCTTTCTTTTTTTTTAATCTTTTTAATAATCAGTAATATTACAGTAAAGTTTCAAGAACCAAGACTCTGAAATCCATTGATCACATTTGTCAATGATCATATGAGAAATCAATCCAAAAGATCTATCTTTTTAGTAATTACTAACACAGGTATGTCATGTTTTCTTTTATAGAAGTGGTGAAAGGGAATGGTCACATAAAGAGCTACACATGATGCGTGCAGGATGAGAGCAAAGAACAGTTGCAGACTGTTTGGTGCTGATTTGGCATCAACAGTAAAATTGAGGGTTCTCATATATAAGAGCATGCACAACAGTAACGGCGTAACGCCGTTGGAGGGCCAAAATAACGCCATTGGAGGCGTTACTCCGTTGGAGGGGTAGAGAAATCACGGCGTTAGTCCTTGCGCGTTGGGTGTGTAACGCCCGTTAAAGGGCAAGAAAAAAAAATCAAAAACACCCCCTCGTTTGTAGCTGGGTTTGCGTTTTTGTGCAGAGAAGACCAAGATGAGCAAAGTTGTTGGTGGCTATCAGGGTATTTTCAAGGAGTGAGGTTGTTGGTGGCTTTGGTATATATTAAAAAAGAAATGAGGTAGCTGGTAGTCAATATATAGTCAAAAAGGTTATTATTTTGTTTGTGTGTGTAAATGAAGTGTTTGTTTTAGTTTAGGGGTTGAAATTGAAAATATGAAATGTCATTAATGTTATTGGGATGTTATTGTTATGGGTATTTTTTGGGGATGTTAAGGTGAAATGTTAAAGCTGCTGTGGCGCTGACGTGGACGATGTTATTGATGTTATGGTGTTATTGTTGTGCATACTCTAATAGGTAGATAAAAGAGAAACTTCATTATTATTACCTTACGATAATTTAAACTTTTTGTTAGAAAATAATATTATTGCTAAATTTATTTCATAATTACACAATAAACATTTTTTCACTCATCGCATCAAGCAAGCAAAATTTTCTCGTATAGTATTGATATATCTATACTACATATAAAGAAAAATGATCAAACCTTGAAAAGTGAAATATTGAAAGTCAAAAGTGAGATAAATGTATGATTTAATTTATAATTTTATTAAAACACCCCCATTACTTAAAAGTACAATAATTTATTCACATTGTACAATCAATTAAAAGCATATCTACCAAATTAAAAACAACCAATTAAAACACTCTTTACTAAAAAGTACAATAAAAATTTCACAATGTACAATTTAAACAAACTACAACATTATTCAAAATATATAATAATTAAACACACTAATTAATGTTATTTTAAAATACTCTCACATGTTATTATACACATTATACAAATTAATAAAACACACAAAGCTTAATACAAGCCAACAAGTTGATGATACATATAGTTTTGAAAATCGAACCGGACCAACGGGTTCAACTGGGAACCGGTGTCGCCACCGGTTCGGCTAACCAATAAACTTCATTCGAAAACGAACCAGATATGACCCGTTAAAACTGATACAAACTGGTGAATCAGGTCTTATTGAGATCTTTCTCCGGTTAATCGTCACAGGGTACCTGCCGTCACAACGTGCGGGTACCCTGCTATACTTATAAAGGAAAAACCAAAAAGTAAAAAGTGAAAAGTTGAAACTAAAAAAGGAAATGTTGAAAACATATATTTCAAAAGAAACTATTAATACATATCGAAAAACTCGGGGACACTTCAAACCTGGTGGGTTGACCCAGTTTAATTTGACCCGTTTTTTACCCGACCCGTTAGGTTGACTCGGTTTAAATCGACCCGTTTTTTTAACCGGAACGGTTCAACCGGTTGAACCACCCGTGTCAAACTGGGCTTCAAAACATTATGTTTAATCCCCAAATCTTCAAACTTTTATTATTTTTCTTTTATAACCTATAAACTTTTTTTTAACACAAAACGGTATGTCGCTATAAAATTTGTTGCTATGCACAGGAGATTGTTAATAATGATTCCTTCAACTAGTATAAGCTAAATTGAACTTTTACTAAGATTATAGTTTGTTTTGCGAAAATGTTTAAGTAAAGGGTTGTACTATTGGAAACCCCCCTTTGATGTCACATCATAGGGGAATATTCCCTTTGTCCCCCCCTTTTTCAGTACAACACAGATTTTTTGTCAGCATCTGTTCCGTATTTCTGACAGTTTTAAGCGTTTGACTTATTAAACTTTATATTTACTATTCCGCATTTTCAGGTTTATAGTTTTTTGATATAAACAAAATTATAAAATATATATATATATATATATATATATATATATATATATATATATATATATATATATATATATATATATATATATATATATATATATATATATATATATATATATATATATATAGGGGGTCATCTAAAATTATAGGGGGGTCAAAATAACCCAACCCTAAGTAAATTACTGAACTTTGCGTTTTGTGCATCCAAGTACTCGTCTAGGAGAGAGAGAGTATGCTAAATTGAAATTTTACTAAGATTATAGTTTGTTTTGCGAAAATGTTTAAGTAATTTACTGAACTTTGCGTTTTGTGCATCCACCTATTCGTCTAGGTAAGAGTAGGGCTGATCATCGGTCCGGAACCGACCCGATTTCACAAAACACATGAACCGAAACCGAACCGAATCGGTTCGGTTCGGTTCGGTTTTGTGTCGGTTCGGCACGGTTTACATGCTTTATGTGCGTGTTTGGTCGGTTTTGGGTCGGACCGAACCGAACCGAAAACCGACAACCGGTAATACATAGAACCGAAACCGAACCGAAAATGGTCGGGTCGGTTCGGTTCGGTCCGGTTTGGCTCGGTTTTCCGGTTCGGCTTGGTTCGATCGGTTATGTGCTCAGCCCTAGGTGAGTGAGAGAGAGAGAGAGAGAGAGATGTCTTGGCCGGTATAAGAGGGGTATATATATTTTCAAAACTTGACCTTGCTCTCCAGTCCAAGTCTTACCCTAATTCGGTCCCATAATGCGTTTTAAATAATAAAAAAAATAGAAGCAAATATATTTTTTTAAATTATTAATCCTTTTAAAATTAAAAAAAATATATATATGACCTCTTAATACCTGTTAAAAGTATAGAGACGTGAATAACATGTTTTTAAAGTTTTGTAATACAAAGATAAATTTCGATAACTTTAGCGAACATTTTTACAATTCAATACATTATTTGTATGTTAACTTGTTATTATTCAATACATTAAATTTGATCATCAATCAATTTATTAACCATTTAAATAAGGAATTTGCCATTGACATCAGATAGTGTTTACTCCCTTGATTTGACACATCAGAAAACAATTAAAAAGAATTTGCATCTTCAATCATATCTATGGACTAACTGTAAAGCATTAGTATAACCACAAGAACTATCCATGTAATTTAATCAAAAATTACGTACCTTCTCGGAGTTGGACATGGTACTTTCAACGACGCTTCCTAACTCTTCCACTGAAAGAAGGTCCAAGGCATCCTGAAAAGCTGTTCCATCCGCTTCATGATCGGAATTGAATACCTACATTAAATCAATGAAACATTGGATGGGCAATCACTCTTAGAAAAGGAGTTAATAAAGCCTCATATTAAAAGCATGTTTCATTTATATCCCATAATAATCTAATCTGTTTTTACATAGGCACTCTTTATGTTTTACTTATGCAGAGAAGGTTTTTCCGAGGTTGGTTTCCAGTCTAGGACATTTTTGTATATTATCGCAGTTATAGCCTTAAGTACTACTCGTATTAAATTAGTAGTCTTGACTTCATGATCATTTTAGGTTTTGTCATTTCAAATAAAGTACAGAGAAGAACTGTATAGTTTTTATTGATAGAAGAAGTGTTTTGTATTTTCATTTTTAGACTAATGGTAATAGAAGACGTAGGATGCGTCTTTCGCCTCGTTGGCACCTCGTCGACGCATTCTTTCTTATTACACACACCCTTGTCGACGCGTCTTAGGTGAAGGAAAGGGAGAAGTCGGTCTTGGCAATGACCAACTTCTATCTTGGTTGAGTGTGTGATATTGATCTTTGTGGATATATTTGTGTTTAAGTGAGGTATGTTTTGGTGATGATATGATATTGGTTGTCTTATTATAATTTTGTTACATAAGAAAGAATTTAAACGCAGCCAGCTTTCGTAAAAACATTGAAAACTTACTTGGTATTCCAATGCCATCTTAAGTTGTGCTAAAACTTCTTTAGCAGTTGGTCTTTTTTCTCTATCATCATGTAGGCACCGGTAGGCAATCATCTTAAATGTCGTCAGCGATTTTGGCATGATCTGTTTCTTTATAGCCTCGAACACCATCTCATCTTGTTTCCCTTCTTCAAAGTTGTGCTTAACAGATTCGAGAAACAGACCCTCGTTTTTGTTGATTGGATAGGTTGATCTACCACACAAGATCTCAAATAAAACCACCCCGAAGGAATATATATCTGACTCGATGGTTAAGAAACGTGTTTTTTTATACACCGGGTTCACATAACCCCTTGTGCCACAAGCATGGTCGATGATATAGTTTTTCCTTCGTATAATGTAGTTATCAAAGATAGCCCAAAATCACCCAATTTTGCCTTCCAATCATCAAACAACAAAATATTTGGAGTTTTGATGTCCCTGTGTATCACCACCTCATGTCCTGTTTCAGCATCGCCATGAAGGAAAGCCAGCCCACTTGCAGCATCAATACAGATGTTAAGTCGTTTCTTCCATGTAAGTCTAGCATCATTTAAATATCTATCTAGACTTCCTCTAGATGCACGTTCATAAACGATGATTCTTTCGCCTGTTTCATTGCTATAGCCTACAAGACCAATAACATTCGCATGCTTATACCGGCAAAGAATTTGTAGTTCACTGTAGTATTGTTCCTCCCCTTGACCAAAACGTGTATCCAACCGCTTTGCGACAATTGTTTGATATGCGTTTCCACGTTCAATTACTCCTTTATATACCCCCAAAACCTCCTCCTCCAACCTAATTGTGACGACTGAAGTTTTCTGCGGCTGATTCAATGTCTTTATATAATATTCTGAAAGTATCCTTGTAATTTTCCTGGGAATTAAGTATAAGACATTGGATTAAACTACAGGCCGATTAATAATATTTTTATATTACTTTTTTCTTAAGAGAATCGCTAGAACCATATAAATTTCACACATAAAATTCACACAATGATGTGTCATACCAACTTGTGGCATTATTTTTCTTCCTTTTAAACTCTCAAATCCTTAAGTTAACATGTCACATAATTGTGTGAACGTTTTTTTTTGTAAGATTTGTTTAGTTCTAGCATTTTTCACTGAACAAAGTGTTTCTGAATTATGTTGTTATCTAATTTTAATATCAATTAGAGTATATGTTATATCTACAGTTATTATTTTTAAAAACCTGACTGAAATTCCTTTATAACACTATTAAATTAATGAAACAATGAAAATAAGTAGAATATAACTTACTTGAAGTGATAATGCTCTCTTAAGTTTGGCAATGACAACTTTCATTGTAGGGCGTTGGCTATGAGTTGGTGCCAAACACTCGTACATTATTTGTATAAACGTGTCCAAAGAATCTTCATCGGGCTCTTTATGTAAAATGAAATTGTTCTCGCTATATTTTTCCATAAGTGCAGGACATATCTTTCTCTTTAATATTCCCTCGTCGAACCATCTTTGTGCCAAAGGCTTATCAAAATATTCCTTAAACGTCTCAAAAATTTTGAGATGACCACTACTACGATAATCTATAGACATCCCAAATAGGATTTCAGACATGACTACCCCAAAACTAAATACATCTGTTTCTCTTCTTATTTTTCGACTCCTAGATAATTCTGGATCTACGTAATAATATTTCTTGTAAAACCCATCACCATCAAAAGCTACCTCATCTTGCTTTAGAGGCAGGAATACCGAGCGTTCAAAACCGACAATCCTTGCCACCAAATTATCGTCATCCACTTTTCTTCTAAGAGATATATCAGCGTGTCTTATTGTCTCTATGTCCTTCCACTACTAGAGATTGTGAAATAGAGCCCCCTTAATAGAGCCCGGTTTTAGTTAAAAACGGGCTCTATGAAGATTTCATGTTTTAAAAAAAGGTATAAAGCCATGTTTCTTTTTACAAAACCGGGCTCTATGTTGACAAATATTTAAGCCGCGTTTTCTTTATCAAAACCGGGCTCTATTCCTTGTATTAGAGCCATGTTTTCTTTTAAAAAACCGGGCTTTATAAAAAAACATTAGAGCCCTGTTTTCATTTACAAAACCGGGTTTTATCGTTGTTTTGTAGAGTAATACTTTAACATAGGCGCTTCTTGAAATTGAAACATAAATACTCAAAACTTTTGAGGGTTATTTCCTCCTAGATTTTCATTACCTTCAAAAACCACGCAAACTTTTTCCCCTTTCCATTTCACAAACCCTAACCCTCACTTAACCAGGCGTCACACACCAAAGCACCATCACCCACCTTCGCACACCATTACCGTCACAGACCACCTTCATCACGCAACCAAGCCATTAATAAACTAATCCAATTATGAGGTACCAAACTGCTATAATCGACTAAGGTAACTAATTAATTTCTATTAAACTTTTTTTATATTCGATTCATATTGGGGGTTTTTATTATGATAATTGATAAATCAAATTAGGGGTTATAGGGGTTTTGTTAATTTGAATCTTCATTTTAATTTGTATGATTGTGTGTTTTTATGTAGTCCCTTTGTAATTTTATAGCTGTTAGTTTATATGTTTTGGTAATGGTGTTCCCGAATGTAGAAACTGAGTATATGCATATACTTTAATTAGTTTCATAATAGATTCTAGATGCAAAAGCAAACACCGAATAGCTATTGAAGTGGTAGTTTACACAAAGGGATGCATTCTGAACTTTAGTTGATTAGTTATCTATACTTAGGTTTGTGATAAGTATGAAGGCGTGTCAGTTGATCTATTTTCAAATCTCAATTCAAAGTATTTACATCAAATGCAGTTATCTGTTTATTGTAATATACTCTCTTTTTTTTGATTTTCTTTATGACCGTTGAGTGTGCCCTTCGTCCTAATACATTCACAGGTCCAAGTCCACTAGCACACACAACCAACTCATATAATGAGTCTCTTCAGCATGTTCCGAGTCTCTTCAAGTTGTTCGTATTTTGACATGATAATGACGAGTCACTTCATCTCATATAGATTATGTTTATAAAGACAATTTGAGTAGTAGTCATGTGCTACTTTTATAATTATTGGTTATCAGAAAGAATAGCAAAGAAGCCTCTATGTTTTGTTGAAGTTAATGACGAATCACGACTAGTTATTTTTATATGTTTTTGAAGTTAATAATGAATCATAGCCATTAGTTTGCTTGCTCATCTATATAGCTGACTGATGTTTCACCATTTTTCTTTTTTCAGGTTTAATGTCTCATCCTTTGTTTTGGTAATAGAGACCTGAGAGGATGCGGGCCAAATGCAGCTGGAAGAAGGTCTTGTCTGTAACGTGTAATTTTGCTGCTTTTTGTTATTATTACCTGAATGCTAATTAAAAGACATGGATTGTGCCGACTAAATTTTTTCTCGTACATATGATTCGTGAATTCTGTAGGTGCTGAATCAGTTGGCATATGCATTTACGTTGTCACATTTATGAAGAATCTAATTCCCGTATAGGACTTGAAGGTAATCTAATTTTTTTATGTATATCTTTTTTTGAACAAGTGAATATTTGTAAACTGCCATGTCATATGTAACTGTATTTGTTATGTTTGCTCTTAATTTAGCTTTAAAGATATGACGCAGTGATCACCGTAATGTTAAAAATATCATTTACAACGTCGTTTCTGGTGCTTCCATAGGTATTTTTTAAAATCATTCTCATTGTTAGTTTTCATTATGTCATTTTTTTAAGGATACCTATAATGGTCCATTAAAGGTGTTGGTTTGCAAGGTTATAGGGTTTTGTTTGGTAGATCAGGCCACTAGGTTGAATGCTAAAACAAATGTCACAAATTAAGTTCGTGCTTCGCGATTCGTTCTTTAGTGAACTTTCAAAGATATAGTCGGGAATTAGTATCATTTTCCAATTGATTAACTCCCATGTTGTAGAACATAAAACCTGAATTGTGAACTCATAACTGAAACACATACATAGGATTCAAACAAGATATATGGTTGTAGAAAATGAAACATGCATAGTCCTTCGGAGATGGAAGTATTCCTTTTTGTCAGAAAACATGAAAGTCACTTGAAACAGTGAATGTCAGCTTAGACTCCTTTAGTTTTCGATGGAATATGCAAGGGAACTGCATACAATGATACAAGTAGGATGACTATAGTGTATACGACCCTCGAAAAACTCAAAACATAGTTTTGAGGGTGCATTAAGGTTTCGGAAAGCTATAAGAAAGAGTGAAAACTGCTTAGACTCCTTTTTTATGGAGTATGCAAGGGAATTGCATAAAGTGATTCAAGTTTCTCACTATTCAACCCTGAAAATCTAAGAAAATGAGTCAGAAGATGTTTTTCCTGTGAAGTAATGGTGAACTTGAAACCTTAGTCTCAAGAATCCTATGCAATAAAGTTTTTAGGATCAAAGCCCAACGCCGACAATAGTAAGATCCACAAGCCTTCAAATTAGGTATATCAAACAGGTTTGCGTCAAAAGTATTTTGCTATACTAAGACATGCCGCTTGAATGTGTAATACGTGCACCAACAAACTTGTTGTAAAATATATGAAGATGCTAAACTAGTCTTGTAGCAATAGAGGAATATCAAATAGGCATCATAAGATCAGATGCTACATATAGAAGTAATGAAAAACTCTAAGAAAAGATTATTGATGCTATACCCATAAATCTCAAGATACCAACATGAAACGACATCAACCATGATAGTATTAGAGTTGATTTAACTATACATCTTTTTCTTTCAACATCATTAGAAAGTGGTGAAATGTAATTGAAGTGCCCAACTACCAATGCCGCAATCCATATGTGAAAGGTTTGTAATACTTGGGTCCAAATCGATACTCATGTGCAACCATTAGGTTTACCATATTTGACTTAACTACTGTTTGACTTGAAAAAAATAACATATTGCAAATGTGACTTAAAAGTTTTTTGATATATTAGGCCACTATGTTGAATGCCAAAACAAATGCTGCCAGAATTAATTTGTTGAATGCAAATTAGAATTAAGGAACGTTTAATATAAGGAAACAAAATAGTGCAAATGTGACTTAAGGGCTAGCCAATGCCACCTTTTGTGTTGCAGGATGATATGAGAAACTATTCTCGCACATGAAGCGAAACATCATTATATTGTTGGTTTTTCTCATGGGGTTCCTTCTTGATCATTTAGAATCAGTTGGACTAGATTTTCTTCAAAACGTAAGGTTGTTGCATATGTTTAGTTACAAGCATGTAGGTTCCCCTGTTTATAGTCTATCGAGGTGAAGCTCTATACATGGGTATACTAAATTTTTGTTCGAAGTTATCATTTGTGTAAGCATTAATCAGATGAAATTTTAGAAGTTAAAAGAATAATGTTTTTGGAATCCACTATACTTTTATTTAAATATCTAATGCATGAATACTTTTATCACACAAGCATCTGTAATCTAACTGATGAAATAATATACACTTGGACTTTCACATATGTTTTCATACATGACTGCATATATATTTTTTAATGTTCAGTTGTATTACTCATTCATATCCTCCCTGTCCTTATAATCATGTTTTTTCTTGTGCGTATTATAAATGCTATCTTATAAATGTTATTTTTGTAGATGCCTTGGAATGACAAGAAGCCTTTTACTACAAAGGAGTTGGACAACATCATGAGCTCGTGCATTTCAGTGAGTGGCATCTGATCATCAATCGTTTTAGTGTTTAGGAAAGGTTTGCATGTGGTCATGTCTTTTTGTATATCTCCTTTCCTTTAGCTCAACAAAACGCTTGATTGTGAAAACTATTGTGATGTTTAATTAGTGGTATCTAGTATGTTTGTTAGTCGATAAAACTCATGTTAAACCGACCTTGGATCTTAAATCCGTTAGGTATGATATGACATTCATGGTTATGGTTGTGTTAGAATTTATTGTTTTTGTTGGTTCTGCATTTGTTTCTGGAAATAAAAAGCTTGTATATAGAAATCAACAGGTGGTATTTAACAAAAAAGTAAAAAAAAATAATAATAAAATATCATAAAGCCATGTTTTGTAAGCAAATAACAGGGCTCTATGTTAATTAAAAATTGTTTTTTCAAATCATATAGAGCAAGGTTTTCAAACAAACAACCGGGCTCTAAAACACATAATAAAGCCCGTTCTTAAAACCGAGCTCTATAGCAATTCCTAATAAAGTCCCCCCCTTTTGTGCTCTCAGGCAAAACCGGGCTCTATTAACCTTTTAAACCGGGCTCTATGTCAATTTTTGTAGTAGTGTTCAGATCACAGTGTATCACAATTCCCTTTAGAGATACATCATTGTGTATTACCATCTTTTGGTCCTCCATTTCATAGTGTAGGTAGTGCAATCCTTGATCAATATCGATACAAATTTTCAAACGTTGTTGCCAATTACATTTTTACAAACAACCGGACAGTAACATTTCATGAGGAATATATTTATAAACAAGTATCATTTCAGAACCTTCATCACAGAATCCAAAAAGTGGTTGGATGTTGTGATGCTTACAACTACTTGCAATTTCAAGTTCATTATAAAAATCTTCTGTCCTTTTTTTGTATTATATAAGTATACTATAGCGCGAGGCTCCTTCAAACCATTATATTTTAATCACAATTATATTTTATTAGTTTGGGCTTTTTCGGTTTACAACCCAACGCATGTTTAGTCTTGAACTGCATTAGCCCATGGGGTCCTTTCGTTTATTCGATTACCACTGATATAAGGAGTCACCGATTTCTCTCTCACACAAATCAAGAACAGCACCACCATGTCAGATACGTGTCTTCAGCAGATGAAGATATCATGACTCATTTTTCCGTCTCCATACCAACCCATCTATCAACAAAATTCCTTTCTACAGATTTGAATTGATTTTGAAAAATCAATAACCCTAAATATCCAAGATCGAATACGTATGAGAAAATGGTGCCAGTAGAGGATTGATGTGAAAAAAGAGGGTTTGTTTGTGATTTTCGGTAAGAATATGAATAGGTAAGATCAATATCTAACGGTTTCATTTTTTAGGGTTTTCTTTGTATGATTTTGATGGGTTTCGTGTAGCTTACATGATTTAATTATGTGGGTGTTAATTGGGTTTTGATTCTAGGTTTTTAGGATTGCGAAGTAAAAAAAAATTCACTCATGGTTTTTGTTTTTGTTTCACAGGTAATTGACAAAGCTGGAGACAAGTGAGGTATAATATTCTTGATTTTGGGTTTTGTTGCAAAATTGAGTAGTTTGTGCAAAAATGGCAGTTTTTTGTGCCGTAATTTGTTTAGGCTTATCTTTCGACTTATAATTGGGCTATATTTCATGAGTTCAATTTTTGTATGAATATATGATTATGACGTATGCAAAATATCGAGTGTGATTGCTTATGACGTATGCAAAATATATCTTGCTATCCTAAGATTATAATCCATAGTATAATGTATTTGTGGATGATTTCAACTTTTCGGCCATTCATATTTCTATGGCTTTTTGTCATTTTTAGGTATTTTAGGATTTCCATTATCTAAATTTCTATTTCATGCATTATCTCAGATTCAGAAAGTTATAAAACTCCTATCGTCTCTGTTCTTTTGATCGACGCATTGTGTTCTTTGGTCGAGGCATTGTCATAACAATTTAATGTTTTTAAAAGTTAAAAGATTTTCTTATTTTACGCTAATGTAATATTATTCCATTTGATTTTGTTATCTGTAATTGTTTGTCAGGCAATCGGTGTTATCGTCATTTTCTCATCTTTTAAGAGTGACTCAAGAACGAAAGCTCGCGGTTACATCGACGATAGCAACTGGTAAGTTTACCATTTCAATATCAATGCACGCATATGTAGGTGAGTTTGCTATTCATGCAGTTCCATAAAACTGTAATACTGTTAATTATATGGAAAACTTCATCCTATTATTAATATATAAATGGGTCTATTCGGGTTATGTTTACAATTTAACGGGTTGAACTGTTAATTCATTAATATGATCTTGATGTATATCTTTTAATGTAGTGCAAATTACCATGCTGCAGATAAGCATTTACTATTTTTTGGCTGCCATGTGCATTATGGTTTATCTATTAGTTTGAGACAAAAGTGTCATATATAATTGTGTTGACCATTATAGTTTATCTATTAGTTACAGTTAAACTCTTTAATCGGTTTTATATTCTTGCATTTCAAAGTGCATATTGGAATCAGTGGAACCTTATCAGATGGTGTGAAGGTCAAAAATTGATTTCTGATATGAACAACCAACGAGTTCAACAAATGTTATCTATTAGTGGCATATTTTATAGATTTTTGGTGAATCGGCTAAAAATGCTTACATTTATTATTTACTTTAACTTGATGATTTTGCGAGTACACCATCCACTCTATAACTACAAATAAAATTAGTGCCCGTGCACAACAAATATTGTGCGTTATACTAAGTGAATGCCAAGTTCCATAAAAGTTAAACGTTTTAGCGGGTTTCTAATATATAACATGTACATATATTCATTTCTTAGAAAAATGTCAAATTTTAATTGTTATTAAAAAGATTGAATTTAATTAACTTTTCTTTTTGTGTCTGAGAGTGTTGTATTACATTATTGCTTTACTGTATGTATACTGACTAATAGTTGGTACATTAGACAATCGTGAATTTACGGTACAGGTATCTAAAATAGTTCTGTCGCGATAAACAATCCCAAAAAGCAAGACACGCTGCAAAAGCGAGGACACCAGAAAAGCAAGACACGCTGCAAAAAGCACTAGAAGAACGCAAGCACTGCCTACAGGAACAAATGCTGCAATCACGCACGCAACAGCAACTGTACAGGTTGGCCATATATACAGATAACTCATCTGATATGCAAGTATTAATCAGCACGTTGTAAGTTGTACGTGGATTATAGGTTCTTATAGGTTGTAACTTAGTGATTAATCAGTTTAATGGGCCCGTACTGTTGCTTTCATAACTTTGTAATATCAAAACACCCCGCCGCATCGCGGCGGGTTCCAATTACTTGTTTTAACCATACGGTGTAGAGTTTCTTGGGTAATTCTGCTTTATTCTTCCCTTTTACTGATGGAATATAATCTCTGTCAAAACACTCGAGTTTTACCGGCTTAATGTATACATCCTTATCATATGAGAATGTATCATTATTATATGAGCCAAAACATGTGGCCGACTCTATGTCTTTGATATTAATCCTCAAGTGTTCGATGTTCTTAACCTGCGACGTAAGCAATAAACAATGCATCCCATATAAATGGTTATCGATTTGTATTACGTACACTTAGATATGTTTATATTAGTAAATGTACTATATGATTATTTTCGATATCGTAAGGCTCATAAATGATCCGTCCAACAAAATTAAATACACAAATAAATTAACTAACCAATCTTCTATCTCATGTGATGTGATAAGAATCAAGTATTGTAGTTGACTAGTTGGGCAGTTGTATTTATTTCTGTAACTTTGAGAAATACTAATGGTTATTGTAGGAAAATGTTTTGCAAAAATAATTATTTGCAAATTTTGAACATGACTACCTCCGTTTGAAAATAAGTTTTTATTTTGACTTTTTAAAGTGATTTTTTCCTCAAAGTTGACTTTGGATAATTTTGTTTGTGTTATATTATATTTGATAGAAAATATATTAATGAAAATAATAATATATTTAAAACGAATCCACTTATATATGTTTCATCAAAAATTATATAAATCAAACAAAAAATATATGGTCAAAGTTGGAACAAAAATTCAAAAGTATAATGTGGACATCTATTTTGAGACGTAAGGAGTATTTATATAACATATTTATATAACTTAGTAGGTTTGGGTTCTCCTTTGAGAGAGCTTTCCAGCTAGCTAATAAGATGTCGTGTCATTAAGTAAGACACCTGAGACCGAAATAAGGTTGCATCCCACGTTGCCCAAAGAAGTGTGGAGGTGTTTATATAGAAATCTTGGTATTAACCATCAAATTGTCTTTGGCTGGTTTTACTCCAAACCTACGTGCACGCGTAGAAAGGATGCAGATTTTGGATTTGTTGGTCCAAAGTGAGTTACAAACTTTGTGAACTCATGTGTCACATTCGTACACGAATGTGCGCGAATCTTTTTGCTACAGATTCGAGTTTCCTAGTTTCCAAATTATGCATCAATCTATTTAGTAATAGATATAAAGTTACTCAACAAATTTTACATAAAAGATTTGTGTAATAGAAGATATGCAAATTTGGTTTAATTATAAAAGAAATAACGAGAAAATTTGTCCGCGATTTGTTTTGGAATTCTTCCGCCAAGTTGAACTCGTTCGTAACGAGGATCGTTCTCTCTCGCTATGATTTTGGATCAAAAATCAAAAGTTTGTTTTGACTCTTGAGCAATTTGCTCACATTCTCCGAATTCCAAATTATGGACAATGTGCCTTCACTGAAGATTGTTCACTTGATTCTCTCTTTTACTATCATGAAGAAAACAGTTCATATTGTTCATACTTACCCTCTTCCCAAGTGATAACTCAACTTCTATTCACTCCTCAATCAAATTAATCAAATCTAAACATAATTTATACACGTGATCTTCGAGATGAGCTCAAACTTCATGCAGTCATTCTACGTGAAAATGTTTGGAGTCTTACAGGAAATCGTGAGATACTTCCCGCATGTTGTGCTCACCTGATTTACTGTCTCGTAACTCAACAACCATACAATCTTGCCTACTTCTTCGCAAGGCGAATTGTAAACCTCCAAGAAAACAAGGACAAACTAATTCCATATGGAATGTTTCTAACACGCCTTTATCATCATGTCATGTACTATCACCCTCAATTTCAAAGTCCTCAATATATACTTGTGAACAAAATGATAGAATCTTTGAACACATCTCTCATCACTTCATTCTTCGTTCCTGAATCATCAACTACTCACAACCCACTCAACTATCCATCAAACGAATACGCATGAGAAAACTAGTCTTTAGGCTTTGTCTTTTATCTACCTTTGTAACTTGATCATACCTATGAAATAAATCGTTTGTTGATCATTTGATGTTCTTACATGCCACTCTTACCATGTCTTGCTTGTATACATGTATAGGTACTGTGAAAATCATTAGTTTCAAAATTCAACACCTAGAAAAAAATATTGCACGTTTACAGTTGAGCAATCTGTCCCTGATGCCAGATCCCCGGCTTATAACTAGCTGGATCCCTCTAGTAAGGGATCCGTGGGATCCGGGCAAACAGAAATGGATTTTTAAACATCTTCACATCAATCCAATCTTCCATACCTTATTAGACAAGTTAAAGATGATACTTTAGGATCACTTAAGTCTTCCTCAAACTCAGTTGATCTCACATTCACTCATAGATAACTTATGATCACATTCAAGGTGTTTTTGATTTATCACTTCTTCAAAACTCACCATATTTCCACTCCAATGTTCACACATTTTTTCTCTCATCTTAAAACATCTAGTTTGATATTTCTCTCAATTTTAGCAAATTAATTTTAGTCATCTTTATCTCAAAGTAGGCTAAAAACTAGTTTTTCAGTTTTATAATTTTTAAGGAATTTTCTATATTCTCCTTAGATCATCATCTGATCTCTAGGATCATTTGACTCCACTTGACACCCTCAAAATTCTTAGTGTCATCCTTGATCACCCATTGGTGTTCATAAAAACCCTCATTTCTTTCCATAAAAGATATCATTAGCTACCCTCACTCATTACACTTGATCATTTAAGTCTCACATCATTTAAGACACCCGAGGAAACTAAAACACTCAAGATATGTAGGTACTAGACCTTACAAAAACATCATCCTTCTTTTTCTTGGCTACTGAGAGCCGGATCCCTAGGCTTAGCCTCGCCCGATCCCTCATGTGAGGGATCCATTGGAACCGGCTGCACATAATAAGCCAATCCTACCTACAACAATCATTTCAAACCCTCTTTGTAACTTTGAACACTCCACATTGTCTTAATTAAACTTCCTGGGTCAGTGCAACTCTCTAGTCAACCCTTATGCATGTAAATCATTGCAATTTGAAGGATTTTAGTAGCTTAAGCTTTAATTCACTTACCAAATCTTTCTCTTTATAAACCTCTTGTGTTAGAACTTCCAAGTCAACTTTTCACACTATCATTATTAGTAGCTAAAGCTCTCTTTTCACACCTTCCCTTTCTACCATTTCAACATGAGGAAAGCTCCTAGTGCTAACTCATCTACTAAAGGACCTCCCAAGAAAGTTGCTCGGGTGGTTCATGAAAACTCTTCAACCGAATCATCACCCGTGAAAGCCTCAAACACTAGAACTCCCTCACAACCAACTCTACCAATCAAACCAGTTCCCAAAAGGATTGTTCCCACAAGACAACCCTTGCCAAACACTACTATACCTTCTAAACAAAAAACCCATACTTCCGCTAAACCATCACCTCTAGCACCTAGAGCTATCTCTTTCACCACTCCAATCTCATCCCTACACCTCTACAACTTAGAGGACTTGCCACCTATGCCATCTCATCCACCACCATTGCTAACATTTTCCTCAATTGAAAAAATGGTGAAACAACATCCTCCTCACCAAAACTTTGGTGTTGAAACAACACTAGCACCCGTATCTTTTTCTCCATCACCCTCAAATGGTCCATTTTTTATTATGAGGAATCATCAAAATCAACAACCCGATCACATGGAAGTAGACACTTCTCTACCGCTACCATCAACACATATTCCACCAATTACACCCTTAGTTAAACCACCTCCAACCTCATCAAACATGCCTCCACAAATCCCATCATCCTTTGTGGAACCTCCACCTTCTTCATCCAATCTTCCACCTCAAACCGCTCCATTTCTACCACCACCATTCCCTAGCCATGACAAAGATTATTATCATTGTCAACATGTTGAAGGCTTAGTACATGAAGTACGTGATGAGCTACGTTTCATGTTTTATCACCTCCTCGAACATTTTGATGAGGTCAACAAATCAAATCATCCCTAAGCATAGGAATTCAAGTGGTGTTCTCCTCTTAGGCGTAACTTAGACGTGTTAGGAATCATACTTCGTGTTTGGATCATTTTCTTAGTTTTAGAGTTATGTACATTATTTATCTTTTTAAATTGAATTGAATTACATGTTGTATGCTATATGGTTATGAAAATATGTTTGGTGCTATAATACATAACTCATTTTGATGCTTACTTTTCACATCTACATTGCTGCTATTAAAGTGCAGGTACACGGTTCCTAGATTTTAGCCTAGGCGGATCCCTCACATGGAGGATCCGTGCAACAAAATCACACTTTATCACTAATATGAATCTCATTTGTAGGAAATTATGCACCATATACTTGTTTTCTAACCTTTGTTTTGTGGATTTTCAAAATACACATGAAGACTTTGACACCCTCAACAAGGGAGAACATTTCATCAAAGCAAAAGCAATTGCAAAAACACTTGCAATGCTCTCACTTATGTTTCTTTACTACTTGACGTCCTCCTCAAAAGGGAGCACTCGTCAAGGAGGAGCGTTTCGTCAAAGATGAAACTGTTAATACAAATAAGCCGTAAAAACGTTTATTTATATTTTACGATCTTCTAAAGTTTTGTCGATAACAAACGTAAAATCATTTTAACAAAACAAATAAAATACATAAATAGTTTGAGTCAATAGTTTCCTAACACACTTACGTATTTACATAAAACACTAAAACAAGTATAAGTGATTTTATGATTTAGATACATATGTACAACAACTAGTGTTTACATATTGGGTTAACATATACTTAAACTAAGTATACTAAAATGGGTAAAAACAAGTATATACTAAAACGGGTAAAAACAAGTATATACTAAATGGGTAAAAAACTAGCAAATGCTATCGACCCATAACCCATGGTTTTATATATACCACTTAAACAAGTTCATTGTATCCTTGAGATACATTGTATCTAGAAAGAAAACCATGGATCAACCCATAACCCATGACCCATGAACTGTTGGATCGATATACTTTAATCAAACTAACTTAACTAGCTTGTTAAGGTTTAATAACCTCGGATAAATCCTAAGTTATTAACAAAGAAACACTGAGCAATCTTTATCAAGTACGCGGAATTTACTTAACAAAGCTAAGAAGAATAACCTTTTATTATAAACTCTAAATCTGCTTATTATGCAGATACTCTAATACAACTCTAAGATAATCAAACTTCTCTAAAACACTAATCAACTTGTGAATTCGTAAACTCTAAAACTCATAGACTCATAAGCAATCGTACATCTAATGCCAATCTAGGAGTCCTTTTATAGGCTCAAGGATATCCTAGTCGGTTTACAATTTGTAACCTTGTACGACAAGTAATCTAATACAGAACATTCTAGAGTTACAATACTTTCCATAAACGAATATAACAGTTCTTTTATTCTTGCAGTACTTTGACTTTTAGGTGCAGTACTTTGACTTTGTCTTTAGCAAGATTTTGACTCTTTGACTTTTCCAAGTACTTTGCACTTTTACAAGATACTTTCATATCTTCAATACTTTCATATCTTGACACTTTCATACCCCAACATGAACTATAACCAAAAATACCCATGGGCAAAGAGGAGCGTCCCACGGATCCCTGGCTTTGTGCTAGCCGGATCCCTTGTGGAAGGGATCCGCGGGATCCGGGGAACAGTAGAGAAATTCCTCTATAAATAGAGAGCCATTTCTTCCTTTCTACTCATCAATTTACACACATACTTCCCCAAGTATTATAACCCTCTAACCTCATATCCAAGTGATCTATGTAGTTTGTCTTTTGTTTTTGTATGATTCTCTAGGTTCCTCTTAAAGGCGAGATCACCACTTCTTGAAGACGAGCAAGCTCAAGTCCATGAGTTTCCATGCTTCGTCATCATCAAGACAACTAAGGTTCTCTTGAATAATCAAAATCTACTACTCTGAGATAATTCCTTAATTCATCACTAGTCTCAGATCTTAATTCAACTTTTTCTTTCTTTGAGAACTGAATATCTGTAACTTCAGTTTTCCTTTTTCTTTTCAAATTCTTCTTCTTTTTAGCTTCATCCGGTAGCTTCTTCTCTAAAATCTTTGATGCCTACAACATTCTTCTTATAATCCTCCCTAGCAGCATCATATAATCTTTTCATCTCAAGATAATTAAACTTCTGTAATCCTTTATACCCTTGACTTTTCAGATAAGCCATCATAGCATTTCTGTCTTTAGCTTTATTAAGTCTTCTTGGCATAAATCTAACAGGAGTAGGTGATTGTAATGGTTCAGCGCTTGACATCTAATTCCTCTTGTACCTTTTGAGTGCTTCTCTATTCCGAGCTTCTTGAGCTTCCTAATCTTTTCTATCTTTAGCATTTAACTCTTCTTGAACTTTTCTAGCTGCAGCTTCATTCCTAACAACTTCAATTTCTCTAAGTTCTGCCAAAGTTAGTTTCTTTTTCTTAGTTTCAACCAGAACACCTTTCCCTTTTTCCTTAGGATCAATTTCAGGTTGAGAAGTTCTTTGTTGTTCTTCTTCTTGTACATCTCTAATAGTAACACCACCTCTAGATTGTGATAAATCTCCTAAAATTGTAGCAATGAATTCATCATCACTTGCAGAATAAATAGGTTTGAATGTAGCTTCCTCCTCTTCTTGTATAACATGTAGAAGGACCACTTCTTCTTCAAAATTCAATACTCTTGGTGTTATTACCTCTTGCCTAGAAGTATCTTGAAAAACAACACTTTGATGTTCAGTACCTTGATCATCAAGCCTTGAACTTGAACTTGTTCTTGTTGTTCCTCAAGATCTGAAATAATCTTTTCTTCAAGTACCTTCCGTGTTCTTTCTTCTTTGTGACATCTTCTTTCAAATTTTCTTTTTCTAAATTCCTCCCCAATTGGACAGAAGATGGTTGATGAACATGTTGGCGTTTGTGTTTCCTAGACTGCTTATGCGCCTTCTTTTTGTTTTTGACCCATACACGAAATTCTTGAACTAATGGCCACACAAAAGTCTTAAGCCTTCGAAACTTCAGTTTTAATTTCTTTATCTGTTTGGCTTGAACTTCAGTAGTCTTTTTTAACTTTACCAGCTCCCTTGTCAAAACATAGTTATCCAATGTGATATCAACAGGAGGGATGATATGTGAAACCTCTCCTTGAATAGGTGAATGTTCCTCTGATTGAGACGCAGGAACAGATCCTTGTGGAGATGGAGAAGGTGATCTTAAAACTTCTTCTTGAACCTCAGGGCTTGACAAAACAACCTGCAGAGATGCAAGTTACCTTCCTGTGATGCAGTACTTGCAGATTCAGTACCTTCATGCGAAGCAGTATCGGCAGGTGCAGTTCCTTCAGATGCAGTACTTTCACTAGCTGCATCAGCTTCATCATCTGCTCTAATAGCTTGAACAAATTCCATCATAGAAGTAGTTAAAGGTGTATCCGGACCTCTAAATAGATCACTTCTTCTAGCCATAAAAGTAAAAATCTTGGATTGTTGAACAATAACAGGCAATAAGTCTGTAGGTTTTGGCACATCAGCAAGTTGCTTGTTTAAGAAAACCTGTATAAACCGTGGGTACATTAGCCAAGTAGATCCATGTGAGATATGCGAGCATCCCATCCAAGATAGCCTTGAGAAGTTAAAAACTCGATCTGTAGCTAACCCAACCATAGCAGATGCTATATTGGACCCGAACTGCTCCCAAGAAGTACTCTTAGCACTTATGCAATGTAGCAACTCATGAACCAAAAATTTCCATTGAGGACAAAACAACTGTTTTCTGAATGTTTGTTCCGTTAAAGAACCTTCATAACCAATATGCCCAAAAGTTTCCCAAATCAATTCCTTGGCAAAACGAATAGCACTATTATTATCATTAAACAGCAAATCCTCTCTAATAGATGCTTCAGTAATCTTCACAGTGCGTCCAACAACTGTAGCCCTAATATAAAATTCTTCATTCTCCATGTTTTCTCTTGCAGTTGCCCAAAATTCTTGAATCCAAGGCTCAATAATATCCGGCTCCACTAAAAGAGCATAACTAATTTGCGACCCAGTTAAAAAATCAATAATATCGTGAAACGCTGCATTATGTTCAGTCTTGTCTAAATTTGCTACCATATTGTGCTTTGAAACAGTAGGTCGATTCGCCATTGTGAGTATGTAAGCACAAATTGAAATTGAATAAGAATGAGAGAAAGATGGAAACAATGCTAATGTAATAATATGAGAGGGAAAATCGGAAAGTAGTTATTTATAGGAGAGATTTGAAAAATCACTGCCCAAAATAAAATAACCGTTAGCATTAATTACCCCTCAATATAACCGTTGGAACAATACTTTAATACGACAAACAGTACTTTCCACGTATGCAGTACTTTCCCAAAGCAGTACGTTCCAAGAAAAACAGTACTTTGTCAAATTCCTCCATAGAAACTAAGTATATACAAGCATCCTCCCCTCAAGCAATACACAGGACTATACTAACACCTTATAGTCCTCCCCTCAAACATAGCTTAGTAGTTAATCATGCCAATACTCACCACCAAGTGATTGAATCTTGAAACATCAAAGCCTTTGGTGAGTAAATCAGCTACGTTGTCATCTGTGTGAACTTTAACAACATTAATGAGTCTGTGCTCATAACAATCTCTGATAAAGTGATGCCTAATCTGAATATGCTTGGTCTTGGAATGATAAACTGGATTCTTCACAATACAAATGGTACTCTCATTATCAATATTGATAGGAGTATTTTTGAAATTGAACCCATAGTCCAAGAGTTGATTCTGCATCCACAAAACTTGTCCACAACAACTTGCAGCAGCTACATATTCAGCTTCAGTAGATGATGTTGCTGCAATTGTCTGCTTCTTGCATTGCCAGGAGACTAACCTTCTTCCAAGATATTGGCATCCTTCAGTGGTTGATCTTCTATCATAGTTATCACCGGCATAATCACTATCTGAAAAAGCCTCTAAGTGAAAAGGTGACTCTTTAGGATACCACAACCCCAACTTTGGTTGTTGCTTCAAATAACAGAAGATTCTCTTTACTGCATTCATGTGAGAGATCTTTGGTGAGACTTGATATCTAGCACATAGACAAACTGCAAACATAATATCAGGCCTTGATGCAGTGAGATACATAAGAGAGCCAATCATTGATCTATAAAGCTTGACTTCAACAGGGTGTCCATCTTCATCTTTGCCCAATGAATTGATAGATTTAATGGGTGTAGTAACAACCTTCATATCATCAAAATTGAATTTCTTAAGTATGTCAGTAACATACTTGTCTTGACTGATAAAAATACCTTCCTTTGACTGCTTAACCTGAAGTCCTAAAAGAAAGTCAACTCTCCCATTGAACTCATTTGAAATTCTTTCTGCATCACCTGCTCAAACTCCTTAACCATGGACTGTTTGGTAGCCCCAAATATGATATCATCAACATAAACTTGAACTAACATGATATCTTTCTTTTCTCTCTTGATAAACAAAGTATTGTCAATAGCTCCCCTTCTATATCCATGTTGCAATAAGAATGTGGAGAGTCTCTCATACCAAGCTCTAGGTGCCTGATGAAGGCCATAAAGAGCCTTAACCACCTTGTAGACTTTGTTTGGGTGTTTAGGATCTTCAAAACCAGGAGGTTGTTTGACATAAACTTCCTCTGTAATCTTGCCATATAAAAAGGCACTTTTGACATCCATCTGTTAAACTTGAAAGCCCATATAAGAAGCAAAAGCAAGAAATATTATAATAGCTTCTATTCTTGCTACAGGAGCAAACACTTCGTCATAATCTACTCCTTCTTCTTGTCTATATCCTTGGGCTACTAACCTTGCCTTATTCTTGATAACATTACCTCTTTCATCTCTTTGACCCTAAAACCCATCTGGTTCCAATAACTCTCTTCCCATCTGGAAGATCACATAAAACCCAAACCTCTTGAAGTTTAAATTGAAGAAGTTCTTCCTGCATAGCTTCAACCCAGCTTTCTTTAGTCAAAGCTTGAGCAATATTCTTGGGTTCTTCTTGAGAGATAAAACAAGTAAATAGACAGTTTTGATGGTCCTTATGATTCAAATGTTTTGTTTATACACAAAGCTAAGTAAAGCATTGTGAGATGTAGATAAAGTCTTAGCTCTGTGTCTAGTCAAGACTCCACAGTAGTAGAAGGACCAATGATTTGATCTGAAGGATGATCCTTATGAGTTCTTAAGTTTGGAGACTGTGGAACTTCATAATTATCCTCTAAATTAGTAACATCAGCACCTTCATTGGAATTTGGGAAAATACCTTCATCTTCAAATTCATCATCAGTATCTTCTAATCCGGGCATGGTATGATCATCCGTCACTAAAGTACTGTCAACCGGTGCAGCAGTACTTTGTTCGAAAGTACTTGTCCAAAGTACTGTGAGAGTACTCTGCAGTCTTGTTCTTCCTTTTTGCATCTTCATAAGCTCTCCGTTGTTCATCAGTGTAAGAATGTGCTAAAACATCTTGAAGAAGCATCTGATTAAGTTCCTCTTGAATAGATTGATCCTCAGCGGATAAAGAAGATTCTGAAACAACAGTACTGTGTTTTGGAACTTCAAGATACTTTGTTTTGGACTAACAGATCTTCATCAGAACAACATCAGTCTAATATGAGCTCCATGAACCACATATTGTAAATCTTCTCCATTGTGCACTGGTTGATTTTCTTCTCTAACAGGTACATAGTTCATAGATGGAGTTAAAACCTCAAGATCAAACATCCAATCAGAACCTTTACCTTTCTCATTGTCTTGATCTTCTAAAAACTCAACATGAAGACAATCTTGAACCTTCTTAGTAACCTTGTTGTATACTCTAAAGCCCTTACTGTTAGTGCAATAACCCAATAAGTATCCTTCTTCCGACTTGCCATCAAACTTCCCCAGATTATCAATAGTGTTTAAAATAGTAAGAGGGCATCCAAAAGGTTTCATAAAACGAATGTTAGGTTTATTGCCCATCAGCAATTCATAAGGTGTCTTCATCTGTGGTTTAGTGATTGAGACTCTGTTAAGTACATAACAAGCAGTACTTACAGCTTCTGCCCAGAACTGAATAGGTAGGTGAGAATCTGCTAACATTGTTCTTGCTGCTTCAATCAAAGTCCTATTCTTTCTTTCTGCAACACCATTCTGTTGTGGTGTTCGCGCAATACTAAACTCCCTTTTTATGCCTTTGTTTGCACAAAATTCATCCATAAGTTTGTTCTTGAATTCAGTCCCATTGTCACATCTAATACCTCTTACCTTGAGTCTCAATTGGTTTTCAAGAGCAATAATCAGTGTCTGGATAGCATCAAAGGTATCATCTTTAAAACCCAAAAAAAATACCCAACTGAATCTACTACAATCATCTGTTACAACTAAGCAGTACTTTTTCTTGTTTAAACTTGCCACAGAAACAGGTCCAAACAAATCCATATGTAACAGCTCCAAAGGTTCTCTAATAGTTCTCTCCTCAAGCTTCTTGCAGGAAGCTTTGTGTTGTTTACCCTTCTTGCATGCCAAGCATGATTGATCATTCTTGTAAGTCTTGGAAGGTAAACCTCTAACTAGATTGCCGTTGACCAGTTTATTGATATTCTTGAGGTTAACATGGCCCAATCTTCTATGCCATTGATGTGCCTCTTCAGATGTTGCTTTAGCCACCAAACATGTGGCTCTTCCATAAGAATGTAGACTCTTCATGTCTAAACTATACACATCATTTGTCCTTGGTACTCTAAGAACTACTAATTCATCATCAACGGGCTTAAAGTCAGAGGAAAGGATAAGACATTCTGTGTCAGTGAATAACACAGGATGTTTTTTATCACAGATTTGTGATACTGACAATAGATTGAACTTTAATTCCTTTACATATCTAACATTCTCAAAATCTATAAGCCCTGCTTTGATAGTCCCTTTTCCAATAATCTTTCCTCCATTGGGATCATTCCCAAATGCAACTCTTCCTCCACTAATCTTCCTAAAATCAGACAGGATCTCTTTGTCTCCTGTCATACTTCCAGAGCAACCACTATCCACAATGAGATGATCTTTAAGCTCCTCTTCTGGGTTGCCCTGCACATAAAGAAAAGAGTTAGAAACTTTTAGGAACCCAAGCCATTACTTACTTGTGTTCCCCTTGTGGAGTTACAAACTCAAATTCTTTGAGTATGTAATTACCACTATCTTTCAAATGATGATCCAGAATTATCTTTTGATCTTTAGCATGTGGATTTTCAAAACTTTCTGGTTTTTCAACACAAATCTCTTTTTTCTATCATCACAAAAACATCTGATTCACTTTTGGTTGAACGTACTGTCTGTCCCTCTGCAATACTTTCCCTCTTAACCCATTCTGTTTTAACACTTGGTTCCTCTGATCTAAATCTCCTATGTGAATTGTAATACCTTCTAGGTTGATAGTGAGATTTCCTAGAATTTCTATACCAAGTATTGTGATCGATATCTTGTTTTGTCTGAGCGATACTTTGAGAAAGTACTGGGCAGAGGTAACAAGATTTGGAAAGTACTGTTAGATACTGAAGGTTTTGAAAAAGGTTTTCGCTGGTGTGGGTATCTATGATCCGGTGAGAAATTTCTGTGATTGACCCTATTTGAATTATTCCAAACTGGTTTGTGCTCTCTAGGTTTCTGGTTGGCAGTCCTGTTCTTTGGAAATTTTCTAAGGTATTTTGAGTGATGTTCACAATCCTTAATTAGATGAGTAGGACTAAAACACACAAAACACAGTTTCTGACCCATACTGTTAAAGTGACAGCTTCTATGTCTATGCCCAAAATTATGTTGCCTTCTTGGTGAGTGATTAAACCTGTTTGGACCAAAATTATCCCAAAAAGGTTTAGCAGTACTGTTTTGAAAAGGTTTTGAAGAAGGTCCTGCTTGTGGAGCAGTACTTTGATTTAAAGGTACTGCTTGATTTTGAACATCGTTTTCAACAGATTCTTTGGGTTTTTCAGACCTAGATTGAGCAACTAGCTTTTTCCTAAACTCTAGACTGTCTACTCCAAAACGAGAAACATCGGGCCTAAGGGGTTGATGAATGCCTGGGATGTGGAACAAAGCATGATAATCATTAGCTTTCTTATATTCAGGAGGTGAGCCACTTATTGAACCATCATTACTAGATGTATCTACATAATTAATGAGTTCTTCATCACTAGTGGTTATATCCTCATACTCACCTTCATCCTGATTACTAGATTGGTTTTCTTCTATCTTACTAAAATCCATTCCAAAACCTAATCCAGTTTTAAGGTAGGCTCTTTGCTATTTTTGAACATAAGAAACATGTGACAGACCAGCTTCACCCCAAGCAGCAAACTTAGCTAACAAATCATCTCTTTCCTTAGTTAATTTCTCAATTTCAGCAATTTTACAGTTTAATTTCCATTCACTAAGCTTTAACTGGTAATCCTGTTGTGCATATTTTTCAGCCCAAGCTACTTCATTAGTTTCATGTGCTAAGATTTTGGCTTCCATAGATTCTAAGGTTATTTGATAACCTTCTACCTCAGACCTAGCCTTAACACAATTATCTCTCAATCACATAACTGCTAAGTAATTTATGATAAAAATCATAGCAATTTGAGCATACCTCAGAGATAGGAGATTGAGTTGGTGAAGTAGCCACCAATGCAAGTTGAACAGGATCATCTTCACTTTCCTTGCTCCAGTCAAATCCTCCAAAGCCATCATCAGATTCCAAAACAAGCATGTTCGGTTCTTCAGCAAAAACAATGCTCCAATCCAATGCTTCTACTGAATCTTTAATTTCTTCTTCCACTGCTACCATGCAATAAGTTACTGGTTCATCATCAAACTCTTCACTCCAGTCAACTTCTGATAACTTCTCTTGAGCAACCAAAGCCTTTGTTTCAGTAATGGGAATTTCCTTAAGCTCAAGTTTTGACTTTTCAGATGTCCTGTTTGCTTGATACTTAGCAAACCTGCACTCCCTTGCAAAGTGACCAGTCTTTTGACAATTGAAGCATTCAATTTTAGATTTGTCAAAAGTTATGCCCTGTTTTGGTTTGAAATCAATGCTTTTGCCTGTCTTCTTCATGTACTTTTTGATTCTTGCAGTGATCATAGCAACTTGCCACCGGATATCAATTTCTTCAAGTGCATCTTCTTCAATCTGTGCTAGATCTTCTTCATAAGTGACAGTAAACTAGACTGTTGTGCAAAGAAGGAGCACATAACTTCATCTGAGGCCATAGTGGTAGTTGGTGGGGACTGTTGAACATATGAGGGGTGTATAGACAGCTACTTTGAGAAACAAGACTTTGAGGAGTAGCAACTTTGGAAGTACTGGCCTTCTTTTCAGATGATAGAAAATCAATACTGTGAGACTTAGAACTTGTTTGACCACTCATCTCATGCTCATACACCTTAAGTTGATGATAAAGATCATCAAAGTCCATGACATCCAAACCTTGTTGTCCTCTGATCATTGTAGCAATCACATGCCATGAAGATGGCAAACTTCTTAGAAACTTCAAATTAGCATCTTCAACTGATACTTCTGCCTTGTATAGCTCCAACATGTTGAGAAGATTTTGAAACCTATCATATGCAAAATCATGACTCTCTCTTTCACCAACTGTGAAAGTTTCAAACTGTTGCTTTAGCAAATTTCTGTGCATCTTTTTAGAGGCTTCATTCCCTCCAAATCTGGTCTTGAGAGCAGCCCAGAGCTGCTTAGCATCTTTAGAATCATGAAATTTGAGAAGATGACCATCTGGAATGGCAGATAAGAGAATGTTGAGTTCCTTCTCTTGATTCCTTAAGGTTGCTGCTGGTAATACTGGTTTAGGTGCCTTTGGTTGTCCAGGAATATCAATGGGGTATGCTACAATTTCATTCCCATTCACAATAACATTCCAAAGAGCATGGTCTGTAATGGCAATGTAATGCCTCATCTTCATGCACCAGAGATCATATTCTCCATTCTTGATTATTGGAATTCTGAGTGAGGTGATTGAGGGTGGTGGAACAGCTTCAGTCGACATCTTAAATATTGTTGAAGTAGGGTTTCTTCCTAGTCAGAGTTTCCACACAAGCTCTGATACCACTTGTTGGATCGATATACTTTAATCAAACTAACTTAACTAGCTTGTTAAGGTTTAATAACCTCGGATAAATCCTAAGTTATTAACAAAGAAACACTGAGCAATCTTTATCAAGTACGCGGAATTTACTTAACAAAGCTAAGAAGAATAACCTTTTATTATAAACTCTAAATCTGCTTATTATGCAGATACTCTAATACAACTCTAAGATAATCAAACTTCTCTCTAAAACACTAATTAACTTGTGAATTCGTAAACTCTAAAACTCATAGACTCATAAGCAATCGTACATCTAATGCCAATCTAGGAGTCCTTTTATAGGCTCAAGGATATCCTAGTCGGTTTACAATTTGTAACCTTGTACGACAAGTAATCTAATACAGAACATTCTAGAGTTACAATACTTTCCATAAACGAATATAACAGTTCTTTTGTTCTTGCAGTACTTTGACTTTTAGGTGCAGTACTTTGACTTTGTCTTTAGCAGTACTTTGACTCTTTGACTTTTCCCAGTACTTTGCAGCTTACAGTACTTTCATATCTTCAGTACTTTCATATCTTCAGCACTTTCATACCCCAACATGAACTATAACCAAAAATACCCATGGGCAAAGAGGAGCGTTCCACGGATCCCTGGCTTTGTGCTAGCCGGATCCCTTGTGGAAGGGATCCGCGGGATCCGGGGAACAGTAGAGAAATTCCTCTATAAATAGAGAGCCATTTCTTCCTTTCTACTCATCACTTTACACACATACTTCCCCAAGTATTATAACCCTCTAACCTCATATCCAAGTGATCTATGTAGTTTGTCTTTTGTTTTTGTATGATTCTCTAGGTTCCTCTTAAAGGCGAGATCACCACTTCTTGAAGACGAGCAAGCTCAAGTCCATGAGTTTCCATGCTTCGTCATCATCAAGACAACTAAGGTTCTCTTGTTGATAGTTCTTTCTTTCTCCATAGATGTTGGGTTGAAGGCATTAGTGAAGGATGCCTAAAGTGTCAAGATGAAAGCATTAGTGAAAGGTGCTTATCGTTCATGTCAAAACATTAGTGAAGAATGCCTAGGTCGTATAATCGATGAGGTGCATCGTTATACATATAAGTATTTGTTTATTTCCAAGGATGGTGATATCCTTGATGGTGTTTGTAACAAGGAGTGGATCTCCTTGATATTAGGTGTTGTGTTGTGAAGGGTAGTAGTTCCTCCATAGTAATGGAACTAGGTGCTTAGCCTAGTACCTAATAAAGGGTAGGCGACGTTGTGATAGGATTAGTTCTCCTTGGTGTGAAAGAACTCGGTGGTTAGCCTAGCACCGTATAAAGGGTAGGCGACGTTGTGTTAGGTGTGGTTCACCTTGGTGTGAAGGAACTCGGTATTTAACTTTGTACCGGAAAAAGGTTAAGCGACGTTGTGAAGGCTTCTCCGCCATAAGGAGTTGGTGTAGTGCTTACGAACTCTCGAGTAGGTGACTCGGGGAGTGGAGTAGGGCAAGGAAGGTGTCCTTGTAGCCGAACCACTATAAATACTTGTGTCGTGGTGATGTGCTTCTTACTCTTTATCTTTCATTACACGTTTATATATCTATCTATCAACGTCCAACATAAACAACCAAATAGATTGACATAAGTCGATCTAAATATTTAAAAGGAAGTTTTAAATTGGTAAAAATATTCAACCCCCCTTCTAGTTTTCCACAGAAACCATTTGCAAACATAATTGCAACACACTCGCTTAGACTTCCTAATTACTTAACGCTCTCAATAAAGGGGAGCATTCGTCAAGGGGGAGCTAAGACGAGAATCTTTCTCTTCTCTTACTCTCTATTTCTCTTATTGTTACTTTTCACACGTTTTTCTCAAAACAATGTGTTAGTTTCTTTTCGACGCTCTTTTTGTTTCGACAAAAAGGGGGTGAAGGGAGTAAAAACTCCAATTCAAATTTTTACGAATTTTATTTTCTTCTTAAAATAATCTTATGTTTTGTCATAAAAAAAGGCGGAGATTGTTAATACAAATAAACCATAAAAATGTTTATTTATATTTTAAGATCTTCTAATGTTTTGTCAATAACAAACGTAAAATCATTTTAACGAAACAAATAAATTATGTAAAAGGTTTGAGCAAATAGTTTACTAACACGCTTACACTAAACATATTAAAACCATATCAAAACTTGTTTAGTAAATAAGTTATATAAAACCAAAGACATTTTTATATAAACAAAACAAGTAATATTGTTTACATCTTATAGAAATGCATATGTATAACAACTAGTGTTTACATAATATAGTAATGTACATATATACTTTGTATATATTGTAATGGGTAAAAACCAAAGTCCATGACCCATGACCCATGATCCATTGACTAGGTACAATAAATGTTGTTAGGTAAAAAGCAAAGTCTATAACCCATACCCATGGAGCATCATTCATAACCCATGACCCATTGCATGACATCATGTATGAAGTCATGTTGGGTATTATCCATGATCCATGACCCAAAGTCCATGAACCATGACCCATGACCCATGACCCATGACCCATGACCCAAGATCCATAACCCAATGTCTAGATACATTGCATCTTGTTGGGTATCCATAATTCATTACCCATAACCCATGGTTCATAACCCATAACCCGGTTTGCAACCCAAAATTCGGACTAAACTTACCCAGTAGCCGGATCCACAGGATTGCACTATCCGGATCCCTCTGGGGAGGGATCCCTGGGAACCGTGGGACAGTAGACAATTTTGTCTATAAGTAGTGAGCCATTTCTCTCTTACTCACCACCATGAAAAATACTCTCTCTTAGTATTGTAACATCTCTAACCTATGATCCAAAGGATCATTCTATGTAGTTTTATGTTTGTGTGATTCTCTAGGTTCCTCTTAAAGGTGAGATCACCACCTCTTGAAGACGTGCAAGCTCAAGGTCATGAGTTGCTAAGCTTCGTCATTATCAAGACCACTGAAGTGTATCTTGTTTATAGTTCTTTCCTCCCTCAATAGAAGTGTTGTGTTGAAGGCATTAGTGAAAGGTACCGAAGGGTCGTATCAAAGGCATTAGTGAAAGGTGCCAAGGGTGTACATTCGATATGGTGCATTGATGTACAAGATAGATAGTTTGGGTTAAAGTATATTGATATCCTTTTAGTGTTGTAACAAGGAGTGTGTCTCCTATGGGGTAGTTGTGTCGTGGTGTAGTTTTGGGTAGTAGTTCCTCCTTTGTAATGGAACTCGGTATCTAGCCTTGTACCGGATAAAGTGTAGGCGACGTCGTGATAGGTTTGGTTCTACCTCGTGGAAGAACTCGGTGTCTAGCCTTGTACCGGATAAAGAGTAGGCGACGTTGTGAAGGCTTCTCTACCACATTAAGGGGTGTGTTGTATAGTGCTTACGAACTCTCGAGTGGGGTACTCGGGTAGTGGAGTAGGGCAAGGAAGTTGTCATTGTAGCCGAACCACTATAAATAACCCGTGTCGTGGTTTTGTGTTCCTTTACTCTTTTTCTTTACATTACTTATATGTTTATCTATCATTATCCAACACACACATTAAATAGATTGACATAAGTCGATCTAAATAGTTTAAAAGGAAGTTTTAATCGGTAAAACTATTCAACCCCCCTTCTAGTTTTCCACACAACCAAATACTTATTGAGTAAGACTCAAGAACTCTCTACACCCAAAGAGGTAAAGCAGATGAAGGGAATCCCTTATGCTTTGGCTGTGGGATCCATCATGTATGCGGTGAGGTGCACTAGACCTAATGTAGCGTTTTCTCAGAACCTAACGAGTAGATTTTAGCAGAATCCAGGAGAATATCATTGGAATGCTGTTAAGAACATATTAAAGTACCTGCGAAGTACTAAAGATATGTTTCTTATTTATGGTGGTGATGTCAAACGCTAGCTCAGTGTTACTTGTTACGCTAATGCCGGTTGGGAGATAGATCGTGATGACACCAAATCCTAGACAGGATACGTTTTCATCATGAACGGAGGCGTTGTTGACTGGAAAAGTGCTAAGCAAAGCACTATTGCGATGTCCTCTATAGAAGCTGAATACATAGCTGCTTCTGAAGCTGCAATGGAGGCGATTTGGATACGTAAATTCATTTATGGGCTTGGCTTTGTCCCCAACAATGAACGACCTATGGATATGTACTGCGATAATTCTTGCGCCATTATCATAGCCAATGAACCTGGTGTTTAAAAGGGTACCAAACACTTTCATCCAAAGGTACACTACATTCGAGAAGTTATCAAAAGTGGTGTTATTCGTCTTCTCAAAGTCCACGCAGATGAAAAATTAGTTGATCCTTTTACGAAGGCAATGTCTTGTTTGACCTGCTAGTAGTCTCATGTAGATATGTCTTTTTAGTACTTGAATAATTGAAATGTTAAACATTTTATATTTTATAATGAATTGGTGTAGTGGTTATGATTGTTTTCATTTACATCAATTGTATTATGTATTTGCATGTTTAATCCATGAATGATTTATTTATTCTAAAATTGTCCATTGTCAGTTGAAGATATGGGAGTATCATCAAATTAAGGAAAATGCAAGAGTGTTGGTGATGTTTATTGAGAATAAATATTAATTGATGATTCTACCAAACTCACATGTTATTCATTGTGATGAACATTGGACTGACCCAACCTACGAGTATCCACTGCATGGATTGGCGTCAATAGTGAATCTCGCAAATGGTTATGTCTCTTATCCTTATACTTGAGATGCAATTAGGTCTTACCTGTGTGGAATATTATTCCTTGATATGGTTAAACATTGTCCTAAATAAGGTAGTTATAAAGACCATCTTCAGGATTGATGTGAAGCACATGAATGGCACGTGTAGTCAAAATAGGATTTGTTCCTCCACATGTCTTAGAGTTAGATACTACTGGCCCTTCGACAAATTAGACAGATGTTTGTATGGCTATACCCAAATGAGATTAAGATGAATCTTGATCCACTTAGTAATCTTGTTTCGAGAAACATAATAGTTGAACTATTAGAATGACATTTGATCCATGTCTAATGTTCAACATGGTATCTGTACAAAAGGATGGATGACATATAAACCATTCAAATGAGACTTTTAAGAAACTATCCTTACATATCTCTAGGGGTATTTGCGTGTTGTTAGACGCTAACCTTTGCTTGTATAATTACTTTACTATTATGACGTCGCAAGTGGGCGTTGCTGGAGTATGCTCGTGTCATAATATATAATTATATCGCTAGACATATGTGAGAATATGGGTCATACACTTATATAAAGAGACACCATTTTATATATCGTATTTATTATATTTATGTTATATATACGACTACGTAACTCGGGATCAATAACGGGCCATTAAATACTAAGTTAGACTTAGTGTTTTTGGACTGGGCTAATAATGAGCGAGCCCATTGAAATGCCTTCCCATAACCAGTCTAGGTATGACAGGAACAAGAGGAGAAAAGTCAAGGGCCTAAGCGTAACTTAAATGTTGATAACTACTCATTGATTTGATCATTAGGGTAAAAAAAAATCACATTTAACCACTCACCTACTTTCTTTCCCTCTTCCTCTAGCCATAAACCACGAAATAACACACCCTCATATTAGGGTTTGTGTTTCTGATCTCATCTAACCTTATTCTAGAGTAGTTAAAGGCTAGACCACGTATTACGGGGTTTAGATTAGCATTGGGTGGTGATCGGTGACGTGTAGTGTGTTTCTATTATAGAAGTGATCAACCTCATTGATCATTTAGGTTTCTTATTCCATTTGTGGGTTTTGTGATTTTTAGAGACTCCCGAATCACGCTACAAAGGTATACCATTTATGTTAATTATTTATCGATTAATCATATGGCTATATGGTTCTGTTAATAGGTGATCTTCCGCTACAAATATTTATTTATAATATGTTATTTATAATTGCCATCACTTATAGGTCGTGCTTGTGACCGATTGTGTATATGTTTTGTGTGTGTGTTATTTAATTAAAAAATAATATTTTTGGGGTATGTTTTTTGTTGCGTAGGTCACTTTTAGTGTGGCAAAAAATCGCCTATAAATCACACAAAAGAAAAAGCTGATATGACGAATAAAATAAAAGTTGTTGCTTGTCCTTAGTGTGCCTAACATGGAAAAGGGAAATGGGCATTGAAAAGTGTGAAGTAAAAGCCAACCCTATCAAAAGCGAGAAATTTAAAACAGTTGACCTGCATAAAATTAATGGTCAAAGTTGAATCAATGGTGTATAAAACTTAGAACCCTAAAAAAAAGTCTAGCGACACTCATCTCATGATTGACTTCATTCTTTAACCAACCTAATGTAGGGATAAATAACCATAATCAGAGATAACAACTTAGAGTGACGAACATAAATAATAATCAAAGGAAAAATGAGAGAAGATATCACCGATTCAAGAACGTGATCGAGGCACGTGTTTGACACGCTTCCCTTAAAACAGATTCTCCTTCCATTAGGCATCTATTTCCCAGGGTACAACGATCGGAAACAGTATGTTGTATTGTAGGGATAAATAACCATAATCAGAGATAACAACTTAGAGTGACGAACATAAATAATAATCAAAGGAAAAATGAGAGAAGATATCACCGATTCAAGAACGTGATCGAGGCACGTGTTTGACACGCTTCCCTTAAAACAGATTCGCCGTCCATTAGGCGTCTATTTCCCAGGGTACAACGATCGGAAACAGTATGTTGTACTGCCGGATATGACATCCATGCCCGAAATTTCCATCTGCGTTTGTGTGTGATGCGTTTGAACAAGGAATTGAGACTATATGCTATATCTCGCATATTGAACACTAGAGAAGGTTACAATTTATATTGTATATTTTGTAACTGATGCAATGACCACCATTAAATTTATTAATTGTCATTAACATACTAATAAGAACCAAAAGTATGTTACAACTAAGGATGTAACTCAGGCTTTTGTATCTTGGTTCAAGCAAGCCATTTCTCTTCCAACATGTTCCATTCCAGTCCCTGTATTTCGAGACTCGATATCTTATTCACAAGTTTTCCAACAATCCCCCACATGAATAAAGATCGACTCGAAAACACACAAATTTCAAATGATATTCTCAACAGTTGAATCCTGCATAGGATAGGTAGGTGTAACCCTTTGAACCTTCCCTTATGAAATATACTTAGCCTACTAGCTGCCAAGAGAACGCGATGTCTTTGACCTGATCTGCTATTTATATAGACGACAATATAAGTTCACACAGGACTCTCCCTGACATAGTCAAATCCTTATAGTTGTGTTCGTTATGGTCATGAACACTAGCCTGGTTCTGCGAAAGCTTTTAGGAATTGCGCCCCACACATTTCCCTTCAAAGCGACCCCACTTCTCTCTCACATAGGTGATTCCAATCGAATCATTAAAAGCGACAAGCTTATCCTCATTTTGTCACTGTTATAGGAATGGACTAGGAAGTTTACAAACTCCCTTATATGGATGGAGAATTGATTACTCCCCCACAGTGACCTCCCTCGGTTTATACAATTAGGTTGTCCTATTGAACCCAGATCTTGGGATCTCCAGTCAGCTGGGTTAGGTTTTCCTTCATATAAACTTTTCCGGGGCTTTAGTCCCATTCCTCCACACGACTTGCTAACTCACTCTCTGCTTAAGCCTTTAATAAGCGGATCCGCATTGTTATCATTTGACTTCACATTATCAAAATAATAACTCATGTTGAGAGTAGTTGTCGTATCGACATAATGTCTTG
Source organism: Chrysanthemum makinoi (assembly GCA_910596185.1). Taxonomy (NCBI): domain Eukaryota; kingdom Viridiplantae; phylum Streptophyta; class Magnoliopsida; order Asterales; family Asteraceae; genus Chrysanthemum; species Chrysanthemum makinoi. The sequence continues at coordinate 246,335,798 of OU343217.1, read as the reverse complement.
ACTCACCATTATACATTGTGATATAAGCTTTGCCAATTCTTTAATGGTTATCACAATGTATACAACTACCATTATAGGCGATATTGGTGCGTCATCTCATATTAAACATAGGCATTTTGTCTCTTATCAGAATTTATCTATCGCGATAAAATTATATTCCATCGTGGACCTAGCTATATTTTATGTCTAGAAGACATCCAAAATATAGTGGTCATTTCAAGAGTGTATACATAGCCACTCAAAAATGGTCATTAATAACATTAATTACCCATCAAATAGTTGTTACGTTTTGCTCTAAACTGTAATTGTGGTTCTACCAATAATTCATGAGTATTTCAAATGGGTAACACCTCCATCTCTATTTTGAATAGATTTTGATTGGTGTCATTTGAACTCTAGCTGTGCCGGAATCACCCACATTGAACCTATCTCAAGAATATTGTAGAAAAGTTCTCCTTTTCAACTTTTATCTCGTTTAAAAGATACTCTTTTTAGTGTAAGATATCAATAACATTAGTAATTTGTCACCACACAAGTTTCATATTTGTGTACACACTCTTTGAATGTTTCACGTTAATTATTCTCCATATCATAATTAACAAATTCCATGTCTAGCATGCTATAGACCAAGGAATCAAGCACATGAGCAGAAGATGCATCATTCTGACTATTCATTGCTTCGTCTACCAACATTCTTTTATAAGACAAATTAGTTATGAGATTCAATCACCACCTTAAACCACATGTTTTAGGTGTATCTCAAAACGGTGTTTGTGTAAGTCTCACACACACGTCATCCATATTCATTTGTGATTATATAATCGCATATGATTACATGTAATCATGTGAATATAATCACATATTATGAATTTGTAATAATTACATCCAATAAATATACGTCTCATAAACGAATGAACGTATATAGCTAACTTTGATGAACATTACTACAATTACATTAGTTGCAAAACAATGTAATTTGCTGCCATCTTTTATTCTACACATATGCGAACTTTATCGACACAATGTCGATACCAATAATCCGTAGCATTTCGGCATTTCTTCCGAAATGACAAACTTAGATTAATTTCAACAATAGTTGCAACAACTCGTAAGTATTTATTTCTTTTAGTATAGCAACTCGTTTGATTATTTGCAAAAATATTCACAACCGAATATTTGCAACATCCAAACTCTCTCAATACTTGATACAAAATCAAGTGACTTGTATATTGTCATAGTACTAAGCCAGTACCATTGAACCAAACAACACCAAGACTATTTATGTGCTAAAGTCCCAAAAAGTGATTATGTGCAACCAAAACTTAAAGTTGTTTTTTTGTCCAAACAGTCGCTTACCACATTTGTCTGCACACGCAAAAATTATGAAAACCAAACAGCCCTTTAACATCACTTTGCTGCACATAATTTTAGCAGCCAAGAAATCAATTTTCTGCATAAAAACTTGATCACCAAAATGCCAATTTTCTGCATAAAAGTTTTATAACCAAATAGCCTTTTTAAAGGTATTTTTTCTCACAAAATTCAACAACCAAATAACCAAGTTTCTGCCAAAAATTTCAGCAACCAATATGCCAATTTTCTATAGAAAAATCAGCAACTAAAGGAGGCTTTTTTTCTGCATAAAATTCAGCAACCAAAGACCCTTATTCTGCACAAAAATCAGCAGTCCAAACAGCTCTATAAATTGAATTTTCCGCACAAAAACTTAGCAACCGAACAACCCTGTAAAGTCACTTTTCTGCACACACAAAAAATTCAGCACCAAACAACCCTTTTAATAAACATTTTCTAGCACAAAACAAAACAACGTTTTAACATCACTTTTCTGCCCATAAATTTCAGCAACCAAACAACCCTTTTATAAGTCCTTTTTGGCAGAAAAAAAAAATCAACAACCAAACACCGAACTTAACCACACATATTGCTTGAGTGACTTTTGCACACACAATAACAAAACCTTACCAAATAGGCTTAGTTTATACTGTAATTAGTTACAAAAGTTTTGCATCATATAGCCTTAAGTCTGTCCCCAAAAGGTGTTAGAACATAGGTTGTCTGGACATAAAATGTTTGTTGTTTGGACCAAAAAAAAATAATTTGTTTGAACTAAAATGGGACTTGGTCATCATGACCCTCATTACGATCCGCCATTAATTAACTACCAATTATGGATCAACCGCTATATCTGTAAACACTACCATATCTGGACAAACCAAGATTCCGAAGAGAAGACAAGAAAAGTTATTATAGATCAAACGCTATTTATAATTTTCGAGATCTATGTCATAACAAATTTATAACACACATGTTTTTTCTTTATTCCGTCACATACTTACATCTTCACTTTTGAAAAAAAACAAAAAACATTAATCCAAAGTAAACAGATCGCAAGCTTATTCTAAAGCACAACTTAAAGATAATAATAAATTATGCCAAACAAACTAACTGAAATAAAGATTCACATTACATGAAATATATATGGTGGGTCATACCACAAATTTGGAAATGCTATGTACTCTACTGGACTACATCAAAGAGAAACCATATCAAACGTAAATTTCATCTTGTTCCACAAAACAATATTGTACGTTAAACTGGTTTAATTTTTCTTTTTTTCTTTTTAATGAAATAATCTGTTTTAAGATTGTAGGGATAAATAACCATAATCAGAGATAACAACTTAGAGTGACGAACATAAATAATAATCAAAGGAAAAATGAGAGAAGATATCACCGATTCAAGAACGTGATCGAGGCACGTGTTTGACACGCTTCCCTTAAAAAAGATTCTCCGTCCATTAGGCGTCTATTTCCCAGGGTACAACGATCGGAAACAGTATGTTGTACTGCCGGATATGACATCCATGCCTGAAACTTCCATCTGCGTTTGTGTGTGATGTGTTTGAACAAGGAATCGAGACTATATGCTATATCTCGCATATTGAACACTAGAGAAGGTTACAATTTATATTGTATATTTTGTAACTGATGCAATGACCACCATTAAATTTATTAATTGTCATTAACATACTAATAAGAACCAAAAGTATGTTACAACTAAGGATGTAACTCAGGCTTTTGTATCTTGGTTCAAGCAAGCCATTTCTCTTCCAACATGTTCCATTCCAGTCCCTGTATTTCGAGACTCGATATCTTATTCACAAGTTTTCCAACACCTAATTTAGACTTCCTATTCTCCAACTATCATCCATACCTACCCAACATCTCTAACCTTAAGACACAAACAGAACAATTGTCTGGAGACATTGGCCACCGTTGTCGGAGGTGGAGTTTCGATACGGCAACGCCCAAATGGTGTTGAGTGCGGTGGAGATGCGCAATAACGAAGAACACGATGACGACAGTGACATCCTTTTTATGGACTATGGATGTTGGGTACTTACCACCTAACTTATATTTTTTCAGCAAATAATGCCAAGTGAAAGAGTAATTAACAAGAATGGAATTATTTTTGACGGCGTTGGCGACATGCAACAATCAACGTATGTGCAATTTGGTGAGAGATAACCCAAGGTTTAATGTGCGCTAGAGAAAGAAATGGTATTGTATGTGTGAGAAAAAAAAAAGAGTGAATATTTAGGCTATGCAAAATGGTTATCAAAGGCGATCTTAATTTTGTCTGTCATATCAGTTTTTTTTCCGACGATCTTCAGACGATTAAGTTGCCGCAGCAGCTACATTCTTAATTTTTTTTAGAGTAAACTCCATCGTTCGTCCTTGTGGTTTGCGTTGACCGACGAGTTTCGTTCTTTGACAAAAAAAAATACACTATCCATCCCTAAATGCGAAACGTTATGTATCGTTTGTCCTTCAGTTTAACGGGCCACACTAACTCTCGTTAAGTGTTAGCACATGAAACCCACGTGAGGGTATTTTGGTCTTTTTAACCTGAACTTCATCTTCTTTAATATATCATCACCTCATCTTCAAACAACAAACTACCCACAATCTTCAACTTCACCCACCACCACTTTCATCACCTCTGGCCACTATCACAAGCCCAAATCATCATGTTTATTAAATTCTTATGCCATAAAATCAAAACCCGTCACTTAAAACACAATCACAACCATTACAAGATTACTTCATTTTCTTTAATTACCAGCCACTCATTGTCAATCACACATACTTTATCATCATATTATTCACAATCCATGATCACCTTTATACCTTTTAACTAATACATGCCTAAATAAAAAACTAAGTCACCACCACAACAATTAAAGCCCCACATTTCCGGCCACCACAACCACTCGGATCCATCAGATCCACCCTCGCTGCCACAAACACCAACCATACCCGTCTCTGTTGCAACCAGAACCACCACAAAGATCTGACGCAGCTGCTTCCACCACCACCAAAAAACACACGTACTCTCCCTTCGAGTAAAATCAAAAATGAAACCCTTCCCCCCTTTTTTCACAATTTTAATTAGTTAATTGTATCAAAAGTTATTTTTATGCCTTCCTTTAAGAGAACTAAGTTGTCTCGTACCTTTTTGAAATATAGTTTTATTTTTGAGTTTGTTTAAAAACAAAATTTTATTTTCAAGAATGAAAACTATTTAAAAAAAATCAATATGTGGGCTAATATCAGTAGGAGACAACAAAATTTAAATCATTTTTTTTTTGGGTATATGGCATTAAATCTATGTGGTTAAATTGATTTGATAAGCAACCACCATACTCTCGAGATCTGATTTGCAACAATCTAGAACCTATTAAAATCAAGATTCGACCATAAATCTTGTTTGAACGATGATGGTGTGGTGGCGGTAATGGTTCAAGGTCGAGCGTCGATGGTGGTGGTTGTGACATCTTGGGCTTTTTTGGATGGAAATATGCTCTTGTGTTTATATGATTGTGTATATATTTGTGTTTGGATATTAAAGGTATAAAACTTTTTTGGTGAAAATCGTTATAGAGAAAGCCGATTTGTGGTTTTGAGTTTATAAAAGAAACCAAAAAGTCATCAAGGTTGATTCTTTTGGTAGCTGATTCTTTCGGTGAAGTTATATGAATTAAGGGGGTTAAAGATTAAGGTTCTTGATTTTAAGGCTTTTGATTTTTTTTTGTTTGATTTTTTTTTTCATGAGTTTGGACTCGGTCGAAGTGTTGCAAATTTTCGTCTGCCGACTGAGCATGACCAACCCTCCACAATGGGACGACCGAGTGTGACTGGTCGGTCGATCAACCATGACTAAGCCCATTGTGCATACCCTTAGGTTGGCTAGATGCAATGTTTGTGAGGGGTCACCCTCCACCTCCTCACTTTACTCGTGACTCCATTGTGAGGCACCCTACTCACGTGCCAACAAAATAGATGGGACGAAAGGTCAGCATGGTAACTTCTCGTGTATTGTGCATATGTAACCTTTATGGGTGTTTTTATATTTATTTTGGGGCTTTTACATATATGTCCTCCCGAAAATGCAAAATTGCATATATATCCAAAGCATGCATAAAAACCATTATATTATGTGCATAAAAAACTTGTATAAAGGACATATATGCAATTATTCACTTTGGGAGGGATATATATGCATTTTTGCCTTATTTTAATTTGCAGAAGTGTGGGAGGTATTTTGTACGATATATTTGTTTTACGTGGCTAATTTTAGAAAAGTGAGAGGAATGATGACTATTGTGAGTGAAAGGTGAGAAAAGCGCTCCGGTGTAAGTTGATGGAAGTGATAACACTGTTTCTAGTCTAATGTATAAGACCATTGTTGGAAAATTGGTCAATTAATAGGTTTGAATGACAATTGATGGTCATCAAATATTAACATGAAAGTTAATGAATGGTGAAATGTAACGACCGGATTAATGTTGTATAATGAGCCATTAGTATGATTAACTATACGACCAATTTTTCTTAATCCCCTTTCACTATGAATTGCGAGCTATATTCTCATTTCTTAGACACCAAGAAATATAACTCACTTCTCTCTTTTGTTTACCGTTCATCTTCACCTTGTGTGTCAGCGGTTTGTAATAAAGTGAAGGCACGTATTGATTCGCCTTGATAACTCGTTTGTGCTAATGGAGTTATTCGTTGTTGTTGTATCATGAGAGATAGACATTCATGATTTCTCGAGCACCGTAAAAAAGACAAATCTATCTTATACAAACTGTGAGCATCACAAGTCTTAACATTTTCCTTATATTTTGAGTCTCAACAATAAAAAAAATACAATCATTTTCTACACTTTATCTTTTGGTCTTATTATCAACCTAGTGTTTGTTCGTCTCTAGTAGTAATACACGTATTACATTTCTTAGCTAAAAAAAGTAATACACGTATTACCCAACAAGCATTGGAACGTGGGGTGTTTTAAACTGGCATCATAATAATTTTTTTATATACCCACTTTTCTTCCTATATATACTCCCTGAGTCCCTGGTATCTAATAAATGAATTTTTCTAAGTTCTAGTGTTGATGCAAGGCTGTCAAGCTTTTATTTGTATTTTATTCACGGTTATAGCTTGAGCGAGGTGTGGCATGTTGAAATGATCAAGTCTTACGTTTTTGCAGTTAAAACGAAGTTTTTGCAATTATAAGACGTGTCATAAAGCGGCACAAAATATAAAAATATTTGTATATTTATATATTTCATATACATTGAGTTTACAAATATATGTGGCATAAGGCGGCGTGACAACATAGCGTGACGGCATTACCAAATCTCACACGTTTGCGTGGGCTTTGCGGGCCCTTTACGAGCCTTTTAGAACCATGATTTTATTAGATGGTGGTAGAAGGAACAAAGACCCATCCAACACACAAAGTCACACCATGCACTCTGAGAACGCTTAATGTTCATTAATTTAGGGTGCGTTTGGTTGATGCCTATGGGAATGATGGAATGAGTTTCATTCCAAATAATAGCGTTTGTTTGAAAAATTGTGATATCAAATATGACTATGATAGGTGGATTTATTCTATACTACATACCACTCAATTAGGCAAGGAATCAAAACTATCATACCTGAGGGGCCCACTTTATATCCAAAGTCAAATCGATTGTGATTCCTGAAAGCATAACAAACGCACCCTTAAGCTGGACTATAAATTACTGTGTGCATCATTTTTCGAAAAGTGCCATGGGTTGTACGTAAGCACAACCAAAAGCTTTCCTAGTACTTTATATAACGCCCGTATTAAGGGTGTGTTTAACAGACAACTTTTAATATCATTTTAAACAATTAGCATTTAGTATTTAGAATGATTATTACAAAGCTCGTTTGGAAGAAAGCATATAACATTATAAAATTATAATAACGCTAGTTTTTCAATGCTCTTTGAATAAGCATTTAGTATTTAGCATTTAGCATTACGTTATTTTACACATTAAAATTAAAGTTACAAGTACTTTATCAAATATTTTATAAATTAAACTGCTAGTGTTAACTATTTACTGCTAACTGTTAATACTAACTACGTATACGTCACTACAAAATTAATGACATTTGCTCACTAAAACAAGTGGGAGCAAAAGTATACAAAACAGTCACTAAAAGATATTTTATCAACTCCCACTAAAAGAAAAAGAGTAAGTAACAAAGGGATCACTAAAAGTCTTTTATTACTAAATTTTCAGTGAGCAAAAGTTTGAAAGATTCAGTGACTAAACTTTTTTAGTCACCAAAGGATTCACAACTCTTCTATCAAATCTCTAAAATGACGGAACTGTTTAATTAATTTCAGTCAGCAAAGGGTTTACTACCTAGCAGAAATACAAATAGAAACTGCAATATCAATATACAAATACATTCTGCATTTCTCAAAAATATAAAATTATTGCACAAATACAAATTGCATTTCTCAAAATATGTTCAAACACATCAATCTCTAAAACAATCTCAATCTCAATCTCAATCTCAATCTAAAATGTACAAAAATAAGTTGTTGTCATTTTACAATAAATGTTCTTGTGAAGGACCATCTAGGTGGCGAGTCGACATACACTGCTCCCATGCTTCATTATTCAGCATCTGTCATGAAAATACTTCGACAGTTAGTAGTTTATTATGATTAGAAAACAATAATTTTCCAACAATAATCTAAATATTTATATAATAACAATTTAGGAGGTTGTAGTGTAACAAAAATCGACTTTGGGTGGCCCGTTAACCCGCTTGACATAGTGCATAATCCAAATCGACCCATTCATACGTACATATGGGTCAAAATTTCTACATCTACAACGAACCATTAGATACTCCAATCGACTCATCTCAAATTTATTACAAGAAGTAAGAATGTTACTCGAGAATCATGAAAACCCCAATCTAGATAACATTTACTCTAATCAATATAACTTGAAAATGCCAGGAGGTCAAAGAAGAATATGGATAAATGTGTATACCTGACTTGGAACTACACCACTCCTTAAGTGAGTGGTCACCAGGTTTTGAACATTTGTAGCCTCTGTCCTATTAAGATAGGACGTTCCACTAGCACTGATTTCTTCTTGTCCCATCTGCAATAAATTTACGCGAAAACGTAAGAATACATATGAAGCTATATATTTCTTACCCAACCATTATGTTACTAGAAGAAACATTTGATTTACAGAAGAAAACAGGCAGAAAAGTTGCACAAACCTGAAAATAAAAGAACATGGGACGGTTTGGCACAGTTGTTTGCCTTTCATTTACAGTCACACCATTTTGGAGAGTCCCTCCGTAAAAATCATTGGAAGGGAATTCTGAAAGGGATGGATGCATACGATATTGCACCTGAAATTTTAATGACAAAATGCAAATTTTAGTTACTAGATACAACTTAGAAAAAACAATATCCATAACAGCACCGAAGAGCATCTCTACAAGCAGTACTGCATAATATATGTATGTACCTGATTTCCCCAAGATCAAGAGGTGTAAGACACTCCGGCTCAGTTGATTGAGTAGACTCGTCAATAAGCACCTACAGATAGTCAATAAAATGATTTAGAATAAAGTTATCAAAGACGACACCAAGTCCCAACTAGTTACAATCATAAGTTGTAATGGTTCCATTAGATCTAGTTAGCACTCAAAGATTCTTTAAATAGAGAATCAAAGAAAGATATACAAGTGTTTTTAATAACTCCCCTGTATATATATTTGTAAAAGGAGGTTCTGTTACCTGGTAACATTTGCATCTGTGTACCAATTTAACACAAGATAATTTTGGGTAACCAAGGTCCGACGGGCGACTAATCCATGGGGTTTCGGTCCACCATCACACACACAAACAGGCTAAACACTCCCCTTTTGGGAAGGTTGGTGTGGCCACATCAAGGTTATATTATTTTCCTACATTATAATACTAGGGAACGCATAAGATAACTTGCTAACCACATGCATAATGGGGTGAGGATGGACTTGACACTCACCTCACCTAGTTCATCTTTCAATTGCTGCAGCTTGTGGAGTTTTGAGTTATCTTATTATAAGTGGCAACTTCCATGCTGAACCAATTAAATAGATTCTAAAATGTAAAGATGACTCTTTGTTCAAGCATAGCATACTTGTACATTTGTAGCATTACTTGCATTTTAGACACATATATCATCATATCTTGATTTGAGAATAGATAAGATAGAAGAAAATTACCTTTACGACTTCTTTGCGGAATATTTTAAGGACTTCTTTGCGGAATTCAACGTATAATGCTCGAAGGAGTGTTCTGCCGAATAGTAGCATGAGATACATACAAAACACAATAATCTCTATACTTGGATTACAACGTTCATAAGCAAAATGCGCTAATCTACCCAGAGCCTTATATATCCATCTAACCAAAGCCAACTTTAACAAATCCTACAATAAATCAATGAAACGTGGAATCAGAACTCACGTAAAAAGATAGAAAAAATAGTGATAAATGAAATCAGTTTTATCTTATCTTTACTTTATAAAATGTAAAATTGTTTTTTTTTTTTGCTTAAAGGTTAAAAAACTTAAAAAAGATAATGTTCAATCCAATTAAAACTTACATTTCAATATTTTGTTTAATTTTTCCGCAAAACAATGTTTAGTGAAATGGTTGTTTTAACAAAATTGTTAAAGAAATTTAAAGTATATTCACGTCAAATTTTCTTTTCAATAAAGTCTCTAAAAGAAAAACGATATTTTTTATATTTAACTTTAACATGAGTTAGTTCAAGAATTCAACCACAAACTATATTATATAAATCATTATATTTTACAATTAATGTAATGTTTCGTTCAAAAATTTGATTTCTTTCTTATTAAATAAAAAGGGAGCTTATTTTACTATTGGCTCTTAAAACTTGGACTCAGAGACGGACCCACATGGGAGCCGGGTGTGGCACGGGCCACACCCGATTTAGGTCACGAAGTGTAATTTTTTAATAAAATATGTTTTTTCAGGGCAAGTGCAACACCCAATTTTACTTAATAATTTCTTTATCGGGCAACTTTAGTACTTATAATCATAAACAAAAAATTTGTGCAACACCCTATCAAAAATCTTGTGTCCATCTCTGCTTGGACTCTATATTGGATTCAAAGGATTCAATTTAATACCTCAAACGTTATATCAACCAATACAACTATCAAAGTTTCAAAACTATATTATTCTTGTGTAATTTTCTTAGTGTGCTAAAAATATTCATATATGCATTAACATGTTGTACATTAATACTAAACATCCACCCTCTGAATTTAACTACTTCTAACTTATTTTATATACAATCCGTTAATGCACAACTAAATATAAACAATAACCACAAAATAATAACAAAGTTTGAGAAGTGTTCCGTACAGGTTACTCTAACATAAAAAATACATAATAAATGAACAATTTTGAAAGTTTAATAGCTTTTATGATTGATATAAAATTTAAAGTAT
>OU343217.1:246285731-246324794 GCA_910596185.1 Chrysanthemum makinoi | reverse complement strand
TAAATTGAAACATATCTCAAACTTGGTTACTATTTAATGATTTTCACCGAGGGTTCAAATAGTTATGCCATTGTCTGAGAAGATCACAAATTGACAAATATATTTGGAGTCTCCAACACTCTATCATTAAAGTAGCATCATTTTTGTCATTAAACCCCGGTGTCAATCTCTTCTTATGTCTTTTTTATATTTTAGGCCAAAAACACATTTTAGAGTATTAAATTTAGTAAACTGAATCATCTAATACCTTAAATTTTTAAAAATACATAATGATACCTTGAACTAGACAAAATAAAATTTCTACTACCTTATTCTCTAATTAGCTAATCAATTAATTTTTTTATTTTTTCTAAAAGTTAATTAATAAAATATTTTTTAATAAATATTAATAATAAAACTGGCTTAGTGTGTGTATATATATATATATATATATATATATATATATATATATATATATATATATATATATATATATATATATATATATAGATCGGATCATTTAAAAGTTGACCTCAAGAGAAAGTGAGAAAAGTAATCTTAACCATTGGATCACCCCCTCTTCCCCTCCCTTTTTTCACACCAAACTACAGGGACCTAATTGTATTTTCCTTCATTCTTTAAGGAAGTTTTGTAAATTCGACCCTACCCCACTCCCCCGAAAAATTTTTTTCCCGCCAAAATTTTTTTTCTGGGGGCCAAATTTTTTTTTTTTTTGGGCCAAAATTTTCCCGCCAAATTTTTATAACTGTGATGCACCTTTTTATTTTGGTGCATCACGATTATAAAATAGTTATAACTATGATGCACCGATTTTATAACGAGATGCACCCAACTATTGTTACCTAATATGCTTCAATAACATTGTAATAACTTAGTATACTATGCTCTTTAAGGGGCATTAGTTGTACAACTAGAGATGGAGCCATGGTAGCCATGGTAGCGCCGCATGCTTTGTCATTGGGATAACGCAAGTGCATATTAACAATCGTGAATTGATGAAAAGTATGTTAACCATGTGATTAATAAAATAACTCAAACATGTTAGAATAATTTATTTCATTGTATATTAACCATGTGATTAATAAAATAAGCGTGTTGAATCAGTTAAAAATCTCTCTTTTTATACACAAAGGTTGAGGGTTCTAATTCAAAGTTTTTCGTAATAAGTTAATCATATTCGATTGATGCACCTTTTTATATTTGTGAATCACAGTTAAAAAAGTAGTTATAACTATGATGCACCAATTTTTATAACCGAGATGCACCAACTTAGTGTAGTTACAAGCAGTTACAAAAAGTAGTTACAACGATCATTACCTAATATGCTCCTATAACATTGCAATAACTTAGTGTACTATACTCTATAAGGGGCATTAGTTGTACAACCAGGGACGGATGGTAGCCATGGTAGTACCGCATCTCTTTGTTATAACGTGCTTTGTCATTGGGATAATGCCGAGGCATATTAACCATCGTGAATTGATGAAAAGTAAAACAAAATAACTTTGAAACATGTTAGGATAATTGATTTCATTGTATATTAACCATGTGATTAATAAAATAAACTTGTTGGATCATTTGAAAAATCTCTCTTTTATACACAAAGGTTGAAGGTTCTAATTCAATGCTTTTTCTGGAATAAGTTAATAACATATGCGATCTGATGCACCTTTTTATTTTGGTGAATCACAGTTAAAAAAGTAGTTATAACTATGATGCACCAATTTTATAACCGAGATGCAAAAAAAAAAAAGTGCATCACAGAAAGGCTTATAAAATTTTGGCGGGAAAAAAATTTTTTTTGAAATGGGGGTGGTTTTCAAAAACTTACCCCTGAAGTTTGAGATGTTTCAAATTAGACCCTATAACTTTTTTTTTCTCACTTTTCTCTCTAATTACACTTTTCTCTAGAACCGCACTATATATATATATATATATATATATATATACTAGTTTTAAGCCAATGGCTAGCATGACTTATAATTTTTTGTTTGTTATTCATTGTTAATTTAAAAGCTTTATTTATAATTGTTTGCAAAAAACTTAAAAATTATTTTGTTTTGATTTAATTGTGTTTTAAAATTTTTTTTTGTGAATATTTATATAAAATGTTATTTGTGGTGTGTATGTAAATTATAGAAACGTAATGATATAATTATAGTTAGTGTATGTTTGTATTTTGTTTATTTATAATTGTTTTAAAAAAAGTTAAAGCTTTATTTATAATTGTTTGTAAAAACTTAAAATTATTTTGTTTTGATTTAATTGTGTTTTAAAAATTTATTTGTGGTGTGTTTGTAAATTATAGAAACGTAATGAAATAATTATAGTTAGTGTATGTTTGTATTTTGTTTATTTATAATTGTTTTAAAAAAGCTTAAAAATTATTTTGTTTTGATTTAATTGTTTTTAAAAATTTTGTTTTGTTAATATTTATAAAAAATGTTATTTGTGGTGTGTATGTAAATTATAGAAATGTAAGAAATAATTATAGTTAGTGTATATTTGTATTTTGTTTTATATGTAAATTTTTAGCAAGATAATTATTTGTTTGTTATTCATTGTTAATTTAAAAGCTTTATTTATTGTTTTAAAAAAACTTAAAAATTATTTTGTTTTGATTTAATTGTTTTTTTAAATTTTGTTTTCTTAATATTTATAAAAAATGTTATTTGTGGTGTGTATGTAAATTATAGAAACGTAATGATATAATTATAGTTAGTGTATGTTTGTATTTTGTTTTATATGTAAATTTTTAGCATGTAACATAAGCGTTTTATTTTAATTATGTTGAATAACATTTAAAATATAAAGAAGTTATAATTTATCATGTAAAAGTATTTTGTATGTTGTTTAAAAACATATTGTTCGGAGACTTAAAAGGATAAATTGATATACGAATGACAAATACCTGTCGTTACAAAATACGACATGTAAAAGTATAACATAAACACATTGTTATAAAATTGACGTTTGCGGTATTTTACTAATGAGTAGATGGAATTTTATTAAATTTGTATGTTACCTATCATTTGGTAAGTTAGAAAATACCTCTCAATTTTAAAAGTTGTATTTGTTTTGTGTGTGTATGTTTTTAAATAAGTCTACATAATACACAAAAGAAAATATATTACTGCTATCAATGCATAGCATCATTGCTAGAAGAAGTTGATATTAGTTTTACATAGATTAGGGTATGATTTTTTGTTATATATTGACTTTTGGGTTGATTGGTATGTTTAGTCTTTCCAAGTCACCTCCTCTTTCTTCTCCAATACCATCAAACAGGTTAGTTTGGGTTGATTTGTATCATATGTGTTCGTCGTTTTTTTTTTCTTTTAGTTGTTTTTTATATTGTAGTTTTAGTTGATCTATCAATCGTTGTATGATTATAGCATTGTTAGAATGAACAATAAGATGATTTTTAATATGCGATATATATTCTGATCTTGAATGCATGCGTGGTTTAGCAGAAAAGTTAAAGGTGTTTGTTATCATATTCGTTGTTAGTCATCAAGAAACATTGTTTTTTGGTAATAATAGTGATTATCAATTGTTGAGTTATGATATTTGGTTGAAAAAAGATGTATGTTGGAATTTGTAATATGATCAAGTTGATTTTTTTAGATTATGAGTTGTTTTTAACAACTTTGTTATTTTAGTATATGATTTTAGTTGAGGGTTTAGTTGTTTTTAATGAAGATCAATTAGTTGCGAGATTTAATTTGTTATTAGTAACATCAGATGATTAAACATGTTGTATTAGTTAATGATTATGTTAATGATGGTAGATGTTTGATATGGTTAAAATCCAGTAAAAGTGAACGGTTATTGGTTGTTAGGTTTAGGTGATTAGTAGTTGTGTTTGTATGTTTGTAACATAAATTATTACGTAATATATTTTTTTGAATTACAGGGAGATAATTGTTAATAACATTGTTGTATATGAAGGATAATTGAAGCATGCTTGTATTATAACATTGTAGTTTTTGAAAACTTGCGTTTTTGTTCTAATAGACGTTTGTTTTCTGATTAAATAGAATGACGACTCAATTTATCGTTCTGGCAAACACACGTAACTTTAGAACACTACTAGTAATTTTAGCCGTTGTTACTTATAGTATATATATGTTACTAAATTTTGCAATATGGATATAAAGAAAGTTGAAATTAATTGACGTAGTGTGTTCTTGAATGCAGATTTTACCAAGTGTCTTTACGTATGAGATGTACACAGGCAGTCGATGGTTGTATTTAATTCACAACAAATGTACAATGCACAAAGTGTTTATTAAGAAAGTTCCTGGTAACCTTTATGCTTTGTTTTCGGACGAATGAAAGCAGTTTGTTGATGAGAGTCGTTACCGGAACGTGGCAATGCTACATTTCATACGTCAAGGAGAAGACATGTATTATGTAACTGCGTATGATAATGCAGGTGCTGAAGTTGGTGGATATAAGAATGCTGATGTTGGAACTCGTAAAAGGCGGTGTTTTGGTATGTTGGGAAGGCTTGACCAGTCAGATGTAAGTTATTTTGCCTTAATTTATTGACGGTCATAGTTTAATTGATATTGTATATGCTATGTTTATCACATATTTACTTTGTTATGCAGTGATTCCTCACAATTTATGCCTCAAATTAAGAGAGTAAGAGTTATGGTGAGTGGTCGGTTGGCTGCGACCGTCACACAGAATCGCATTGCTCTTCCTAGTAACACACACGGATATGTTTTTAGTGGAGTTGGATGGGATTTGTTGGTTTTTTTAGAAGGATTGAAGGTTGGATCGCGTATGGTGTTCACTGAGATTGGAGAAGGAACCGTGTCTATGATTTCATTTGCTGACGATGGTTTAGGAATGCGTTTGGAGAACATCCCACGTGTGATTTTGAATGACGAAAAACCGTTAAAAAGCATTGACAAAGGTATGTTTTTAGATTGTAATTCTCAATAACATGTGTTTTGATGTTATTTTGAGATTGATAATAATATAGTTGCATCTTTTAATATCATTGGAATGTACAAAATGTAGATCCTCGTATGAAACATAAATGTGACCGGTTTAATCACTCGATCATGATGATGAAGTTGATTGCTTTTATCAAGATGTTGTGGCTTACGTGAATCGGAGTCGGCTGGTAAGTGTTTGTTATATTTATTGCGACAATGTTTTACGTTTGCAACATACAGTTTTGTGTTACTTTTTGGATTGTGCATTTACTTATGTTTTGTATTCCAAAATAATTTGTTGAATGCAGACTATACCATGGGATTTTGGTGGGCCTTATGAAATGTATAAGTACTACAATGCAGTTCTGATTCACGATGATGAAACTTTCTATGTGAATGTCGACTGGGAAAAACATAAAGATAGGCCCGACAGTAAAATCATGTGACTATCAAGACTAATTGGAAGGATGTTGAGAAGAGGTGCGAGTGGGAGAAAGACAAAACTGTGAGGTTCAAATTGATTCGGATGGTAAAGGATGAAAAGCAAACTGTGAATGTCGCATATGCCGGTGATGATTCCATTGTTTCATATGTGTTAGAAGAAGATGGTTTGGATGGTATAATATATTTTGGTACCGTATCAGACGAAACCTTTAGTATGTTGGATTTGAACATATTTTATGTTTTGTTTATTTCTTGGTGTATGTTTAATTTCTGTGTGGTTTTGTATGGCATGATAGTTTTGTTGGACAATGCTACTTGATATGGTGGTTATAAGTTAACTGTTATGTATGTCGATTAAACTTTAAAGTATTGTTTTAAATTGCCACAGCACATCAGTTTTATGTATTTGGATGTTCGTATCTGAAGTTATTTGTCCGTTTTGGCAGGATCGAAATTGGTATAGATCTTTGAAGCATGTATTGGTAACTTCACAACTGAGACACTTAAACATGAGTATATTGCATATTGAGATTTAGAGATTAATATATTAACATTGAGTAGTGAATGGATTGAAGTGAATGAGTTTTTCAGTTGGTTTGGCAAATATTTGTTTGACCCTATCATTACATTTGTTTAAATAATGAAGGTGTTTAGTTTGTATAATGAAATTTATTAGTTGCACAAAAATTGAAAGCTTTAATAAAAGGAATAGGAGTTTGGGTAGTAAAATTCAATTATGATTTTGTGTAATCATGAAACCTGTTTTGGAGTTTTCCTTGTTGGTTTTTTTTGGTTTGTGCAAAGCGTCGTTGACATGAAAGCGAAATTGAAATTTAACCCTTGTTTATGTAAAGTGATGGATTGTTAGCATGACGTTGTATATAATTTTGTATTTGTTAATGAATCGAATATTTTTTGTGAAGTTTAGATAACGAAAATGTATTAATGTCATATAACGATGAACTTAAATTCTGAACAAAGCTTCTTTGTAGACAACATTAGTAGTTGATTTTGCGTACTTCCCTTCTTCGTCACAACATAAAATCTTCAATCCTTTTCTGCTTTTGACCCTTGAAACTGCTACGTACAGTTGTCCGTGTGAAAAAACTGGCCGTTGTAGAAACAATCCAACTTGTGTTAAAGTTTGTCCTTGACTTTTGTTTATGGTCATTGCAAAACACAATGCAACCGGAAATTGTCTACGATTGAATTTAAACGGGATTTTATTATCAGAAGGACTTAACACCATCCTTGGGATTGCGCAAATTGTACCCACATTACCACCTGATATAATTTTGGCTTCTATTATGTTTACTCCCATCCTCAGCACTTGAAGCCTTGTTCCGTTGCATAATCCCGCCATTTGATCTATGTTTCTCATACACATAACTGGAGCTCCTATTTTAAATGTTATGGAATGGTGTGGAAGGCCAGGAATGCGAATGCTATTTAGGAACTCAGTTGTGTAAAGTGATTCGTTAAAGTTCGCATCCATATCGATAATACCAACTAAGTCGTAGCTGTTGTATGCGTGTTAGATTCTCCGGTAGTTTTTGTAGCATTCGATCGTTGATCATATCCACAAGTTCATGAGTCGGTGCGAGGATTGCTTTTTCTTGGAAGAATTTTGGTCTGTAGAGGTTTTGGACCAAATCTGGGTATGTTTCTTCGATGATTTGTGCGATATGGTCGCTCGAATCTGGTATCAACATATCATCCGGAATTCGACCGTCGCTTCTCCGTCATTCTTTCCACCGATATCGCGTTTCCTATGCTTAATATCCAATCCGCAAAGTCTTGGATTTCTTTTCTCTCAGAGTTAGTTGATCTGTTCCAAGCGATGTTTATAGTTAGCCGCATGACTTTGCAATGTTGCCACAGATATGAAGCGTTGATCGAAGCATGAACAACATCATATCGGCCGTTTGTAACCATCGGCAATATTTGTCGAAGTCTCCGCCAAAGAGAACCACTTTACCTCCAAATACTTTTTCGGATTGTTCAAATGTGGATGTCCGACATATGTCTCTTAGTGTCCTATCGAATGCCTCATAACAGTGTATGTGTGTCATAGGAGCCTCATCCCATATTATCAGTTTACACATTCTTAGCAATTCGGCTAGGTCACTGTCCGCTGGAATATGACATACTGAATCTTCGACAACGTTTATAGGGATTGCGAATCGAGAATGTGCGGTCCTTCCGCCTTCTAACAAAAGTGATGCGATGCCACTTGATGCTACGTTAATGACTATTTCGCCTTTTGATCTTAATGCGGCGGATAATGTTTTGTATAGGTATGTTTTACCGGTCCCACCATATCCATATACAAAGTACATTCCTCCTTTTTCATTGTTAACAGCGTCCATTACTGTTCGGTATATGTCTTTTTGTTCGTGTGTTAATGTCTTGAAAAGCGTTCCGTCTTGTGTATTCTCAATTCGTCTTTGTTGTATTTAAGCTCATCATACACCAATCTGTTGTAGTTGCCCATTGTTAACATCTCGTTAGGGTATGGCATGTTTGGTATATTTTTTAAGCTTTTGTTGTTACAAAGTAGCATGTGCTCAATATATGTTAGACATATATTCTTCCTCTCAATGTCTGTAAGCTTCAAGTCTGCAAATGGAAACAAATGGATAGGTTATGTAATTTTTTTATAATTTTTTTTTGTATTAAATGTATTTCCGCATGTTACACAAGATATCAAGTTGCATTGAACTTAGAAGATAGGCAATCATTTCACCTATTTTTTTCTCCACATTATATTTACTTATAATTAATACATTGTTATGTTTTATTTTTCTCATAAATTATTAATCTCCCACCTAACTTCTTCCTCCACCGATTCTCCGCCTATCAATCTAAGGTATTTTATATTTTTTTTGGTAAGCCGTTAGTGTAAATTATTTTTCTGGGTTTATAGACTTGTACTGTTGTTGGTTTATCAGTATGTTTTAATGTCGCCATTAAGTTGTTGTTTTAGTTTTCCGGTTTGAATAGTGGTTGTTAGTTAATATTTTTTTAAAAATATATATATAATAAGTGGTGTATTATGTTTACAAATTGTTTGTTATTTGATTTTTATGTTTGATTGTTGTTTGGTTTTATATTTTAAAAACGCCTAACTTTTTTAATGATTAAAACTGTAGATGTGTTTGCTGTTGATGTTTATGTTTTGGTTTTATTGGGTGGAAAGTGTTTTATATAATAATGTATTGAATACAAATTGGTTGTTTTGTTTTGATATTGTTCTATGTGGTTTGTGTTTGTAATTTAATTGTTGTTTGTTGAAGTATTGTTTTATTTGCATCTGGTTTGTTATTTGGAAGTTTGAGGTTGTGTAGCTTTGTGTTTGTCACTTGTTTTGTGTACATGATGTGATCATTTTTGGTTTAACATACTTTAGAAGCTTAAGTAGTTTGTTGTTCTACATGTTTAATTTTTAGTTTGACTTGTTATTTGACTTTTTATTTTTGTTTTTTTATGTAATATGGTATATGAATTGGAATAGTCATATTGGTTTTACATTTTTGACAGAGTTGTCGTTAGGTAATTACGTCTATGAGGTATATGTTGTTGTCTTTAGATAATCATAATGGTGACAACACACATTTTAATAAGTCATATGTTAAATCTTTGTTTATAAAGTTGACGTTAAAATTAGTGTTAAATTGAAAATACGGTTTTTTTTTTAATTTGTTTGTTTATGATTATTTGTAAATATTTAGTTCTCGTGAACTCATATTTACGTCTTGTAATTTTGTTTGTATGGCGTTTTCTTATGTTGGTTTAACTTGTATGCTTTCAAATTGATAGGGAAATGGCTATTGAGTTTGTTACAATCTGGATGTTTTACTTTTCCGATTGTCAGGTATTCATTGGTTTATTATGGTATACTCTTTTATGTTTAATAATTTGATTAATATACGCTATTTTTTTTGTAGGTCCTTCCGTTTGTTTATAATTTGGAGGCTTATAATGGTAGTGACCACGTTTATATTGTCAGCTCGGATGGTTATCGTTTTGAGTTATGTTGAAGAAACCACGTTATGGACAATGGTAACTGTGTGGGAAAAAATGGAGGGAGTATTGCAACCGATACCTTGATGAGGAGGTTCAAGTTTTACAGTTTGTGGAGGAAGGAAACGATTGCTTTTACGTGACTGGCTACTATAGCAACGGCAAAGAAGCTTATGGTTATGGGGTTTGCTTTCGTTAATAGGTTTAAGATACTGTGATGCCGTATCCGCCGTGCTTCAGGTTGTGTAGTTTAATGCTATTTGTTTTTTTAAAATTTTTTAAAACATAATATTTTTGTAGGTTGTTATGTGTTAAAATTGTAGGATTTAGATTAACGTTTGTTTTTTTGGCGGTTTTCAGACAATCCCGGGTGAACTAATGTTTGGATTAGGAGAGGAGGATGAAATAAGAGTTGCTGTAAATGGTGTTTCTTTTGGGTGTAATGTGCGACGTCAAACCGTAACTAATGACTATCAGTTGGTTTCTGATTCATTTAACGCGATGATTGAAGCAATAGGACTTGAACCGAGAACATTATGTGTCTGACCAAAAACAGGGGCGGAGATTGGTTTGATGCTTTCATGACGATGGGAGTATTATTACGACCTGTTTTCAAAGGAGCACAACGTTAAGAAGCGGCGCAGCTTAGTTGACGGGTGATGAAAGGTGTAAGTTGACTTGGTTATAAATTTTTCTTCATAATGTTTTAGAATTGTTTATGCGTAATTCTTTTAGAATGTAGTGTTTATAAATTAGTTTTTTGTAGTTGATGATAGGATGAAACATGTTTGCTCTTGGCGTTCCACATGGATCACTTTGGAGAAGGTCACATGAGCTTTTATAAGATTCGGCGCATATTCAACCTAAAAGCAGATTGGTATGTGTGGTGTTTACTTTTCGATCGAATGTCTATGTTTTAAAATATGTGGCATTCGTATTTGTTTTAACTGTAATTTTGAACAGGCTATTCCTGCGTCATTCCAACTGAACAATCCTATGCACATTTACAATGAACTTTGATCATACACCAAGAATACAGGATCGAATTCGAGTGCGTATGGAGTTTCACCCAGAAAATCCTACCAGAACTAACCATGTAAATGTGTTTGGGAGGTGGAGGCATTAGCGGACTCATGTCGGTTCCGTACTCAAAGTTGATCGGTTTAAGTATGTTGGAAATGGTTATTGGATGCTCGAAGGTGAAAACCTCGAATATCCGATATTCCATATCTCTGAAAACAGTATTTGTTGTTGCTGTTAAGGGAGGAAGATGCACAAAGTGTTTTGCGTTTTGGTAGTTGTTTCAAAGATGATGTCGTATGGTTTAGTTGTTTAAGTGTGTGCAGTTTATTTGAAAAGATGTAGATATGTGTTTGTATATTTTGTTATGTATTTATGTTTAAATAGTCTGTTTGGATGTATGTTGTTGTTTGTAGGTTGCGTAATATGTAAGTATGGATGTGAATTAGGAAGACTATGTTTCTGGTTGTGTAAGATATTGTAATGTTATATTATTATGACGTGTTATTCTATTTTGTGTTTGTATCCTTTATTTTATGTTTTAAATGAATTTTAGAAATTATTATACCCTGGATGGTGTGTTTTTAAAATTGTGAGAGCATCATATGTTTCGTTGTATATTTGAATGTGTAATGACATTATATTTTATTATTATTTTGTTTGGGTTGTGTAGGTTTTATTGTAATTTTGTTATTCGAAAGTTGTTTGTTTATTGGTTGTTGTATTATATATGCGTGTCATTTGAGTTGTGCATCGTTTTGTTTTGATCGCGAGAGTTTGTTTTAGCTATACCGTCTTCATTCCTGAGTTTCAGGTTTGTTTTCTTTGAGTGGTATATTTTAGTTTTCGTGTCAGGTATTGTGTATTTTTCAATTGTATTTTTGACTTTCATTGTTTGCGTGCAGGGGTTGGAGCTAAAGGGTGTCTGTGTAGTTTGTTCTTCAGACGTCCGGGACGTATTCTCTGGTGGATGTGGTTGCATTTTTGTGTAAGTATTTTTTTTTTCATATTTTTTATTGAATTATTACTTTAGTGTTTGCTATATGGTTTATTTACATTTGTATCTGTTATCCATTTATAGATTTTGTTGGTAAAAGACATAAGTACCTTTTCAGTGATGTGGATGGTGAGTGTTAAGTATAATATTTGTTTGTTTTGATTATTTGTAAGTAGAAGGTAGTTGTTGTAGACATACATTCTTTTTTTACGCTCGATATATATAACGTCTTCTGCCATTTTTTCCCATGTTTTTTCGTAAACAATCTCTGGCCTAGACATCGTCCGTCATAAGTAGCATCACATAAAAGACCGCAAGTAGTTTCTGTTCCCCAATTTGCTGGCTTCCATCAAACCGTCTATATATTCTTTGTCATCTTCCAACAGACCGCGTGCTTGACAGGCTTCTTTATATGTTGGGTAAACAACACCATCGTACTCCTTAAAGTCCTTCCAATCTGTTGCTCCTCGAACCTTGTTTAGCAATACTCTTAAGTAGAACATTTCTCCGAAAGAAGGTGGCACATGATGTACGCGTCCAATACATGTGCCTTTTTTCCTTGGAAGCCAGATCCTTTCTTCTTGCTTCCATACATAATGTTCAGGAAACTCATGGTAAAGAAGTTTCTGAGCTTTTGTGTCGGTTTTGTTTCGTTCCATCCAGGCAACAAACTTTGTTTCATTGATAGAAGCCTTTTCCAATGCAAAATCAATGCTTTCTGTTGCCTCAAATATAACAGATTGCTCTCCTTCTAAGTGAAACGGTAATCTTTCTGGTGGGAACCGTAGTGTATGTCAAACCCATAGATCCTCCAAGTTGCATGCCCACGGAGATATCTACATCGTAATAATCTTTGATTTCATCTACATCTTCATCTTCAAGTGCCATTGTCGCTCTGTCCGGTCCCTTGTTAATATATTTGAATAGATATTTTATGGAACCAACTTGGTTGCACCACTCTACGTTTATATGTGATTGAAACGCCAAGAAGTCTGATAAGCTGGATTATGCGGTTACAACATATCCGTTATGCAAATCAATTCCGCTCTTTTTTATTGTTGTACTGTCATTTCTTCTTTTATAAATTGCATATCCAGACTCATCAATGAATGTTTTATCATTAAACTCCTTTGGGAATTTTTTGGTGCATTTGTTCTTTACCGTGCACGGACAGGTCGGTCTATCTGGACCACATGGACCGTGGATCATGTGTTCTATAACAATTTTATAAAGTTCTGGATCTTCATTTTTGTCCGGAATTTCAGATGAAATAAACCGATCTATTTGTGCTGGATATTTTATTTTGTATTGTTCTTCCAGAAATAGCAAGATGTGAGCATGAGGGAGTCCTCTCTTTTGAAATTCAATGGTGTAGACAGCTGTGTGAATATGAGAATGTCGGTGATTGTTTTGAAATTGATTTGAAGAAAACTGATAATGTAGCATTAATTACATTTTATTGTTTTTAAAATAAAATTTTTAAATATTAAACACCTTTCAGCCGAAGTAATGTTTGTTTTTGAATTCTCTCATCATGGTGTCTAGCTTTTGCTTAAAAACACGTGTTATCACATCCGGCCTGTCTTCAGATTTCAATCCTTTTTCAGCAAGAAAGCGCTCAATCTCTGGCCAATTTGGGTTGCATGTGAATGTTATGAACAAATCCGGATATCCATATACCTTGCAAATTGTCATTGCGTCTAGGAAATTCTGCATCATATATCGGGCTTCTGTGAAAGATGATGGCAACACAACTTTTTCCCCCTCAACTTAACTCCAGAGTTCTCATCTTTGGATAATTTTGCTAATTTGGAGTATGTTTCGCACCTTAGATCTTTTTCTTTGGTTTTGATGTATGACATCCTTTCAGATTCGACCATCGTGTATCGTCTACAATAAACGCTGTTGACATAGCCTCCGTGCATTCAAAACCATTGAGAAAGTACATGGTCTTTCTTGCAATCGGTATGCAAAATATTCCTTCATTGTAACTCTTGTTTTTATTTGTTGGT
The DNA here is from genome assembly GCA_910596185.1 of Chrysanthemum makinoi. NCBI lineage: Eukaryota > Viridiplantae > Streptophyta > Magnoliopsida > Asterales > Asteraceae > Chrysanthemum > Chrysanthemum makinoi. Next base: position 246,311,346 of record OU343217.1, on the reverse strand, counting down.
GTTACGTCGGTGATACCAAAGTGGTAAATGTCGTTCGATAACCATCTTGCACGGAAACAACAATGGGTATTGCAGTGCAAGATATGATGGATGTAGCTCACTTATTCGTTTTAGTCCACCTTCTTTCATGTGCAAGATGATGTCTCTTTGATTTGTTGTAGAGTCAAAGTCTCCTACAATTAGTGCCGCCACCTCCGTAGATGTTGGAAGGTTGTAATTTCTTCCGTCACGCTCTCTAGTGCCAATAAGTCGTAATTTGAAGTTATTTTTTTCACTTGCTTTTTGAAAACGTTCTCCAGCCATGCGGAAATTATGCACTAATGGGTTAATTCCATCTAGCATGTCTCGTAAATCAACTGTTAGTTGGTGGTCGAGCATATGGTTGGTGGAGTTGTTTTCTTCGTATTTCTTTGTAATGCACATTTAAATTAACCATTATATAATAACATTTTATTTTATCGTTAAATTAATTTTTTTAATCAATATGTATGAAATAATTGGATACAAAAACATGTCAACTGATTCCTACATACCTGACACCGTTAATTCTATTTTGTATCTCATTTTATGGATCATAAATATATTGTTGGGCAAACGTTGGCGGCTTTCCTTGCTTAGGTAACAAAGTACCTATTTGATGGTAATTTTGGCCTTGTATCCTATAGCAATATGGTCCTCGACCATCGATGACTGACATGTCTTGTTTGGCCCATTGAGGTGAATGAGAACATTGGCGTTATACCGGAATATTCTCAATGAATGTTGCGCTTTTTGGATGGTCACCGTTAAGAAGATCCATCAACAGCTTTGGTGGTGTCTGGACTTCCTCTCCTAATGTTATTTTTCCTCTGCTACAACAGCCGAATAGGAATCGGATGTTGAATGTGTGTTGCCAATCATACACAAGATGCCATAATAGTGCGCTACATGATGCACATCTGAAAGTTGCATCTCCGTGATCTATGTAATCTGAGAATAAGAGATATTTTAAAAAATTTAATTAGTATTGTATATGTTTAAAGAATGTTACTATGTTTGTTGAAATTAAAAATAGAGTGTTAGTACCGTTTGAAATTCAATGAATGAATCTCTCTGTATGACCGTTCAAGTATTTATGTTTGTGTCACCCAACACTTGTTGATGAGATGTTTTCTGTCTTACAACTTTTGTTTTGTCTTTTAATCTTTCGACTTGCTTTGACGAATATCTTACGGTTGATCATCTTACATATGATTGATGTTTTAATTGTTGCTGCGGATTGAAATTTTTAAAATTTGTGTTTTTGTTTAAAATTTTATAATTGCTTGCGGAAACTATTACATAATATTCACTGAGTGGGTTTTGTTTTTGGTGGCCGTCCCTTGGTCGGCGTGTTGTGACTTCTTCATTTGTTGTACCTGCATTTGTTGATGAATATTATTAACAATATACAATATTCTTAAACTTTTTGGATGCCTATAAAAATGGAATTTACTTACATGCTTTTGTTTTTTTCGTTGGAGGGTTGTCAATATTAACAGGAAGTATCTCATCGTTGTTACCTGACATAAGTACAATAAATTAATTTTTGAACATATATTTTTGTGTAAATACATTGAATAATGAAATTGTGAATTTATTTATGTGTGTTTACTTACTTGAAGGAACAGAGTACGATGTCTGTTTGTTAAGCTTTCTCCCAAGTCTTTGAATTACCGGATCATTCTTGTCAATTGTTATATTTGAGCATTTAGTTTTTGTAATTTGTGGTTTATTGTAAACACACATATTTATTTTGCAATATCGGTGTACACGGTTGGTTTGGATAAAATGATGGTTGTAGCGTTGAAACTGGTCCGTTTGTTGTATGTTTAAATTTGAGTAATTGTTCCTCAGATTCACTTTCAGGTAACGATGATGAAGTAGAAGATGATGTATGCTTCTTTGTCTTTCTACTTGGTCTTTTAATTGTTATATCATTTGGATTCTAGAGGCACTTTCAGTAACGATAATGAAGTAGAAGATGGTACATCTTTCTTAGTCTTTCTACCTGGTATTTGAATTGTTATATCATTACTGTGTCCTGTTATAAGTTTAAAATTAGTTGCCTTTTTTTGCGATTCGTAAGTGGATGTATTTAGTTTGCGATATAAGCGTACCTTGTCTGTTTGGATTCTCAGAGACACTTGGAGGTAACGATGATGAAGTAGAAAATGATATATGTTTGTTTGTCTTTCTACCTGGTGTTTGAATTCTTATATCATTCACTGCGTCTGTTATATGTTTAAAATTAGTTGAGGTGTTTTGTGCAGTTATGTAAATGGATATTTTTAATATACAATATAAGCGTACCTTCTTTGTTTGGATAATCGCTGAGGCGGTTGCCGCTAACGAAGATGAAGTAAAAGATGATGTATGTTTGGTTGACTTTCTACACGGTCTTTGAATTGTTATATCATTCTTTGGTCTGTTATATGTTTAAAATTAGTTGCTCTATTTTCTGCGTTATTCGAGAGGATGTATTTGGTTTACAATACCGCATTACCTTGTTTCTTTTGATTCGTGGAGACATTGCTTTGTTGATTGTGTTGCGGTAGATGTTTGTTTTGTTCTGTTGGTTGATCCTCAAAGACATTTGTGCCTTCAGATAAACAATAACAATATGATGTATGTTTGTTAGTCTTTGTACATGATCTTCGAATTTCTTGATAATTAAACACAATTGTTATAAGTAAACAATTACTTATTGTGTTTTTGACAGTTAGCAAAACTTTTTTTTTTTTTAAATATCGGTGTACTGGTTCTTGTGGATACGCTTGACGCCATCCTTGTGGTTTTTCTTGATATCATTTGATCTTTTGTTATTGCTACTTGTTCTGAGACATACTTGCGGGTTCATATTCCTCCATTCTTTTACTTTTAAATGTAGCTCATATTTGTAGTGAATTTTTTGTGTGGTACGTTTATATTTAATGGATAAGTGATATTAATTTTGTATGATAATCTTTTGTTAAATTTGTTTTTAAAAAAAAATCTGAATAATATAAGAATATAAAGTAACAAAATAATTACTTATAATAGATAATTATAATATTCAATCTATTCATTATCAAAATTGGATATATAATAATTATTCCTACTTTATATGAGTAAATAAAAAATTTGAATTAGCGTTTGTCATGGGAAAAACCAACAACATAAATTTCTTCTTGTGTAGGTTTTGAAATAAGTAAAAACATTAAACACATTGTTTTTTACAATATCAAGTTTTATTAACAAAGCTACTTAATCAAAAGTAATATCGTATAGTATAGTCGTTTTTAAAGTTATTTTTGTTTCTGTGTTACTTTCAGTTTTTTTGAAATCATTTATTCATAAACAAAAGTATTATACGTTTGCAAATAATTCGTTGAATCAGAGGTTCTTGAAATAAAATGTAGTGAATATTTTTGTTGGTATTCAGTTATTAAAAACAACAAAACACATACATTTTGAGAATGGTATTTAGAATTTCAACTATATAATTCTTCATAATATAAAGAATGAAAAACATGATTAGAAAAGTGAATTTTTATTATTAACCAAACATTATTTCGTCGGTTGATCCTTTTATCAAAAGATTCAACTTTAATTATTCTAAAACAAAAATCCTAAAGAAAAAAAAACTTGTAGAATGTTGGTATGTAATCTTAAAAATCGTCATCGTTGTTGGAGTCATCAGTTGTTTCATAGTCCATAAATGCATCGTTTATGAAGTCATCATCATAGTCTCTCTGGATGCGATGTTTTCTTGTATGCATCGAATCAACTTCCCAAGCTTCATCATCGAAATAGCTTTTATAGGCATGTTCACCATTAACCATTCCATCAACATCAACCATATCACCCCACAGGTCTTTGTTAATGTTTTCATTACATTGAAGTGATTCATTGTTGCCTTCATCTATCACTGTGTATTTTGAGTCACCTGCAAATTAAACATATCATAAAACATCAGCATGATTATACGCTATATAGTTCCTGTTTAAGTTACAATTGTTCATTAGTTATTCAATTAAATGAAACATGTCAAAGAATCTTCTTTGATATCTTCATCTAGGATAGTATATTTGGGTTTGTTGTTATCTAAATCATAGAAAGGCTCATCAAGATCATTGATGTTAACCCAAACACCATCTTCTTTATCGCTTTTGTTGGTAACGTATTCGGTCATCTGTCTTCATCACATAGCATATACTTCGGTTTTCTCAACATTATACCCTTCACTTCTTTTGTACGCTTAAACTTGATTGGTGTTTCATCATCGATTCCTAGTTTGAAAAAAAATTTAGTACATGATTATTGATCAAATATATGTGTTTTGTATCTTAAAAAACTTAAATATGTTTGTGAAAAAATATACCATTGTCGTCAAAAATTTTGTCGTGCTAAAAAGTTGTTTGTTTTTTTATGTGTGTTGATGTCATTATCAGCAAATTTCATGCCATTATTAACCTTGTTGCCATTATTCGATTCTTTGCTTTTTCTTGGTCTTTTTCCTAACATTTGGAGAATCTGCAAACATGTCGCAAATTAAAATTACGTGTAATTATAAAATTTGGTGAATAACTTACAGCATACTCTTTCTACATCTTCATCATCGATAAAACAATTGTGTTTCCGTCCGGCTTGGATAAATCAGTAGTAATTTGTGCGCAATTGTTTAAAATTTTTCAAGATTATTGTTTAAGGTATTCCGTAAGATACATCTAAAATTTGTTAATCATACCTCATCATCATCTGATATAAGTATTACAGAGTTGTCGTCGTCTTGAGCAAATACTATATTATGACAGATGTTTTATGCTTTTTCATAATTAAATAAATGACATAAAATACTATTGTCTTCTAGGTTCAATACTTGGATCATACCAACAAAACTCTTTAAACAACCATGCATAAATTCTCGCCGGTGTAACAACAACTTTTTCTTGATTGTGCAACTGGATCTTGAATTCATTTGCATTATATCCTTCTTGTGATTCATACCTTGTATGTTTCAAAAATATATTACATACACACTTAAAGATAAATTCATATTTATATGACAACAGAAATAGTATAGTTATTGTCAAAACCTTTTCCGGAATAACAATAATGGCGGAATCTTCCTGTTAATAAAAATCCTACTTCCAATAACGCATTATGCTGCACATTTGGTTTGTGCGATTTTGTACAAACAACATAAAAAGAAAAAAAACAAACAAAAAAATATTATATTAACAAAAACAATACTACTTTACCGTCTTGCAAAATATTTGTAAATAAATTCAAAAACAACTTACGGTCCCAATATTTGACCTTCCCAAGCATCAAAAGGATGTCTATATGACCAATTTCTTCCAATCATTTTCATAATCATTCCACATTAGCTTGATTATCCCAAAAGTGCACTCAAGTCGTAGGATGCATAATATCATATAAATAAATACATTTACATTGTAATATTGTATAGAATATAGATATTATATTAAAGTTTTCATTTACTCAGCATCTTCAATAACAATTGTTCTGCGGATTTTTGGACCACCATGGTTGTTCACACCTACGATTTTCCCAATAGCAACCACTTTGTTCCAATCACATCCTTTCAATAACAAAGGTTAATGTTTTTGTATTTACAATAGTAAATACAAATATCTATTATAAGTAGGTGTCAATGAAATACATACCAACACAATCATGATCATGATACTCATTCACGAGGGTCTAATATCGGAAAATGGCTCATATATAAAACCAATGACATTATCATTTATTTGCTCAACACGTGTAACATTAGTCCCTTTGAAAAAAGATATTTTCCATCTGTTTGGTAACAATGGTAATCTTCCACCATTTTCCATAACAAAGTTAGATAATATATAGCATTGCCCTTCTTGGCCAGACCTCAAATTTAAACATTAATTCTTTTTGATATAAATGCGGATTCGGTTGTCCTGGATATACATTGTTAAAAATTAGTCGTCATTTATATTAATTTCATTAAATATACAAAAAACCAAAAATAAAAGACTTACCTCTAGATCTTGGAAAACACAGTCCAAACTATATGGATCATGTTCTTCATTTAATTTGTGAGAATGCCAAATAGAAATACATCTTCCTTTGATTGCCATATTTGTAGCCATAGGATTAACGTTTCTTATTGGAATTATGATTCGATCCTTCAGTCTTTCATCTATATATTTGTAAAGATTAAAAATATAGCAAACAAAATTTAAACAACAATGTAAATTATACTAAAATATAAGAATATACTTGATGAACCACTTCCAATGGAGGAAGTATGCATTCCATTACCCTTTTTAGAATAAGATTCACCTGTTATGAAACAATAATATCATAAAACTTCTTTACTACACAGTAGCTTATGCATCATTTAAAGTCTGATTGATTTATTTCTTCTTGTTAAAATAATCATTACTTGTTAAGTATAAACTAAAATATAACGATATACCTATTGAAGAACTTCCATTGGAGAAACTATGCATTCCATTGCCTTTTTAGAATGAGATTTACACATGTTGCAAAACATTGTTATATATAAAATGCAATTACAAAATAACTTATATTTCAAAATCGAAAAACACAAACCATAAGGCAATTTCCAAGCGACGTAGAATGTACACTATAACCTTCTTTTGTTTGTTGTGCGCGACAAACTATTATTGAACCGGACTTAGGTGTCTCTAAGTAGACTTCTTGATAACCAAATTTGGAATTTCTTGACTTCAAATAAGCAGCACTTCTAGGATCTTTTTCTTTGATTCCTAATGTATTCCATCCTTTTAAAGTTCACGATATTGTAATCAAGCTGAGCCTTTTTACCAAGCGATACATATATACAATATATAAGTACCAACTCATTCATAATATAGTATATGTTTCTATTTAAAAAATATTGTACCTTTTTCTGATCTTCCACAATCAACAATGTTAGATATAGACTTATTAGCAGGTGTGTCACTTTGTGAGATATCATAAGATGTCCGAGACTTTAAAATGGCGATTGCTTTCCAAAATTGTTGGCAATTGCAGGTTTAACTAAGACAAATAACTCAAAATCAAACACTTATATTATCAAATTTTAAAAACAATGCACAATATAAAACTCAAATCGGGTTTACCTTTGATGCCATTGAAACGATGCGCACATGAGTTCCGGATCTTTTTTCCGAGGAGTGTGTCACTTTCAAATAACGACATATCACAAACACTCTTATCACCTAATGGTGCGAGAACTTTGTTCAACAAAGCGTACCAAAATTTCAACAAGCGTCGAAAATTGTGTTTGGTTTTCAATTCAATTGTAACAACACCAAAAATATCTACACTATAAAACATTAATATTAACTACACGTAGAAGGATCTCTAATTGTGCTTGTCTCATTTGTATCCTTAATCTTATCTGTTATTTTCGAATAAAAAGGTTATAAACATGTATGCAAAAACATCAAACACATAAACGTGCAACACTAATAAAACCCTATAAACATGTATGCAGATAAACACAAAAGCTTCAATTATACCTAACTATGTAAACCTTATAAACATGTATGCACTATGTAAACATGGATAATGCAAAAACATCAAACATAATAACTTCTTTAATACGCACACTTGCGGAGCAACATTCTTGTCTTTACTTCTGTTTTTCTTGTTAACATCCAAACAATTTGTTCCTGTAAATTCATTAATTAAAAACAAAAACAACAACATGAAATCTACCATTCATGCAACATGCAATAATAATATCATAGTAACTCCTATATTACCTGCATCTTGTGCATCAATTCTAATGACATTGATTTGTCTCTTCTTGTTAAAATCAGAATTACTTGTTCCTATTAAACCATAAGGCAAATAAAAAACCAAAACAAAAACATGAAGAGAAGAATAAACCATATAATACTCATAGTTGATAAAGGTTTTAAATTAAAGAACATGTTACAAATTCTAAAAACTCAAACTGTTACCTAATGAAGTTTTTGTAGCCACTTTCTTACCAACCGTTTTTGATCCGAGGAACATTCATTCCGCAAATACATAATATACAAACAAAACAATCATATTCGTTTTTAAAATCAAATTTCTAACTAATAAACAACACGAATGTTCAACACTCATTGACTTACCTTCGATTTTCGTTGTTGAGGGGCCTCTTTGAGATCTTCCATAGGCATTCCAAGATTCAAGAATGTTATTCCATTGTGTCTATATATGTCCATATATTAAATTACAGATAACTGTTTCTTACCACTTATCTTTATTTTAATTCATACATCACAAACACAATTGTCCAATCACATTTCCTAAATATTTTATTAAATCCGGTTTATAGAGGTATTATATATATTGTACATAATCAAAACTTGTAGCCTAATTGGTAAACACATAAGTTTATTAATGCTACTCTTCAACAAAAGTTCAAATCTTACTAATGACATTTTTTATAAAAGCAATTTTAAAAAAATAATAAAAATTAATAAAAATTATATATTTAAACCGAAATTATTAGTTATATTAATAATTGGATTATTAAATTGCTTAGGTGGACATAAAATGTCTAGGTGGCATTAAAATGATTATGTGGCATTGAGGTGGCATTGAGGTGGAATTAATGCCAAATGCCTCCTGTTATATATAATATAGAGATATATATATAATCTTCAAACTTAATTATCTTTTATTTTTCTGAAAATAGTATACTATTTTAATTGATTATTTATAATATAAATGATAGATATGTACTAACTAATTTTAAAATATTTCTAATACATTACGCTTATTATATTTTTATAATATATTATAAAAAGTTTGTGAGGAGAGTTATTTTACATACCAAACTTTTCTCACATACTAAGGGACTCATCTCCACCATCCATTTAAAAAAAAATCAATGGTTGAGATTAAAAAAATTTTATTATTTTACATATTTTTTATAATTTAAATATCTCTTAAACCGTTAATCGTTAAGCGAAAATATTTACACCGTCATGACGACATTTAATTATCTTTTATAGGCGAATACTTTGATATACTTTAGAAAAAAGAAAAATGCGTTTTTCCGTTTTTCGTTTTTTCTTGAAATTTAATTAAAATCATATATGATAAAAAACTAAGTTGATTATCACATGTGATATTAGTGTTAAATCATATATGATATGTAATATCATATGTGATATTACACTAATATCATGTGATATTACATATCATATATGATATTACACTAATATCACATGTGATATTTAAATTAGTGTTTTATCATATATGATTTTTTAATGCAAATTTGATGTAAAAAAAAACGAAAAAATTAAAAAAATGAAAAATAAGAAAAATTTTGTGAAAGTGTATCAAAGTGCCTATCTATGAAAGATAATTAAATGCCGTCATAATATTTTTTTTTATGCTGATTAGTTTTAATATTAATATTTGAAAAGAATGAAATTGGTTTTAAATTGTTGAAATTATCTCAATAATTAGATCAAAATAAAATGAATGGTAGAAATTGATCCCTTGGTATGTAAACAATCTTTTGTCCTCAAATGATCTTAAACCAAAGTTTGTTACAAATAATTTTTAGATAAATTTATAACTAACTATAAATGAGCTTTTTTGTAATTTTCAATTAACATATGCATATAAAGAAATAAATAGTTAAATTGTGATGGTCACAAAAATATTGAAACAAACACTTAGTATATAATACAGATATTTATATATCAAAAGTAGTCTAGTAAATTCACTTTCCATAATATATTATTTCAAATATATATTTATTCTCAATAACTAAATGTAATATTATATAAATTAAAAAAAAATGAAATTAACTACATTTTCAATAAAATATGATTAAATATCGTAAGTCATTTATATTTACTAGAAGGGATTGCTAGCATGATCTGTGTGGAGTACCGGTGACTATTTTTGTGGCGAGCAAATTTTTTTATTTTAAACTTTTCTTATTTAGCATGTCCCAAATATTTATATATTTATAACGTAGAAGATATATATATTTCAAATGTAGAACGTCCAAATTATTAAAAGTGTAAATAGTTAGAACTTTTATTTTTCAAATTTTAGCATTAAATTGATGGTTATTACTTTTATTCTTCAAATGGGATGTTACAACTTTGGGTTGTTATAATACATTTAAGTTCGAGTATGTTATAATTCTGAATTTTTAATAGCAAAATTAATATATTTAACTTTAGGCTGAAATCTCTTTATGTGTAACTTCCTTTTAATAGAAATGTTTTTTGTCTTAAAAATTTTAAGATTTCTTTATTTAGAATGTCCTAAACACTTTATAAAAGGGTATAGATTAGGCCTTCTTAAATTTAAAATGATAATAATAATAATAATAATAATAATAATAATAATAATAATAATAATAATAGTTTTACTATTGCTAAAGGTGTAGGGGCACAAATAGTTTCGCGACTCTCAATTAATTTTTTTGTAATCCTATGATTTTGTTTCTAATGTAAGTGATGTTTATAATAAATAATAATAATAATAATAATAATAATAATAATAATAATAATAATAATAATATTATTATTATTATTATTATTATTATTATTATTATTATTATTATTATTTAAATTGGATAACATATATTATGGCAATGAAAACATCTTATTTTAGCTTTACTAACATGTATAAGCGCAATGACAAAGATTATCCTCACAATAGCCGATGCCATCGCGATGTGTAGCTTTACATTGGTCAAAGCATGTTTGCCATTCACAATCAGGACCAATCCGCCAATTATCTTTGCAGTTGTGATCCGCAAACACGATTTTGGTGCCTAAACAATATACCAAATAAATAACATCAACTATTGAATAATTAAAAAAAAACAAGAGAAATCCATGCAGATAGGTTTATACTATGATATAATAAATAGATTACTTGCAATTTCCATGATGAGCACAAGAGCAACAAGTAGTTTCACAGATGTCATAATATGAAATTTCTGAAGATATATTACTTGCTAGTATCTGATGGAACTATATCTACCAATTAGTTAAAGGCTTAAGAATTTATATGGAATGATTTGACGACCACCTAATGTAGATGTTGTTGCCGTTAAATTAATTTCACTAAAGTTTCATTAAATACATATGGTTGGTCGTTTTTAACCATTGGTAATTTGTTGATAACTTGAAAGCTATGCAAATAATAAATGAAGGAATAAATAGCAACTATCACCCCCACCAAGGTTATAAATAGCACGAGATGTGGCATGTCGGCATGACCAAACTTCACGCCTTTACGACTAAGGTGAAGTTTTTGCGTTTATAAGGTGTGGCGTAAGGCGGCACAAAATATGAAAATATCTATATATTTATATCATATTTCATATATATCGATTTTACAAAAAGATGAGTTATAAGGCGGCGTGGCGGTATGACCAAGCCTCACGCTTTTGTAAGACCTTTGCAGGGCCTTTTCAAGCCTTTTAGAATCATGCCCCACCATATAATTATGAACTTTGGCCAATAGTAAAATGAGCAAGATATTAACGTGCAGTTGGAGTTAGGGATGGTAACAGGGCTGAGAATGTCGAGGATCGTATTTTCTATTTCTATCTCCGTTTCTCACTCCAACCCCATCCCCGCCTCCATCCTCATTGGGAAATAGTTTTGCATCCCCATCCTAGTCTCCAACAGGGATCGGGGATCCCTGCAGAGATTCGGGGATTTTCCATTGTTATCAAGTAAACATAAAAGTACATAAACTCATCGAAAGTAAAGAACTTGACCTATAAAATGTATCAAGAAACGTATATCACTCATACTTAAATCAACTTTATAGCATCAAAGATATTGTGACAACACGTATAATATTACAATAACTTGCATTGCATGTGTGTATTCGGACAAAACATTGGTTAAGTAATTTATAGTAATTAGTGTTTAATTGTTTATACATTTAAAGCTATTTTATCATTTAAATATCACACGCCAATATAAATTGCATGTCAATGCTCATAAACATATACATATAAAAGTAAGGGTCAATTGCATATATACCCACTAAAACTTGCATATTTGCATATATACCCAAAACATGCTTAAAATGCATTGTACATCATGCAATAAAAACTTGTATTATGAGGAAATATGCAAGTTTTTAAGTTTTAGTGGGTATATATGCAATTCTCCCTAAAAGTAAATGTTATATGGATATACATATATTTTCCTATAATGATACATGAACAAAATCAGGGCTCAACCCATTCCCGGTTACAAATTTGGGGATTACCAGTCGCCGTCGCCGTCCCCCACCCCGATCAAATCGGCTATTCCCCAGTCAAATCAAATTTGAGGATCGGGCCCCCATCGAGTACGGGTTTTTTGCCATCCCTAGTTGAGTTATGGGTGCGTCATTCTCACTGACACGCTAGCTTTACTTTATAACACAAAACCAAAAAATGATTATCCCAGCTAATAATATTCTTAGAACAACAATAAATAAATCTATACTACATATAAAATGAAAATGGTCAAATGTTGAAAGTTGAAAGTTGAAAATTGAAAATGGTCAAAGGTGAGAGAAATGTATAGTGTAATTAATACTCTTATTAAAACACTCATTACTTAAAAGTACAATAATTTATTCACATTGTACAACCAATTAAAAACATATCTAACAAATTAAATACAACCAATTAAAACACCCTTAATAAAAAGTGCAATAAAATTTCCACAATATACAGTTTAAACAAGCTACAACATAATACAAAATATAAACTAATTAAACACATTAATTAATGTTATTTTTAAAACATTCTAAAATGAAATGTACATGTTATTATACACATTATACACTTTAATAAAATACACAAAGCTTCATACAAGCTAACAAGTTAATGGTACATATAGTTTTGAAAACCGGACCGGACCAAACTGGTTCAACCGGGAATCGGTGTTGCCACTGGTTCGGCTAACCAATAAAAGCCATCCGAAAACTAATCAAAGAGGACCTGTTGAAACCGATACAAACCGGTGAATCATACTTCATCGAGATCTATTTCTCCGGTTAATCGTCACAGCGTACCCGATGCCGCAACGCGCGGGTACCTGCTATACTATATATAAAAGAAAAACCAAAAATTGAAAAGTGAAAAGTTGAAACTAAAAAAGGAAATGTTGAAAAAATATATTTAAAAAGTAAACTATTAATACACATCGAAAACCAGGTTGACCCCAAATGCTTTAAGTCGAGTTGACCCGATTAGACCATTTTTTTTTTTAGGAAGGTTAACCGGTTGAACCACCGGTGAACAGGGTTTCAAAACATTATGTTTAATCCCCAAATCTTGAAACTTTTATTATTTTTCGATTATAACACATAAATTTTTTTTATCACTAAACAATATGTCGCTATAAAATCCCGTTGCTATGCACGGGTACTCGTTTAATAAATAGAACGCATTTACTCTAATTTTATACTCAAAATGAAATTATAATAAAAAAAAAGCCAAAAAGTGCTTGTTTTCACCATGTAACTATAACAAGCCTATAATGCACGAGACGGTGCAGTATGACACCATTATAGTAACCAAATATGCCCTATTGTAGGGGTTTGGTGGTCATCCACATGGTTTATAAAACATGCACATCAAAAAATAAACAGACAAAGACCATGCAGACAAAAACTCTAATTAGTGATATAACTTAACAAAAACGTATGAAGGATGTTCAGGAATCCTTACTTGTTAATCCTGCACTACGTAACCTCCTCCACCTTTTTAGTTTCACGAAACACCTTCTTCTTGACTTTTTTGATGCTTCACGAACACTTCTAGGGTTTCTTGAGACCATTTGGACTATGTTAGGTATCCACCGATACTGCACAGGTAGAACTAGGGCTACGAACCAATACAAGTTGGTGAGTACAAAATCGGGTAGGGAGATCGACTAGAAAGTCAACTAATGTTGACTTTGGGACCGACATTGGAAATTTATGAGGTGTAATTTCAAACATTTTTTATGTGTCATTTAACCTCAAAACTTATACATATTTGATCATATATTGCCTTAATTTGCTTCTATTTGAGTTTTAGATACTTGGGAGAACAATTCTTTGGAAAATACAAGCTTTGGGCTTGATTGGACAGAGAAACAAAGAAAAACAACAAAGACCACATGCCAGGGTCATGTGACGGTGTCACAAAAGCGACGCGATGCTTAAGCTGGTGGTTTCGTGAGTGGAGAAGACCAATGAAGACGGTGTTATAAGAGGCAGACGGTGTAAATACCACAAAGTGATGTCATCACAACTAAGTTGGTGCAATATTGAAACCACTTGGTGGCTAGCTGATGGCGTCAAACTCATAAAGGGACGTCGTTACAACCATAAATCTATAAATACAAACGATTTGTTTTTTTATTTTGTGTGCAACTTTGGAGGAACTTTTATTACCGAACCCTTAGTCAAGTTTTACAACTTCTGTATGCCTTTCTGCCCCTTGAAGACCTCATGTATTTTTAAGATAAGTTATTGAACCAGCCATTCAATCATGTTTATGTATTATTGTTTGATTTGTTTATTTTCTCCTCTTTGTATTCCTATGCTAGGCTAACTTAATTAGTATTTACTTAGTATTGCATGAAACCTGGTTATTAATTGCTTTGTTTGTCGTCTCTTGTTTAATGCTATGCATGTTAGGAGTTGAAAAAATGGCTAGGAAAACTAGAATAGCTTGAATGTCCACTAAAACATGACTAAGTGATTACTTATTTCTTATGATGTTAATTAGGCGAGTATTTATTGCGTAGGTTAGTATTGGGTGTGCTTGGAAAATCAGACAGGTGTCATTCACTTAGACTAGTCTATAGATGTGGGACTGACCAAACCATAACAGGTAATTAGGAATACTCCACATTACATTAGGCAAGGAAGTGATAATTCGATGAACATAGTAATAGAAAACTAGGGTGTTGGAATTCTTGGTAAATACGTTTTTCCTCATATAAGAACTTCACCACCACTTTTACTTTTCATGTTATTTATTTTTATCGCATTTTAGTTTAGTTTAATTAGTAATTTAAAACCATCCTCTCTCAAACCCGAAATTTTTCACTTTCTTTCAAATAAAAGATAAAATACCAAAAATAATCTTCCCTCCACCATTGTGATCGAAAAGTTTTTAAAATACTATTTACTTTAAAACTTTTGTAAACTTAGCTCTTGATGCCAATTGTGGAAAACTAGAAAGGGGGGTTGAATAGTTTTGCCGATTTTACTTAGTTTCAAAAAATTTAGATTCGATGTTATGTGAAATTGTATGGATGGATAGAGAATATAGATCTATAAGTAATGCAAGTAAGGAAAGCAAGTAAAGTAAATGATAGAAATGACACAACCGATTTATAGTGGTTTGGCTATAAGGACACCTTCCTTGCCTACTCCACTCCCGTCACCCTCGAGTTCAAGCACTATGTCAACAAACTCCTTCATCGGCGGAGAAGCCTTCTAGCGTCGTTACACTTTTTGGTACAAAGCTAAATCTTGAGCCCTTAACGAGGACCAAACCAACACTTCTATAACACAACAAATATGTGAAATATGAAATACAAGATCTTTGCTACAGAAATCTTGTGGAGGAACAAATAAATCAAGGACCCTTTGCTTGGATGACTTGTAGAAGCTAGTGATCTTGCCTTAGAGAAGGACCTATATGAGAATCACAACAAAAGAAATAAGAACTACTATCTAGATCAAGAGATCTGAGAATAGAAGAATGAAAGAATATATGAGAGAGTTTGTAAGAAGAGGGGTGGGTTACAATGTGGAAATGGCTCTCTATTTATAGGCAAAAACTTGCACGGATCCCACGGATCCCTTGAATGAGGGATCCGTCCAGTGTAAACTGAGGGATCCATATGACGCTCCTCCTAAATGGGTTATTGGTCATGGGTCATAGACTTTGGACCATGGGTATCCAAATAGATACAATGTATCTAAAAGATGCAATGCATCTAGTCAATGGGTCATGGGTTAGCTCCATGGGTTATGAATATGCTCCATGGGTATAGGTCATGGATTATGGTTTTTACTCATCCTAATAAACTATTACAATAAATGAATCATTACAACAATTAATGTTAAATGATTATATATATAAATGCTTTACAAAAATAACATGTATACTTATAATTTTACTTATAATAATAATAATAATAATAATAAGTTACGGACTTAATTTAGTATAGGGTAGTAATAATTTCAGTTTGTCAAGTTCGGGGTATACTTATGCAATCTTAAAAGTTTAGGGTGCTAAATGATCTTGTTTTTCAAATTCGGTGTACTAATATATGTTTTGACCCTTATTTTATTATTTTATAACACAATGATGAAATTGAAAGAGAAAACATTAGAGACTACGAAAGGAAAATCTTACTCGTACAATGCTTTCCATTTCGGTAAGTTCACGGATAACTTCGTTAATAGCTGGTCGTTGTTCTCGCTCCTTTTTTAAGCATGAGTACGCTAATTTTGTGAACCGACCCTGGCCATATTGTTCCCATGAATCCCGTAGTGTTTTTCTTTCTTTATGAAATTTGGGCAATGTAGCTTGAAACAATTTATTTTCTTGTTCATTTGGAATACAAGTGTTCTTCCCACACAAGATATCAAATAAAACGACGCCGAATGAGTAGACATCCGATTTTTGGGACACATTTCGGTCTCCACATATGTTGGATCGATATATCCTTTTGTGCCGATAACTTCAGCACGGATAACTTTATTTTTTCGATCACGTGAATGTTTGATGGAAAATTCAAATCCAGATAACTGGGGCTGCCATTTATCATCTAATAAAATTGTGGAACTGTTGATGTTACGATGTATGAATGAAAAAGCACGTCCTTCAACATGATGGATGTATTCTATTGCTTTCGCAATGCCAACACACGTCCTTAATCTGGCATACCATGTGAAGGTTGGGTCACTTAACATGGAGAGACTTCCCTTGACATCATGGTGGTTTATGATTATCTTTTCATCCGTTTCGTCACAAAACCCAATCATCGAGACTATATTATCATGTCTGAGCACAGAGAGCGCCGAAATTTCTGTCCAGAACTCGACATCTCCTTGCCCGTGCTTACGATCTAACCTCCGTGCAGAAATATTAATTAACTCGCCAGAGTGCAAGAGCTTCCCCTTGTAAACTTTTCCGAAACCACCTTCACCAATGACGTTTTTATCATCAAAGTTGTTGGTGGCTTCTAGTATCTTTTCAAGTGGTATTTTTAGGTGATCGAACTCTGTGATTGTGTATGCCATAATATCTCTTTTAATGAAGCGATTTTTAAGAGGCAAAGAAACAATGGGTTATACGGTTGGATGTGGATGTGAATGTGAATGAGAATGTATACGAGTAACTTCACACACAAATATATATACATAAATGCGACCAACCTCCATCTCTTGACTTGTTCTTCTTTTATTTTCATTTGTAAAATATTCTTGAGACCTGACACCATTATTAATGAGTTTCGATTCTCAACGCATCTCTCATTGGATGCTATGTTTGTAAAAATAAGAAAAAAGATTAATTTGATATCGAATCCTATCAAATCTTCAATTGGAGTTGCTCTCATGTTGGGATGTTAAATGCCATAATATGCGTTAATGTGACGAGGATGATGATTTAATTACAAGTTGACTTTTCTAAATCTATAATCCAAAGTCTACAATGTAATTTTAAATTGACTAATCACTTTGATTAAGAGACTAATTAACTAGACCTTAGAACATACATGTCTCCTAAATAAAACGAAGACATAAAAAAAATAGCGACTTTTGGAAAATTATAAGTATGCTAAATATTTCATGTTTGTAAGCTAGTGATCGATCACAGGAAATGATTGAAACTTCAAAATCACAAGTGCTAAATCATGAAGAATTTTAGATGCAATGTAATTTCAATGAAAGCAACTGCAACCATTTTCCTGTACTAAATTACAACACACTATTGCCTAAAAATATAAAAAGATTGCCATAACAACTACTGTATGACCTTACACATAATTACAGTTGACTGAGATTATTATTTCTTTATCGCTCGTCGTTTTTTTACAATCTTCGTCTATCTTGTTAATCGCTACACTTTATAGCTTGTTTTACGTCTGAGAACTATGCTTTAGAAGCCCGGAATTGAATATATAATTATTTACCATTAGGTGCGAATAATTGTTCACTGGCAATAGGATAACATTTTACATTGTAGCTGTCGGTCAATATTTGAAATATACGTTGCCGAAGATGTTGACGTTATAACCACAAGTTGACTATCGTATTTTTTTTTAATCGAAAACAAAGTCTAGTATAGAAATATAATTGATCACATCAACTATGAAGGGACACGTTAAAAAACAGAAATGATAAATAAATATTTATACAAGGCATCTGATGAAAATAACGAGGTTTTTATACTTGCGCTTCACGGCAGGGTGTTTGTCAACAGAAATATTAAAATCAGTGTATAGAAGTACATAAAAAAACAGTTAAAAATATATTCCTGGATAATAGAGAGCTCTAAAATAAACTCAAATGGAAGCATGCATAGTGTTTCGTGTTCTTACAACAATCACCTTTAGCTAAAACAATACATTAAAGTTTAATGTAATAGCATTGGTATACAGCTTTGCTAGATCTCAGGTTGCAAAATTCTTTGCAATTCAGACTCTTTATGTTCGCCTCACCGAGCTTTGCATCAGCTTGAAGCACTATTTCTTTCACCTCCCTAGCTTTATCCCCAATTCCAGCAACTAAAGTGTTTGCATATTGTTTCGTGCTCTTACAAGTTACAACAATCACCCTTAGCTAAAACAATACTTATGCAGGGATGACATTTTCTTTAGGGCATGAACTAGCTTTTGCTAATTTGTGTTGTATACCAAATTTAATTTTATTGACATATAGAAAAAATTCTAGTTTTTCGATGCTATTGTTGACTCTTTTGTGTTTGTTTTGGTATAGTTGGAAGGCCAAGAAAAGGTATAACCAGTGTTATCCAGTTAGGCAAGAGGTAGGTCACGCGGGTTGGGTTTCGGGTCAAAATGAGTACCTTTTGCTCTAAATTCTTATGATTCTCTTAACTATCTCATCAAATATGATCACAGAAAATATACTTCTATTATCTCTAGTGCTTGAATAAGATTTTTTCTTAGGTGGGTTTCATACCTTTAAAAACAGAGTTTGGGAGAAAAATGAGAGTTTTTATCTACTTACTTTTTTATCTTATTTTATGTGTTTGATCATTTAGAGAATAAACATAACCCTACTCGGCAGTAGCCAGTAGGTATTTGCTAATCAAACAATTACCATCTCACGTTAGTTAAAATACATGGATGTCGCCTTAATGCATGTAGCAACGAGCATGGTGCCGCCTTAATTTATGGGTGTTTTAAAACAATCTTATTGTATAAACTTATGCATACGATATACGAGTTCTAGTTCACATTTGCTTTTGAGCTCATGTTTTTTTTAGGACAATCAAAATACTACTCGGAACTCAGAAGTATCCTTGTTCCCTTCTTAATTTTCCTTTCTTATTACGATTCGGTTTGAGTTGAGACTCAAAGTTGCTGGAGGCTAGTATGACGACAGTCCACTCGTATTTTTCTAGAGATGAGTTACGTTGCTTGCACACAAAATCCAGATACTAAACTAACGTAAAGAGACCTGTTTAGATAATTATGCATTACTTTGCTAATACGGAGTAAAACAAAACAACATTTTACATGATTACATCAAACACTTGATCGATGTCTTAGAAGTTATGATATTTATAGAAAAAACACCAAATCAATGAGACAAGAAAACAGAGTCAATTTCCAGTTCGCCATAAGGAACCTTCTTCGATTGGACAGAGTTAATCTCGAGGTTTTTAATATCTTGTAAATTTCCTGTTCTCATTAGGCAGTTTGGTTTAACGAGCTACTAGGTTTAAGATCGATATCTTCCAGTTTCCCAGATAAATCCATGACATCAGGCTCCTGTATATTGTTCTCCTATGTATGAATTAGAAACAAGACAAGGTAATTAATAATTCCATTCTCATAATGATGCAGCAATTTTTTACTCTGGATAATAAATAAAGATATACACCAAAAATGGGTTTCAATTTCTTATTACGTTTTAATGTTTTTATCCATGAAATATTATATAAAGGTTGTTGCATAAAAATGTAATGACTTTGATCTAATTGCCATTTTAGATAATAACCAAAACTGTAATGTGCATTTATTAATATCTTTTGATTCGCTATTTCTTTTTACTAAATACACAAAACAGTTTTGAACTTTTGGCATATAAGAAAGCATTTAAACGCAGCCAGCTTTCGTAAACTTACTTGGTATTCCAATGCCATCTTAAGTTGTGCTAAAACTTCTTTAGCTGTTGGTCTTTTTCTATATATCATCATGTAGGCACCGGATGCAAATCATCTGAAATGTTAACAGCGATTTTGGCACGATTTCTTTCTTTATAGCCTCAAACACCATCTCATCTTGTTTCCCTTCTTCAAAGCTGTGCTTAACAGAATCGAGAAACAGACCCTCGTTTTTGTTGATTGGATAGGTTGATCTACCACACAAGATCTCAAATAAAACCACCCCGAAGGAATATATATCAGATTCGATGGTTAAGAAACCTGTTTTTCGATTTTAACGGATCAACATAGCCCATATGCCACAAACATGGTCAATGATATAGTTTTCTTTTTCATATACTGTACTTATCAAAGATAGCCCAAAATCACCCACTTTTGCCTTCCAATCATCAAACAAAAGAATATTTGGAGTTTTGATGTCCCTGTGTATCACCACCTCCTGTCCTGTTTCAGCATCGCCATGAAGGAAAGCCAGCCCACTTGCAACATCAATACAGATGTTAAGTCGTTTCTTCCATGTAAGTCCAGCATCATTCAAATATCTATCTAGACTTCCTCTAGATGCATGTTCATAAACGATGATTCTTTCGCCTGTTTCATTGCTATAGCCTACAAGACCAATAACATTACGCATGCTTATACGGCAAAGAATTTGTAGTTCATTGTAGTATTGCTCTCCCTTGACCAACGTGTATCTCAACGCTGCGACAATTGCTTGATGTCCGTTCCGTTAATTTCTCCTTTATATACCCCCCCAAAACCTCCTCCTCCAACGTAATTGTGACGACTGAAGTTTTCTGTGGCTAATTCAATGTCTTCATATAATATTCTGAAAGTATCCTTGTAATTTTCCTGGGAATTAAGTATAAGACATTGGATTAAACTACAGGCCGATTAATAATATTTTTATATTACTTTTTTCTTAAGAGAATCGCTAGAATTACCACATAAAAATTCACATGATGATGTGCCATCCCAACTTGTGGCATTATTTTTCTTCCTCTCAAATCCTTAAGTTAACATGTCACATAATTGTGTGAATGTTTTTTGTAAGATTTGTTTAGTTCTAGCATTTTTCACTGAACAAAGTGTTCCTGAATTATGCTGTTTTCTAATTTATTTATTTTTATCACAATCAGAGTATATGTTATATCTACAGTTATTACTTTCAAATACATGAAGTGATAATGCAACAATGAGAATAAGCAGAATATAACTTACTTGAAGTGATAATGCTCTCTTAAGTTTGGCAATGACAACTTTCATTGTAGGGCGTTGGCTATGAGTGTGTGCCAAACACTCTTTAATTATTTGTATAAATGTGTCCAAAGAATCTTCATCGGGCCCTTTATGTAAAATGAAATTGTTTTCGCTATATGTTCCCTTAAGTGCAGGGCATATCTCTTTCTTTATCAATCCCCTGTGTTGTGCCAATAAAGGACGATTAATCCCAGACTTCCCAAATAGGATTTCAGACATGACTAACCCAAAACTATATACATCTGATTCTCTTCTTAGTTTTTTACTACTCAAATATTCTGGATCTTTGTAACGTAAGTTATCGTAAAACACTTCACTAGCAAAACCTGCCTCATGTTGCTTTAGAGGCAGAAATACCGAGCCTTGAAAACCGACGATCCTTGCCCTCCAATTATCGTCCAGCATAATCTTCCAAGAGATATATTATTGTGTATTACCATCTTTTGGTCCTCCATTTCATAGTGTAGGTAGTGCAATCCTTGAGCAACATCGATACAAATTTTCAAACGTTGTTCCCATGTAAGAGTACATGGTCCCAAACACCCTTCCAGTGAATTTTTATAAGAAGGATAATTATAAACAAGCATCATTCGAGAACCTTCATCACAAAATCCAAGAAGTGGTTGGATGTTGTGATGCTTACAACTACTTGCAAATTCTAGTTCACTGTAAAAAGCTTTTGTCGTTTCTATGCGTTCTATCCTTACGGTGTAGAGTTTCTTGGGTAGTTTTGCTATATTCTTCCCTTTTACAGATGGAATATAATCTCTGTCAAAACACTCGAGTTGTACAGGATCGTCCAAAGAGAAATCACCTGTGGCCAACTGTATGTCTTTGAGATTAATCCTCAAGTGTTCGATGTTCTTAACCTGAGACATATGTAAGGCTCATAAAGGATCAGACCAACAACATTAAATACACGAATAAATTGACTAACCAATCTTTTATCTCATGTGATGTGATAAGAATAAAGTAATGTAGACTAGTTGGGCAGTAGTATTTTTTTCAGTAACTTTGAGAAATACTAGCGGTTATTGTAGGAAAATGTTTCGAAAAAATTATTATCTCAAATTTTGAACACATACTACATCTCAAAATAAATGTCTATTTTGACTTTTTAAAGTTTTCTTTTTTTCAAACTTTGACACTAAATAATTTTGTTTGTGTTATATAGGAAATACTATATATACGGAGACCCGAACCATATCATTGGTGATTGTCCAAAACCACTCAGAAGCAAAGACCATAAAGCATTCATCGGATATTCTTGAGCTAGTAAAGAAGAGGATGAAGAAAACAAGGAAAGCGTGTCTCATGGCTCTATTACTAACAAGGTAATTTTCGACTCATCTTATTATAGTGATAATGCTTCTTCCATAGGTGATGATACTTTTCAAATTGAGTATAATAAACTATATGAACTTAGCTTAAAATTCATAAACAAAACAAGTTTTTGAAAACAAAAAAGGCTCTTTTAGAAAAATGAAGTTTTTGAATTAAAAGACTAGAGAAAAACAAAGCTATTGATGTCGGATGTGAATCGTGTCAAGAACTTAGTTTAGAAAATGAAAGACTTAAAGAAACGCAATCTAAACTCGTAAGAAATGTTAAATGCTCAAAAGCTATCTAGTAATAAATTAGGACTTGGGTTTAATAAATAAAAAGCATCGACAAGCGAAATTAAACAATTAAAATTCGTCAAACCCACCAACCTTTTGACACTCGACGGATCTGCAATTACGGCAGACGGATCCCAAGGTATGGGATATGTGGATCCGTCAGGTGGTCAAAAAGGGATAGAACTTGTTTTAGAGCCCAATACATCATCTCGATCGGATTTTGTAATAGTTAGAAAGAAAGTAATGCCTGATGCTACTAAAAGAAACGTCAAACAACCTCTCAGGTCTTCCATAAAGAATGGATTAGGATTTGTAAACCCCAACCTAAGTTGAAAACTCCTCCACCTAAAATGATAAATCCTTCACAACCTAGATCAAAAACACCTCAAACTAGGAGAAACTCTAGTGGTCCAATTTATCCAAACTATTATCCCATGACTTGGAATAATAATCAACCACAAAGCTTCATGCATCTAGGAAATTGTATACCATTTTAATATCCAAACCAAATGCAACAAATTCAAGGTATGTACAACACTAACATGTATGGACCCATGAAATATTGGGGACCAAATGCTTGAATTATATTTGTTGAATAAGTATGCTTAAGAATTGGTTTGAATCCGGATGAATGGATCAAAGATAGTGGTTGCTCCTCATATATGACGGGATATAGAAATATTTTCTCGACATACGAAGCATATAATGGAGGTAATGTCATTTTCGGTAGTAAGTTAAGAGACAAGATCATGGTGAATGCGATTTCTAATGACTCCATCTCTATTACAAATGTTGACGCGTGAATAACTTTAAGCGTAGGAAAATTTGTGATAATAAGCGCGGTGTACATATTCTGGAACATGATAGTGAGATAAGGAAGGATTAAATTCACGGTTAAAGGAATTAGGAAAAATAAACTTAATGTGATGAAACTAGAAAATAAGTCACCACGAGACACTTTGCCTCCTACTACGGATGATAACTCCACCTTATGGCATAGAAGATTAGGACACGCCAATATGCGTTTAAATTTAATCAATATCATCCAAAAAACTAGTTAGGAATTTGCCCAAACTGAAGTATGATCAACATTTTTGTGACGCTTGTAAAATCAGAAAACAAGCTCATGCTAGTCATAAGGCTAAGAAAATAGTGTCAACAAATAGGTGTCTAGAACTATTACACATGGACTTATTTAGTCCATCCGCTATCCGAACTTAGTGTGGTAATTTCTATACTTTAATAATAGTAGAAGACTACTCAAGATACACTTGGACAAGATTTTTGAAAATTAACAAGGACTTCGAAAAATTTGAAATCTTGAGTAAGAATATACGAAACAAACTAGGATGTTCTATCATCTCAATTGGGATGGACCATGGAATTTGATAATGAAATACATTTCAGAGTCTTTTGTGATGCTAATGGCATTACTCACAACTTTTAGGCTCCACATACTCCTAAATCAAATAGGGTAGTTGAAAGGAAAAATCGTACACCACAAGAAATGTCTAGGACAATGTTAAATGAATGATCAATTCCTCAAAAGTTTTGGTATCATGCCGTGAAGCACCTCAACATATCCTTAGAATCCTTATTAGACCAATCCTAGGAAAAACTCCTTATGAGAATTTTAGAGGTAAGAAACCTACCCTTGAGTATTTTAAAGTGTTGAAGCAGTGTTTCATTTTAAACACTAAAGATTACCTTACCAAGTTTTACTCAAAGTCATACGAAGGTGTATTTATAGGATATTCTCAAAATAGTATTGCATATTTAATCTTAAATAAACACACCATGAAAGTCGAGCTAACCGTTACTTTCGATGAGAGTCCTCCTTCTTCCAAAACATCACCCTTGGTGGATGATGATTTAGGAGAAGAAAATACCCAGATAAATCTCAATTATAAAACAACATAGAAATCGAATCTGAGAACCATGAATTAATAAACAGAATCAAAAACCATCCCTTAGATAAGGTTATTGGAAAAGTGAATGAGAGAACCTTAAGATCACAAGCGGAAAGCAGATGTAATTTCTTTTGCTTTATTTCATCTATTGAACTAAAATATTAGTGAGGCTCTAAAAGATGATAGTTGGATAGTAGCTATGCAAAAAGAACTAAATCAATTAATAGCTAACGATGTTTGGGATTTAGCTCCATTACCTAAGAACTCAACCATAATAGGAACCAAATTGGTCTTTAGAAACAAACTAGATGAAAAAGTGATACAATATATCTAGGAACAAGGCTGATTAGTTGCACAAGGTTATAATCAACAAGAAGGTATAGATT
>OU343217.1:246067882-246285631 GCA_910596185.1 Chrysanthemum makinoi | reverse complement strand
ATATTATATAAAGGAAAAACCAAAAAGTAAAAAGTAAAAAATTGAAACTATTAACACATATCAAAACCGGTTGACCCAGTACGCTTCAAACCCGTGGGTTGACCTGTTAATTTGACCCGCTTTTGACCAAACATATCATATTGACGGTTTAAATCGTTTTTCTACGGAACAGTTCAACTGTTGAACCACCCGGTCGAACGGGTTTCAAAACGTTATGTTTAATCCCCAAATCTTCAAACTTTTATTATTTTCGTTTAGAACCCATAAACTTTTTTTTACACAAAACGATCTGCCACTATATAAATATATTATCTATAATTTTTCTTCAAAACGATTATAATGTTTTACAATTATGAGAAAATATATGTGCCCGTTAGTGCACACAACTTTTCAATAGGCTAAACACGCTCATTTAAAAAAAAAAGATGGGGCTAAATGTGCCCAAATCTTTTACAAAATAGCCAAATTAGCCAATTTTTATTTTATTTTGGGCTAATCATATTCACGCTAATTTTGGTCACCATTAATCCCATCCTTATTAGTTTTACGACAAATAACGTGTGTTGTTAGTTTTTATCCCATAACTTATGTAATATTTACTTTCATTTTCATTAAATGATTTTATATGTTATTTGATAGATGTTAAGAATTTGTCTAAGCTTTAATTATCGTATAGTACAACTGTTTTTGCAATTGATTTTCATCGTTCACGTTCTATTTTGAACGCTACACAAAACACTCACCACAATATCACAAATCATTAATTATCTGACGCTAGAAACAGCTGCCACTAGGCGCGGGTACTCGTCTAGTATATATATATATATATATAAACATTTTATATGATTCCTAAATAAAGCAATTTTTATCCCTTAAAGCTTGTTTACATGATGAGAAAATTTTTTCCCTTAACATCATCCTCACAACTCGACAATGACAGGAATAAAAGCTTTTAAAACATTCAATAACCTGAATGAACAAAATGCAAAGTTCATAAAATTACTTAAACATTTTCGCAAAACAAACTATAATATTAGTAAAATTTCAATTTAGCATATACTAGCTGAAGGAATCATTTTTAAAACATATCAATGCTATACGAGAAAATTTTGCTTGCTTGTTGCGATGAGTGAAAAAATGTTTATTATGCAATTATGAAATAAAGTTTAGCAATAATATTAGTTTTTTTTTAAAGTTTAAATTATAATCGTAAGGTAATAATAATAAAGTTTTAACAATAATATTGTTTTCTAATTAAAAAAATTAATAAGTGATTGCAAAATAACCTATTTTTTTGACTTGATACCATGTTGTTTATTCTCATTTTAATTATATAGTTATGAGAGAGCATATCTATACTATCTATATTTATAGTATAAACAAAATTTGGTGAAAAATTGTTGCTTCTACCTTCTATTTTATTCCTCTTGTTCCAACCGGCCCTTTCAACTTTTATGGCGTTGCCCTGTTGTTCTGGTTAAGTTTTATTTACTAGGTTACGCGATAATAAATAAAGAATATAATTTATTAAAGAGTTCAATGGTTTAGTTAACCATCACAAAGTAAATCGTAAACATTACGTAATGTAATTAATACATCTAATATATTAATTACATTAACTAAAACGTTCTCTAAGTGTATACGTGTGTAGCCCCCCAATAGACTCACGTATTTTCGGCCTTATATTTATCTATGATATGAACATATCCCAACAAGTGGTATTAGAGCCACTTCTGAGCTCTTTGAGATTGTGGGGCAAACCTCATCGAGGATTTATGACAACCTAGGAGAGTTTTGTACATAAGTTGTGGCCTAGAGAGATGTTTGGGTCATAAAAACATTTGTCTTACAATGAGTCAACGCGTTTTGTGGTCAACTGCAAGAAGAGTTCCTCCTAAGAACTCTATTGTTAAGCTTGCTCACGTGAAAGTAGTACTCGTTTGGGTGACCAGCATAGAAGTCTTCGCATGAAATCCGCAAAAGCAAAGTCGTAAGCCTGCGAGCAAAACGGACAATATTTTGGTCTAAGTAGGCGGGATGTTGTGGTATGTGTGGGTGTGAGATGGGAGAAGGCTGGAGATGAAGAAAGAGGTGTTAGGAGTTTGGGTTAGTGTATGGGATATGAAGGTGTGTCTGGATGTGTTCTATCAAAAAGACAATCATTAGTTCACCACCTCATGCTTAACGCCATTAACGGACATTAATGATTAGGTAATGACGATATAAAATAGAGACATGTGCACAAATAGCGATATTTTCTAAGAGTAAGGAACGACAGACAAAATTTTTGAGCAACTTTAGTGACTACGGTGTATTATCCCTAAATATAGAGTAAATCATTATCGTTCGTCCTGTGGTTTGGCTGAATTCACATCGCAAGTCTCTCGATTTTCATTTTTCATGATGAATCCTTATAATGAAGTTTCGTAACACCATTCGTCCTTATCTCTAACAGCATTCGCCCCTGTGGTTTGGCTGAAATTACATCGCAAGTCCCTCAACTTTTAGGGATAGGGATGTATAGTGTTACGAAACTTCATTATAAGGAATCATCATACAAAAATGAAAGTCGAGGAACTTGGAATGTGATTTCTGCCAAACCACAGGGACGAATGGTACAATTTACTCCTATATCTATATACGATTTGATGAAATTAACCATACTGTTAGTAAGTTGATAATGAAACAACATACACGATATAAATTACATACAATGCACACCACCTTTCTGTATCCTGTCATCGTCATCGACTATCTCTGATGTCTATCATGGATAACCAGTTATTGCCGTCCACCAGGTCCACCACCTAGCTTTTGCTTCTACCATGGTGTCGCATAGCACGAATACCCACTAGTATTTCTGAAAATAACTAAATTAATAATTCTAACCACACAGCTACTATACTCTATTCTTATCACATGAAATAAAAAAGATCTATTAGTTTAAGGTGAATCAATTTTTGTATTTAGTTATATATTGGTCCGATCATTTAAGAACCTTAGAATTTCTAGGATTTAAGTATATAAGTGTATCTTCTATGATGATCGATGAACACATGGGGTGAATTATTATTTACTTATGTTGCAGGTAAAGAACATTGAACACTTGAGGATTAGGTTCAAAGACATAGAGTCAGCCACGTCTGATTTCACAACTAATATTGGAAGTACAGGTAAATATATTACTTATTACAGAGCAAAACTCAAATGTTTTGATAGAGAATATCTTCCATCGCCAGTAACGAAGAATAAATCACAACCACCCAAGAGACTCTATACTGTACGGATAGAACTCTTCCAAAGACCAGATGATAAGTTCTTTTATAGAAACGTTGAAATTGCAAGTAGTTGTAAGCATCAAAACGTCTAACCTCTTCTTGGATTTTGTGATGAAGGTTCTCATAGGATACTTGTTTATAGGTATTATTCTGAAATAGAACAGCTTCATGCGTCTTTGAAATCACGTAATCTTACTTGGGAACAACGTTTGAAAATTTGTCTTAATATTGCATAAGGATTGCATTACCTACACCATGAAATGGAGGACCAAAAGATAGTTATTGACAATAATCTAAGTATTGACAACATTGTATTGGACGATAATTGGGGGGCACAGATTTTTGGCTGTGAATTTTCGGTGTTCCTGCCTCTAAATCAAGATGAGGTAGTTCTCGATCTTATTAGTATTTTTGGCAGAAGACACTGTTACTACAGAGACCCAGAATATTTGGTGGAGAGTAGTTTCAAAATTAGAAGAAAATCAGATGTATATAGTTTTGGGGTAGTTATGTCTGAAATCTTATTTGGGTACTCTATCAATAAGCTTTTTGGAGAAATGAAAAATTTTATGGGGGAGCCGTTGGTACAACGATGGTCCGATAAAGGAAAATTAAAGAGAAAAATATGTCCTAAACTTAGGACAGAAAATGGCGAAAACAATTCCTTTCTACCAAAAGGACCCAACGAAGATTCTTTGGACACATACTTAGAAATAATGTACGAGTGTTTGGCACCAACTCACGACCGGCGCCCAACAATGAAAGTTGTCATTACAAACTTGAGAAAGCAATATATTTTCAAGTAAGTAATATTCTATATTCTATAATGCTAATGTTTATGTTCAAAAAAATATAATGCTAATGTTACTCTCTCTTTTCTTTTCTTTTAATGAGTAGATTGCAACAATCGTCCCTGAAGCTTGGTGAAATTGCATGTTTCGTCCTTTTCTTTTGCGAAAATGTAGATACAATCCATGTGGGAAACTTTTGGGGTGAATATCGTCCTTGCCAAAATAAAATGACCATAATACCCTTGTCTTCAAGCCATTGAATTATAAAATGAATTACCATTTTTTTTCTTTAAAAACTAAGACGAAACACATTCACAGCCAAAAATTCAGCAAACCATTAGCACCACACAAAACCATAATTACCAACCTTACCTTAAATATATATACCAAATTCAGCATACACACCCTACTATATTATTCATCAAACAAATCTTCCTGTACACTCTCACAGCCGTTAACAAAAATCCTCACAAAATAAGTCAAACTCCAAAATTCACTCTTAATTTGCATTCAAATCAACGCAATAACTTCAAATACATAACCAGTTTCATTAAAAAAAAAAAAAAAAATGTTTTCCCCAATTTTAAGAACACCCATGATGAGAAAATGGAGCTATTGGTGAGTTTAATGTGCGGGTAAGTTAGGAAAAATAATTGAAGGTTGGAATGTGATTGAGGGTGTCATTAGTTTATAATTGATTTGGATGTGTCAGGTCATAACCTCGGGTTTAGTATGATTAAGGGGGTGTTCGTTTAAGCTTATATACGGCTTATTAGCTTATATGTGTTCAGCTTATATAACATAAGCCATATGTTATATAAGTCGAACACATATAAGTTAATAAGCCATATATAAGTTTAAACAAACCCCCCCTAAGAAGGTGTGTGCTTGGTTAAATTTGAAAAGATGGATAAACATTATGAATCAAAAATAAAAGAAATAGAAAAAATCAAGTGAAAAATTTAAGGGTTTGAAGACGGGGTAACTTAGTCATTTCTTTATCGGAAGGGAGGATATTCACCTCAAATGTTTCTCATAGGGACTGTATCTGCAGTTTCGTAAAAGTAGGGATGAAACATGTAATTTTGCCAAACTTCAAGGGACAATTTTTGCAATTTCACTTAATACCATACCAAGTTTTTTTGTGTTTCAATTTGGTCACTCAAACTTTAAATTAATCATAAAAATCATCAAAGTTTTTAAAAATATTTCATTCTTGTGAATTTAGATATCCATCATCAAAATATAACTACTCCTAATCAACTTTATATACAACCAATTAATGCACGATTGAATATTAAAAATAACCATTAAATAATAACAAAGTTTAAGAAGTGTTATAAGCCCCGATAAACATGTTGCCAAACATTACCATGTATTTTGGGTGTAGTTTTGAGGTTGAGTTTTAGCGGTGATGCCAAGTAAGCTACCATATATATATAAGCATAAAAATAAACTGAAAATTAATGCCAGATAAGTGAATACACGAGCATTAAAATGAAATAAAAATGCCAAATAAGCTTAGGGTTTACAGGTTTACAAGACAGTAGGTAAACAAATTAGTAATAACAGAAAGAATGAATTTGAATGTTACACTATATTATTTTAAATTAAAAAAAAAAAAAAAAAAAAATCATATTACCTGTATTTGTAGAATTTGAAAATTAAGTTCCTTTGTATATATGGCTTTAATCCTTTAATTTTAAAAACAGTCTAACGTTTGATTCCAGAATGAATACAGTTTTCCTTTTTTCATAATTTATTTGCAGATTGGGTGTGCATATATATAACTATATAAATGATCATCAATAATAACGTTATAGGTTCGTTCAAGTGTCAATCAAGACACACATGTGAATTAGATGCTTGTATAGAGCATCTTCAATGGGTGCTTGAAAAATGATTATTTATTTATTTATTTATTTTTTTAAGCATAAAAGTAATTTGAAAGCTTTTCATTATTGAAGGTAAAAAAAAAAAAAAAAGACTTGAGCATACTCAAGTCTTTCGTATATGATGAAACTCCCCTTAGTACAAAGTATTTAACAAAGTATCAAAAACAGCTTTAAGATGACTTTTTTTGCATCGGAGTCGATTTTGCTGAAAAGCTCTTTTTATGACAAAAGATTCAATTTTACGACAAGCTTTGTTGAATGTTTGATGCATTACGGATGCCTTAAGGAAGTCTTGTAGAGTTGTAGGTTGTACAGAGCTTGAGATCTTACCTACAAAAGGTGCTCAAAGGTTTCCGTCACCAAATAATCAATAAATTGTCCACTATTTATGTACTTGGAATAATAACATCACTGTGGGGCAATATTTTTATCCAATGTCTTGTATTTCCTAGGAAAATCACAAAGACAACTTCAGAATGTCATATGAAGACATTAAGTCGGCCACAAAAAACTTCAGTCCCCAAAATTATGTTGGAGGAGGAGGTTTTGGAGGGGTGTATAAAGGAGAAATTGCACGTGGAAGTGGACATCAAACTATTGTGGCAAAGTGGTTGGATACACGTCTTGGTCAAGGAGAGCAACAATACTACAATGAATTACAAATTCTTTGTGAGTATAAGCATGTGAATGTT
Organism: Chrysanthemum makinoi; assembly: GCA_910596185.1. Taxonomy (NCBI): domain Eukaryota; kingdom Viridiplantae; phylum Streptophyta; class Magnoliopsida; order Asterales; family Asteraceae; genus Chrysanthemum; species Chrysanthemum makinoi. The sequence goes on along the minus strand of OU343217.1, from coordinate 246,278,975 downwards.
ATTCGTCTTGTAGGCTACAGCAATGAAACACGCGAAAGAATCATTGTTTACGAACATGCATCTAGAGGAAGTCTAGATAGATATCTGAATGATGCTAAACTTACATGGAAGAAACGACTTAACATCTGTATGGATGTTGCAAGTGGGCTGGCTTTCCTTCATGGCGATGCTGAAACAGAACAGGAGGTGGTGATACACAGGGACATCAAAACTCCAAACATTCTGTTGTTTGATGATTGGAAGGCAAAAGTTGGTGACTTTGGGCTTTCTTTGATAAGTACAATATATGAAGAAGGAAACTATATCATCGACCATGCTTGTGGCACAAGGGGTTATCTGGACCCAGCGTATGAAAAAACACGTTTCTTAACCATCGAGTCAGATATTTATTCCTTCGGGGTGGTTTTATTTGAGATCTTGTGTGGTAGATCAACCTATCCAATCAACAAAAACGAGGGTCTGTTTCTCGATTTTGTTAAACACAAATTTGAAGAAGGGAAACAAGCTGAGATGGTGTTTGAGGCTATAAAGAAACAAATCATGCCAAAATCGCTGTTAACTTTTCAGATGATTGCCTACCAGTGCCTACAATGATATAGAGAAAAAAGACCAACAGCTAAAAAAATTTTATCACAACTTAAGATGGCATTGGAATACCAAGTAAGTTATCAATGTTTTACTAGAACCGGCTGTGTTAAAATGCTTTCTTATATGCACAAACTGTTTATATGTATTTAGTAAAAAGAAATAGCGAATCAAAAGATATAAATAAATGCACATTACAGTTTTGGTTATCACCTAAAATGGCAATGAGATTCACCAGTTTATAAAATGGCAATTAGATCAAAGTCATTACTCTCTACGTCTCAAAATATAAGTCCACTTTGCTATTTCTTGTTGTCCCAAAATTAATGTCCACTTTCAATTTCAACCAATCAAAATGCTTCTAAGTGGGTGAGAATAAATTTTTATTGGTTAATATTTTATGGGTCCCACTTTTCTTAAAATTTGTGAAATATGAAAATGGACATATAATTTGGGACGGAGAGAGTAAATTTTTATGCAACAATATGTATATAATATTTCATGAGGATAAAACGCAAAGCTATTTTGGAAAAGTTGAATCTGAAATTTGAAACCCATTTTGGTGTATATCTTCATTTATCTAATGTAAAAAATTGGTGCATCATTATGAGAATGGAATCATCAATTACCTTGTCTTGTTTCTAATTATTAAATAGGAGGAGAACAATATACAGGAGCCTGATGTCATGGATTTATCTGAGAAACTGGAGGATACCAATCTTAAACCTGGTGCCTCGTTAAACCAAACTGCCTAATGAGAACAGGAAATATACAAGATATCAAAAACCTCTGTCCAATCAAAGAACGTTTCCTTACGGCGAACTGGCAATTGACTCTGTTTTCTTGTCTCACTGATATGGTGTTTTTCTTTGAAAATCATAACTTCTAAGACATCGATTAAGTGTTTGACGTAATCATGTAATATGTTATTTTCTTTATTGAACAAAGTAATGCATTATTACCTAAATAGGTCTCTTTATGTTGATTTAGTATTTGGATTTTGTGTGCAAGCAACGTAACTCATCTCTCGAAAAATACATGAGTAGACTGTCTTCGTACTAGCCTCCAGCAACTTTGAGTCTCAACTCAAACTGAATCGTAATAAGAAAGGAAAATTAAGAAGGGAACAAGGATACTTCAAAGTTCTGAGTGGTATTTTGATTGTCCTAAAAAAAATGTGAGCTCAAAAGCAAATGTGAACTAGAACTCGTATATCGTATACATAAGTTTATACAATAAGATTGTTTTAAAACACCCATAAATTAAGGCGGCACCATGCTCGTTGCTACATGCATTAAGGCGACATCCATGTATTTTAACTAACGTGACGTGGTAATTGTTTGATTAGCAAATACTTACTGGCTACTGCTGAGTAGGGTTATGTTTATTCTCTAAATAATCAAACACATAAAATAAGATAAAAAAAAGCAAGTAGCTAAAAACTCTCATTTTTCTCCCAAACTCTGTTTTTAAAGGTATGAAACCCACCTAAGATAAAATCTTATTCAAGCACTAGAGATAATAGAAGTATGTTTTTTGTGATCATATTTGATGAGATAGTTAAGAGAATCATAAGAATTTAGAGCAAAAGATACTCATTTTGACCGAAACCAACCAGCGTGACCTACCTCTTGCCTAACTGGATAACACTGGTTATACCTTTTCTTGGCCTTCCAACTATACCAAAACAAACACAAAAGAGTCAACAATAGCATCGAAAAACTAGAATTTTTTCTATATGTCAATAAAATTAAATTTGGTATACAACACAAATTAGCAAAAGCTAGTTCATGCCCTAAAGAAAATGTCATCCCTGCATAAGTATTGTTTTAGCTAAGGGTGATTGTTGTAAGAGCACGAAACAATATGCAAACACTTTAGTTGCTGGAATTGGGGATAAAGCTAGGGAGGTGAAAGAAATAGTGCTTCAAGCTGATGCAAAGCTCGGTGAGGCGAACATAAAGAGTCTGAATTGCAAAGAATTTTGCAACCTGAGATCTAGCAAAGCTGTATACTAATGCTATTACATTAAACTTTAAAGTATTGTTTTAGCTAAAGGTGATTGTTGTAAGAACACGAAACACTATGCATGCTTCCATTTGAGTTTATTTTAGAGCTCTCTATTATCCAGGAATATATTTTTAACTGTTTTTTTATGTACTTCTATTCACTGATTTTAATATTTCTGTTGACAAACACCCCGCCGTGAAGCGCAAGTATAAAAACCTCGTTATTTTCATCAGATGCCTTGTATAAATATTTATTTATCATTTCTGTTTTTTAACGTGTCCCTTCATAGTTGATGTGATCAATTATATTTCTATACTAGACTTTGTTTCGATTAAAAAATACGATAGTCAACTTGTGGTTATAACGTCAACATCTTCGGCAACGTACATTTCAATATTGACTGACAGCTACAATGTAAAATGTTATCCTATTGCCAGTGAACAATTATTCGCACCTAATGGTAAATAATTATATATTCAATTCCGGGCTTCTAAAGCATAGTTCTCAGACGTAAAACAAGCTAAAAAGTGTAGCGATTAACAAGATAGACGAAGATTGTAAAAAAACGACGACTGATAAAGAAATAATAATCTCAGTCAACTGTAATTATGTGTAAGGTCATACAGTAGTTGTTATGGTAATCTTTTTATATTTTTAGGCAATAGTGTGTTGTAATTTAGTACAGGAAAATAGTTGCAGTTGCTTTCATTGAAATTACCTTGCATCTAAGTTCAAAAAAAAAAAAAAATTACCTTGCATCTAAAATTCTCCATTATTTAGCACTTTTGATTTTGAAGTTTCAATCATTTCCTGTGATCGATACTAGCTTACAAACATGAAATATTTAGCATACTTATAATTTTCCAAAAGTTAAGCTATTTTTTATGTTAAGCTTTATTTTACGAGACATGTATCTTCTAAGGTCTAGTTAGTCTCTTAATCAAAGTGATTAGTCAATTTAAAATTACATTGTAGACTTTGGATTATAGATTTAGAAAAGTCAACTTGTAATTAAATCATCATCCTCGTCACATTAACGCATATTATGGCATTTAACATGCCAACATGTGAGCAACTCCAATTGAAGATTTGATAGGATTCGATATCAAATTAATCTTTTTTCTTATTTTTACAAACATAGCATCCAATGAGAGATGCGTTGAGAGTCGAAACTCATTAATTTAGTTAATTAAGTTGTTGTAATTAAATATTACAGAGTACCTAAAAATGGTGTCATATAAATAGTGGTTACTCAATATAATACTAGTAACATGGATGCCAGCTCTCAAGAATATTTTACAAATGAAAATAGAAGAAGAACAAGTCAAGATCGAGATGGAGGTTTGTCGCATTTATGTATATATGTGTGTGAAGTTACTCGTATACATTCAAATTCACATTCACATTCAAACCGTATAACCCCTTGACCCTTGTTTCTTTCCCTCTTTTCATTAAAAGAAACATTATGGCATCCAGTACAATCACAGAGTTCGATCACCTAAAAATCCCACTTGAAAAGATACTAGAAGCCACCAACAACTTTGATGATAAAAACGTCATTGGTGCAGGTGGTTTTGGAAAAGTTTACAAGGGGAAGCTCTTGCACTCTGGCGAGTTAATTAATATTTCTGCACGGAGGTTAGATCGTAAGCACGGGCAAGGAGATGTCGAGTTCTGGACAGAAATTTCGGCGCTCTCTGTGCTCGAACATGATAATATAGTCTCGATGATTGGGTTTTGTGTGAAACGGATGAAAAGATAATCATAAACCACCATGATGTCAAGGAGATCTCTCCATGTTTCTAAGTGACCCAACTTCACATGGTATGCCAGATTAAGGACATGTGTTGGCATTGCGAAAGCAATACAATGCATCCATCATGTTGAAGGGCGTGCTTTTTCATTCATACATCGTAACATCAACAGTTCCACAATTTTATTAGATGATAAATGGGAGCCCAAGTTATCTGGATTTGAATTTTCCATCAAACATTCACTAGATCGAAAAAATAAAGCTATCCGTGCTGAAGTTATCGGCACAAAAGGATATATCGATCCAACATATGTGGAGACCGGAACTGTGTCCCAAAAGTCGGATGTCTACTCATTCGGCGTCGTTTTATTTGATATCTTGTTTGGGAAAAACACTTATATTCCAAATGAACGAGAAAATAAATGGTTTCAAGCTCCATTGCCCATATTTCATAATGAAAGAAAAACACTACGGGATGCATGGGAAGAATATGGCCAGGGCCGGTTCACAAAATTAGCGTACTCATGCTTAAATGAGGAGCGAGAACAACGGCCAGCTATTAACGAAGTTATCGGTGAACTTACCAGAATGGAAAGCATTGTACAAGTAAGATTTTCCGTTCGTAGTCTCTGTTGTTTTTTCTTTCAATTTCATCATTGTGTTATAAAATACAGTAATAAAATAAAAAAAGATAGAAGAAGAGTGTTGGAGATTCCAAACATATTTTTGATGAGTTTTGCTGTATATGCATATCTTTCTGCACGTAATAATATAATATGTTCTTTTTTTCTTTTTCTTTTCCTTTTTTTTCACTAATTATCTCTCTGCATTCAAACCGTTTATTTGTAAACTTGTCAAGATTCTGTGAGTAAAAATATGAGTAGAAACATGTAGTACGAGAAAATATCATTTCTCATTTTTTATGTTCTCAAACAATGGGCATATCTATTTGAATTCAATAGTGTCCAAGTTTGAGGAGTCCAATAGTAAAATAAGCTCCCTTTATATTTAACTAGGCGAGTACCCGCACCTAGCGGCAGCGGTTTCTAGCGTCAGATAATTAATGATTTGTGATATTGTGGTAAGTGTTTTGTGTAGCGTTTAAAATAAAACGTAAACCGATGAAAATGCAATTGCAAACGGTTGTACTATACGATAACTAAAGTCTAGAAAAAATTCTTAACATCTATCAAACAACATATAAAAACATTTAATGAAAATGAAAGTAAACATCACATCAATTATGAGATAAAAACTAACAACACACGTTACTTGTCGCGTAAAAACTAACAAGGATGAGATTAATGGTGTCGTTGTTAAGAATAACGCGAGTACCAAAATTAGCATGAATGTGATTAGCCCAAAATAAAAAAAATAAAAAAGGGCTAATTTTGGCTATTTTGTAAAAGCTTTGGGCACATTTAGCCCCATTTTTTTTAAATGGGCGTATTTAGCCTATTGAAAAGTTAAATGTGCACTAATGGGCACATATTTTTTCTTAATTGTAAAACATTATAATCGTTTTTGAAGAAAAACTTATATATAATAATATATTTATATAGAGACAGATCGTTTTGTGTTAAAAAAAATTTATGGGTTCTAAACGAAAAATAATAAAAGTTTGAAGATTTGGGGATTAAACATAATGTTTTGAAACCCGGTTCGACCCGGTTGGTTCAACCGTTCCCGTCGAAAAACGGGTCAATTTAAACCGAGTCAACCCGACAGGTTGGGTCAAAACGGGTCAAATTAAACAGGGTTAACCCACCGGGTTTGAAGCGTCCCGGTCAACCCGTTTTTATATGTATTAATAGTTTCAAATTTTCAGTTTTTACTTTTTAGTTTTTCCTTTATATATAGTATAGCAGGGTACCCGCGCGTTGCGGCGGCGGGTACCCTGTGACGATTAACCGTAGAAATAGATCTCGATGAGACCTGATTCACCAGTTTGTATCGGTTTCAACGAGTCATCTCTTGTTCGTTTTCGGATTGTTGTTATTGGTTAGCCGAACCGGTGGCGACACCGGTTTCCGGTTGAACCCGTTGGTTCGGTCCGATTTTCAAAACTATATGTAACATCAACTTGTTAACTTGTATGAAGCTTTGTATGTTTTATTAATTTTTATAATGTGTATAATAACATGTACTTTTCATTTTAGGGTGTATAAAATATTAATTAGTGTGTTTAATTATTTTATATTTAGAATTATCTTGTAGCTTGTTTAAATTGTATATTGTGAAAATTTTATTGTACTTTTTAGTAAGAGGTGTTTTAATTGGTTGTTTTTAAGTTGGTAGATATGCTTTTAATTAGTTGTACAATGTGAATAAATTATTGTACTTTTAAGTAATGAGGTGTTTTAATAAAAGTATTAATTACACAATACATTTATCTCACCTTTGACTTTCAACTTTTAACTTTTAAAGGTTTGACCATTTTTCTATTTTATGTGGTATAGATAGGCGAGTACCCGCGCCTAGCGGCAACGGTTTCTAGCGTTAGATAATTAATGATTCGTGATATTGTGGTGAGTGTTTTGTGTAGCGTTTAAAATAGAACGTGAACCGATGAAAATGCAATTGCAAACGGTTGTACTATACGATAACTAGAGTCTAGACAAAATTCTTAACATCTATTAAACAACATATAAAAATATTTAATGAAAATGAAAGTAAACATTACATTAGTTATGAGATAAAAACTAACAACACACGTTACTTGTCGCCTAAAAACTAACAAGGATGGGATTAATGGTGTCGTTGTTAAGAATAACGCAAGTACCAAAATTAGCATGAATGTGATTAGCCCTAAATAAAAAAAAAAAAAAAAATGCTAATTTTGGCTATTTTGTAAAAGATTTGGGCACATTTAGCTCCATCTTTTTTTTTTGAAATGGCCGTATTTAACCTATTGAAAAGTTAAATGTGCACTAACGGGTACATATTTTCTCTTAATTGTAAAACATTATAATCGTTTTTGAAGAAAAATTTATATATATAATATATTTATATAGCGACAGATCGTTTTGTGTTAAAAAAAAGTTAATGGGTTCTAAACGAAAAATAATAAAAGTTTGAAGATTTGGGGATTAAACACAATGTTTTGAAACCCGGTTTGACCCGGGTGGTTCAATCGGTTGAACCGTTCCCGTCGAAAAACGGGTCAATTTAAACCGAGTCGACCCGACAGGTTGGGTCAAAACGGGTCAAATTAAACAGGGACAACCCGCCGGGTTTGAAGCGTCCCGGGTCAACCCGGTTTTTAATATGTATTAATAGTTTCAAATTTTCACTTTTTACTTTTTGGTTTTTCCTTTATATATAGTATAGCAGGTACCGCGTTGCGGGCGGCGGTACCCTGTGACGACTTTAACCGGAGAAATGGATCTTGATGAGACCTGATTCACCAGTTTGTATCGGTTTCAACGGGTCATCTCTAGTTCGTTTTCGGATGGCTGTTATTGGTTAGCCGAACCGGTGGCGACACCAGTTTCGGTTGAACCCGTTGGCTCGGTCCGATTTTCAAAACTATATGTACCATCAACTTGTTAGCTTGTATGAAACTTTATGTGTTTTATTAATTTGTATAATGTGTATAATAATATGTGTTAGATCCCAGTTGAGCAAACGATCTTGTATAGAAGCTGACTTAAACTAAAACAAACTGTTAAACAGTACGCGGAATTTAATGTTTAACCTTAAGAAGAATCACGATTAATATCACTAAACACCTCAATATATTATTTATACGAATACTCTGAATAGTATTAGGGTTTTACAACCTTTAAGTGTATCGACTTTAGATATAACTAATACGTATATCTAACTCTAACCTAGGACCTCCTTTTATAGGCTAAGGAGTCCTATACAATCTACATTACGTATTCTACAAGATAAGTATACTTTCCATACAATACGACCTACTCAAGATATTCTAGAATATTACAAAACAAACCGACCTAAACAATACTAGGAGTGGTTCATTACATTAGTCGTGGTTCCAGTCTTCTACTAGCAGTGGTTCCATCCTTCTAGCCGTGGTTTCATTAAAGCTGGCAGTGGTTCCATACTTAGTATCATTCCTGTTATAGGAACCAAAAACCCAACAATCCTCCCCTAAACTTGATATTTTCTATCAGAATCATCAAGTTTCTTTTAAGCCCATAATGTCTTTATTTGGAGGATGTATCCAAACACCCAGCAACCTCATCTTTCTCCTTGTCAGATCCTAATTCTTCATCAGCAGCCTTAGCTGTTTGCTTTCCCCTTCAATCTTCCTTGAGGCTTGCCTTTTATGGCTAGAGGACCTTGCAGATCAGCAATCTTCTCAATCTTCAAGAACAACTGATCAATCATTGGATTTGTAGGTTTAGTCCCCTGTGGTGCAAGCTTGGCTTCCAACATCTTCCTTGCTACATTCTTGGACAGTGGATAATCTTTATCTATAAACATGAATATCTTCTCCTGTGTAGTCTGAACAACATGCAATCTACAAGTCTGATAAAGCATCCATTCTACCACGTCACAGTCTTCCCAAAATTTGTCTTCAGGATTGGGTTGAAACATATTCTTCACAGCTGTCCACACAAACCTTGCTAATGTTCCTATTGGCCCAAACTTTCCATATCTGAAATCATTAACCTTCCACAACTTTTCTAAATCAATCTTAGTACAACTCCACAACAAACACCCAAAATTGAAGTGTTGATCTTTCCATCCATCTCCTCTTGTGATTTCAATCACTTCTCTGTCATTTGCTGTGATAATTTGCCAATCTACAATGGGTTGAACAGATCTTAGAGTTGTAGGATTGATAGGCTCTTCAGGTTTATCATACATCACAAGATACTGTTTCAATCTTTCTTTCTTCTCCATCTCATCATCCATTTTCTGTTTCTTAGAACTAGACTCCTCCTGAATAGCTTCTTTTCTCTTTTGTCTATTCTTGATCCATTCATCTTCTTTTTCAGAATTCATAGGAATGAAGTCATCACATCTTCTTTTGCAAACTTTGTAGATCTCCTCAACTTCCTCATAAGAGCAGTTCCTCAAATTTACGGTAATTTTCATATCCATGTACCTGATAAACTTCATCATCTGATTCTTTCTTTCTTGCTTGGTTGGAGGTTTGTTCTTCTTTGCTTGATACTCTTTAAATGCTCTTTCTTGTTTCATTTGTCTCATCTTCTCAACCAACATTTTAGATCTTGTGTCAATACTCAATTGACCCCATTCAGCTTCTGCTATCTCACTTTTCATCCTTTCAGAAGCTTGAAACAGTGGTTGTTCATTATTCCACTCTTCAATCAGTTTTAGAGAAGCTTTCTCATCCTCTTGCCTTTTCTTCTCTTTAGCAAGTTCTTAAGCATTTAATTCCAGATGAACTCTTAGAGCTTCTTCTCTATCATAAGCCTCCTGCTCCTGTTTATTTTTAAACTTCAAAACTGGCTCTGCAATTCCTTTACCCTTTCCAATATCTGGTTGAGCATTCAAAATTTTAGCCAAAGGTTTAGGTGCAGTTGGTTTAAGTATAGTAGGAACAGGTACAATGATGGGTTCAAGGATAGGTAAGGATTTACTTAGGTTCAGCAGTGTACTAGCAACCTCCTTCTCAGCTTCCTTTGACTTTGGTGGTGATGTGACCATGGTTGTGATTATGGTGGAAGTGGTTGTGATAGCAATGGGAATTTCTGTAGTAACAGTGGTTAGAATTACCTCAGAAGCGATTACAACAGTGGTTTCTTCTGCACTAGCAGTGGATGCAGCAACATTATCAGTGGTTGTTGCCTGCACCACTTCTTCCACTTTATCTTCAACTACAGCTTTCAAAGTTTCTTCAAGCATTGCTTCTTTTCCTTCCTTGTGAGTCACCATATAATCATTACCATTATCAGTAGTATCCATATCCAACTCCACATCTAAATTCAAATCCTCCCCTGAATCTATGCTTTTACTCCTCCTCTGTTTGGATTCATCCTTCAAACTCTGATCTCTTGAGGAGCTTGCCTTCTTTCCCATCCTGTTAACTTTCCTGTATGCATGAATCCCTGGTCTCCTAATTCTCTCCAAAACAGACACCCTGTGCTTCAACCTCCTTATAGTTCCAGCCTGATAGTAGAAAGTCATCATCAATCCTTTGACCAAGACTTCTGCTGCAAAATCTTTGTCAAAAATAGAATGATCATGCATTGATTTGAAGAATTACAAAGTTACGCTATTTTTTTTAATCAGTTACTCCTAAAGCTCCAAAAGCTCCAAAGTATACAAAAGCTTCTTCAAACCTGCATGTCACAAACACAAACCAAACACTTCAAACTTATTAAGGTTAGCATTACTTCAAAAATAACTAGAAGTGGTTTCAAAATATGAACTAGCAGTGCTTATCCAATCTACTAAGCACCTAGTCAAATAGTCAACTTCAAGTCATTTACTCGTCCACCTTAAGTAAAATACTTCATTTACTCCTCAACAACTCACACCTTCCAAACATTTAACCCACTGATCTTCTCTTTAAGTCTATCTAAGAACAAATCTCCCACATACCACACATATCACTTACTTTTCCCAAAAATATTTTCTCTCTCATAGAAACCAAACTCTCTCATCACCATGAGTAATACTCCCAGTAACCCTATTGAGATCTCCTCCTCTGAGTCTTCTAAGGGTGGTTGGGACAACTATTTACCACCAAAAAACACTGCACTAGCAACAAAAAACACCTCTGCTCCTACTCCAGCTGAACCTTCATCTCTTCTACTCCCACAAAAAGCCATTGTTGAAGGTTCCTCATCTGAGCTCATTTCCATGCCAAGTTATGTGTCAGCCTATGAGGACATAGATGATGAAGGTACCTCCAGGGTTTTGGAAGTAGCTCCTTTGGTAGAGATTCTAGGTTCTCCTATCTTAGCATCACTTCTAGCTCCACCTACTACTCCAGCACTACCTGCAGCTCCATCCTCATCAGCTCCTCCAAGAAGATCTCAAGTGTTAGCACTCCCCAGCCCAAGAGTTTGGGCTGTGGTTAGAGGAAGGGGTAAGCAGAGCATGCCAGAGTTTGGAAGGGTTCCAAGGAAGTAGGTGTTGTTGGTAGATGTCAGCATGTTGTAGTCTTTGAATGTAGTCCTTTGTTGTTGTCTTTTGATGATTTGTTGTTATGTAGTCTGATGATGGTAGAATGGATAGGAATGGTTGTACCACTGCATCTTAGGATGCAGTTTATCTAATGAATAATATTTCCATCTTTCCTTTAAAGTCCATTGCTACTTACTAATTGTGATTTGACTTTTGATCTGCAAAACTGTTAGTGGGAACAAAAATAGCAAGCAGTAGATAAAACTAAACTAGCAGTACTAAGATCTACCAATAGCAGTACATACCTTTTACAAACTTTTACAAAACAATTTTGTGACTTAGAGATTTATCATACCAATACTAACTACAAGATACTGAAACCTCCCCACATCAAAAGCTTTAGTGAGAAGATCAGCAACATTGAAGTCAGTATGAATTTTAACCATTTGAATTAACCTTTTCTCATTACAATCTCTAATAAAGTGATGCCTAATCTCAATATATTTAGTTCTAGAATGCAAAACTGGATTTTTAATAATGCAAATCGTACTGTTATTGTTAATGTAAATCTTAGTATGCATAAAATTGTACCCAAAGTCCAGCAGTTGATTCTGAATCCAAAGCACTTGACCACATAAACTAGCAGCAGCCACATACTCAGCTTCAGTGGTGGAGTTGGCCACAATAGTCTGCTTCTTACACTGCCATGAGATAAGCCTGCTTCCCAAAAACTGACACCCTCCAGTAGTAGACTTTCTATCCAAGCTAGCCCCAGCATAATCACTGTCTGTATTGGCAACCAAATCAAAAGGTGAATCCTTAGAATACCAAAGACCCAATTCAGGATGACCCTTAAGGTATCTAAAAATCCTCTTCACAGCATTCATGTGTGATGTGTTAGGTGTAACTTGAAATCTTGCACACACACATACTGAGAACATTATATTTGGCCTAGAAGCATTGAGATACATCAAAGATCCAATCATGGATCTATACAGCTTCACATCAACTCCGGTACTTCCATCATCAGGTAGCATGGTTTTTGTGTCTCCATTGGTGTACTTGCACTCTTGACATCCTGAAATCCAATCTTCTTCAAAACATCTGCTACATATTTATCTTGACTGATAAAGATACCATCAGTCCTTTGTTGAACCTGTAGCCCCAAAAAGAAAGTGAGTTCACCCATAGAACTCATCTGAAACTTATCATGCATAAGTTTCTCAAAATCTGTGCACAGCTCCTTATTTGTTGAGCCAAAGATGATGTCATCTACATAAACTTGAACCAGCAAATATCATCCTTGTGCTTCCTTATGAACAATGTCTTGTCAATTAAGACTCTCTTGAATCCATTGTCCAACAAATAAGTAGAAAGGCAGTCATACCATGCCCTTGGAGCTTGATGCAACCCATACATAGCCTTTTTCACCCTGTAGACCTTATCAGGATGATCAAGATCTTCAAAACCAGGAGGTTGACAAAAAGGCATATGCCAAAAATAGTCTGATAGCTTCAATTCTGGCACTCTTAACATCCATTTGATACACCACAAAGTTTTTGAATGAAGTTTTTGAATAGTACCATACAAAAAGGCACTCTTAACATACAAAAAGGCACTCTTAACATCCATTTGATACACCACAAAGTTTTTGAAAGAAGCATATGCCAAAAACAGTCTGATAGCTTCAATTCTGGCAACATGGGCAAATACTTCATCATAATCTAATCCTTTAGTTTGTGTGTATCCTTAAGCAGCCAACCTTGATTTGTTCCTAACCACTATCCCCCTTTCATCCCTTTTATTTCTGAATACCCATTTAGTTCCAATAGACCTCTTGCCATTAGGTAGATCAACCAATGTCCACACCTCTTGAAGTTTGAATTGTAACAACTCCTCTTGCATTGATTCAATCCAACCTTCTTCCCTAAAGCTTCTTCAACTCTTTTAGGCTCCTTTTGTGACAAAAAGCAAGCAAACAAACAATTCTGCATGTCTTGATGACTGTTCCTTTTGTGAAGTGACCTTGCAAAGAAACCTTGTTCCGGAAAGGTTTTAGTGTTTTAAGTCCTGCTTCTTGTTTGAACTGGTGTATTCAAATTGCCAAGTATTTGCTCTTTGGGATGATTTTTATGAACTCTGGTGGTAGGAATTGGATTTTCTGTGGTACTGTTTCCAAATTTGTAATATCTGCATCCTTGAAAAAGTCATCCATATTCTCATCATCAGTGGGAGTATCCATTTCTTCCAAGTCAGGCACGTTAGGATCAGGAGGATACTCCACATAATCAACTAGTGGCTTAGCAGTGTTTCTAAAGAAAGTACTACTATCTAAACTTGCAGCAGGGGATTCAGTTGAACTAGCAGTGGTAGAATTTGGCTTGGTAGTGCTTTTCTTCTGCTTCTCAAGTTCTTCTACCGACACTGAGTTATCTTGAGACAAATCTTCCTTATCTTGATGATGATCCACCTTGTTTCCTGAATCCAAATCATCACCATCTGAGGGACTCTGCTTTTCAATGATGGGTTTGACAGAACCAGCTTTCCACTTCTCAATCATATAGAATTCTTTTGAAGGTTCAGCTTCCATAGAATTTGTTCCTGCATCAGAATTCTTTTGTGTACGTGCATCAACATTAGTGGATGTACCTGCATTGATAGGCTCATAATTCATAGATTTTGTTAGCATGTCAATACTAAATAGCCACTCTGGTTCTTTTGTCTCAACACTAGGAGTCTCTTCATTAAACCTAACATGTAGGTTTTCTTCAACAATCCTTGTCCTCGTGTTGTATACTCTAAAGGCCTTACTATTGAAAGAGTAGCCAATAAAGTATCCATCATCTGCTTTTTCTTCAAACTTGCCTAGATGGTCTATGGTATTCAAGATAGTAACATGATACCCAAAAGGTTTTAGGAAATCTATCATAGGCTTCCTACCATGTAACAGCTCATAGGGGGTCTTGTTATGAGGCTTCACTACCTTACTTATATTCTGCACATAACATGCAGTACCTACAGCTTCAGCCCAAAAGGTAGTTGGTAACTTAGATTCTGATAGCTTTGTTCTTGCAGCCTCAATTAGTGTCCTATTTTTCCTCTCAGCTACACCATTTTGCTGAGGTGTCCTAGCAACACTAAACTGTCTTTCTATACCCTTAGCCACACAAAACTGATTCATTACATCATTCTTAAACTCAGTTCCATTATCACATCTGATTACTTTGACCTTATGGTTTATCTGATTTTCTATCTTAGTTATGAAACTCTTAAGGATCTCACTAGTTTCACTCTTAGATGCCAAAATGTATACCCAAGAAAATCTGCTATAATCATCTGTAATAACTAGGCAATACTGCTTATAATTCAAACTTCTAACAAAGGTAGGTCCAAATAAGTCCATATGACGCATAAACAGTGGTTGAGTTATGGTGTTCACAGTCTTGGTCTTACAAGAGGCTCTATGTTGTTTACCTTTTTGACAAGCCACACAAAGTTCTTCACTCTCAAAAACCTTAGAAGGTAACCCTCTCACTAAGTTTCCCTTCACCAATTTATTGATTGTGTTGAAATTTAGGTAACCTAGCCTTATAGGCCACAGTTTTGACTCATCTACTCATACCTTAGCAAACAAACAGGTTAAGGTCCTATTAGGAATTACATCTTTCATGTTAAAGCAATATATGTTTTCTTTCCTAGGCACCCTAAGCTGTACATACTTATCATCATGCATTTTAAAATCAGGAGATAACACCACACATTCAGTTTCTCCAAAAAGTACCCAGTTTTTCTTATCACACATTTGAGAAATACTGAACAAATTGTACTTCAGTCCCTGTACCAGATATACCTTCTCAAAGTCCAACTTCCCTGTTCTGATTGTTCCTCTGCCAACAATCTTTGCTCCCTTTGGATCATTGCCAAATGCCACATAGCCACCATCATAAGCTTCAATATCCTCAAGGTTGCTCTCATCCCATGTCATGTGCCTAGAGCAACCACTGTCAAATATTCCTTTGTCTTTTAGCTCTTCTTGTCGATTGCCTTGCACATGAAAGTGAAATAGTTAGTTTCTTTTGGGGACCCAAGTCAGCACTGACTTGGGTCTGCCTTGTGCATCAACATAGTCAAATTTCTTTAATTTCATTGATGTACTGTTGACATGTTCTAAGACTTTTGTCTTTGGTTGCCATTGCCAACAAGCTGAGGCCTTTACAACATAGAAATGGCTTCCAACCACTGTATCTATTATCACCTTTGGTATAGTTAAAACTTCTTTTGTCTCAGCAGTGGTGATATTCTGCTTAGCAGTGAAAACATTTTGCTTAGCAGTGGTTGGAACCCATTTAGGTGCAGCAGTGATTATAGATTTTGTTTTACCATTCCTCATTAGCACTGCTTTTGGAACCATGTTTTTGTTTGGATGAGGGATTGTTTTCTTTGAAATTTTTTTATGATTTACCCTCCTCCATTAATTCCAAACTTGTGGTTGGTTTTTATAACAGTTTCTCTGTAAATGCTTAAAACTACCACATTTAAAACAAGCCTTTTTAACACACTGAAACTCATCTCCTAATCTGTTTGAGATTAAGCCATTAAAGTTTCTTTGATTACCCCTAGGTTTGAATCTTTTCATCTGGTCCCTAGGAATCTCATTATAACCTACTACTCTCTTAGAGATCTGTGCTCCAAATCTAGGCAAAAAGTTGGCTTGTTTAGAATCAAGAGTTTTAACATTTTCTTTCTTTTCAGGCTGTGGTGACTCAGACCTCTCATCCTCAGAATCTGACTCCCAATATTCAATGATTGGACCATCAGATGACCTATCAGTACCTACCTTAGGTGACTCAGATTCACTATTCTCACCTACAGGTTTATTGAAACTAAACTCACTGCTAAAGGACAAATCTTTTGTAGGTGGTGCATAACCACTTTTCATTGGAGGTGGAACTTGAGTGTATCCTATGCCAGACCCCTTTCTCATTAAGTTATTATGAATAGACTTGTTTACAACCTCAGAAGCATACGTTAATTTTTCAACCTTAACTATATGTTTCTCTTTTTATTCTAGGGCTTCTTGTTTTACACATTCAGCTTCTTCAAGTTTTTGTTTAAGAACCTTGATTTCCCTATCTCTAAGGTCAACCTCACCCCCTAGAATGTTGATCGGGTCTACATATACAAATTCACTCCTTTTATAGAACTCAAGTTGTTCTTCAACACTCTTAAGACCAACTTTATAACCTAAGTTATCTAGTTCAAGTCTGTCTACTTCCTTCCTAAGACTCTCTGCCACAGCTTTTAGACCTTCTAAAGTATCCCGACACGATTTAAAAGAACACACAGAAGTACTTGAATTAGTAGATACCTCAGAATCTGATCCAGATGAATATGAAGCATAGGTCATGAGTGCAAAGTTATGCACTTTGGAAGCTTCACTTGCAAGGAAGGCAACATTGGGTCCTTCTTTAATTTGGTCACTCCAGTCATAATCACCAAGTCCATCATGAGCCACCAATGCAGAAGAAGGCTTTGGTTCTTCAGTTGCCTTGTTGAAGTTTTCACCAACCCTCTTTGGAGCCCTACATTCCCTTGCAAAATGTCCTTTCTTCTTACAATTGTAGCACTCCATCTTGCTTTTTTCAAACCCAGCTTTCCTTTGCCCATTATACTTGATCTTCCTTCCAGTCCTTCTCAAAAATCTCCTAGCTTGCAAGGTGAGCATTGCCATCTGCCACTGAAGATTGATTTCATCAAGATCATCAGGATCAATTTGATCCAAGTCCTGATTCAACACTGTGACACTGGTTGTGAGATCAGATAGGAAAGCACATATAGCACCATCACTAATGTTGTCATAAGCAGTGGAAACATTAGTATTAGCAGCGGAAACTTCATAGGTAGCAGTGGAAGTTTCCTGAGTGTTCCTGTTGTTGGTAGACACAAAAGCAATGTTCTGTGTAGATGATGATGAGCCGACAATGTTCTTTTCAGACTCATATACCTTCAAGTTGTTGAAGAGATTATCTAAGGTCATCTTTTCAAAGTCATCTTTGTTTCTCCAAACAACTGTATGCATATCCCATTCTGGTGATAAACTTCTAATAAACTTGAGATTGATATCTTCTTGAACAACTTTATAGTCCACCAATTTCAATTGATTATGAGCTTCTGCAGTTTGTTATATGTTCCATCAAGATTTTCTCCACTGAGAGCAGTAAAGTTTTCAAGTTGATGCTTGAGCATGTTCTTCCTTGATTTTTCTGGTATCATCATTACCAGCAAATCTTGTTTTAATGGCATCCATCAGCTCCTTAGCAGTTTCATACTCTTGAAAATCCAAAGCATACTCATTAGGTATTCCCATACTGAGAATACTATGAGCTTTAATCTCCAGCTTCCTTTGAGCCTTATCAACCTCACTAACAAATGCAACTATCTGTCCATCAGCACCCTTCTTGGGTAAAGTATCACCCTTCTCAATAACATCCCAGATGTTGTAATCAATCATGTGAATGTATTGTCTCATTCGCATCTTCCATACTTGATACTCACCCTACTTCAGCATGGGTACCTTGGAGGCAGTAACCATGTGAGTTTCGTCAAACATCTTGAACTTCTTGTATTTGAACAAATCTGAGTTAACACAACTTCTTCTTGATCACAGCTTCTAGATCACAAGTTCTGATACCACTTGTTAGATCCCAGTTGAGCAAACGATCTTGTATATAAGCTGACTTAAACTAAAACAAACGGTTAAATACTACGCGGAATTTAATGTTTAACCTTAAGAAGAATCACGATTAATATCACTAAACACCTCAATATATTATTTATACGAATACTCAGAATAGTATTAGGGTTTTACAACCTTGAAGTGTATCGACTTTAGATATAACTAATACGTATATCTAACTCTAACCTAGGACTTCCTTTTATAGGCTAAGGAGTCCTATACAATCTACATTACGCATTCTACAAGATAAGTATACTTTCCATACAATACGACCTACTCAAGATATTTTAGAATATTACAAAACAAACCGACCTAAACAATACTAGGAGTGGTTCATTATATTAGCCGTGGTTCTAGTCTTCTACTAGCAGTGGTCTACCTTGAGCAGTGGTTCCATCCTTCTAGCCGTGGTTTCATTAAAGCTGGCAGTGGTTCCATACTTAGTATCATTCCTGTTATAGGAACCAAAAACCCAACAACATGTACTTTTCATTTTAGGGTGTTTTAAGAATAACATTAATTAGTGTGTTTAACTATTTTATATTTAAAATTATGTTGTAGCTTGTTTAAATTGTACATTGTGAAAATTTTATTGTACTTTTTAGTAAGGGGTGTTTAAATTGGTTGTTTTTAATTTGGTAGATATGCTTTTAATTGGTTGTATAATGTGAATAAATTATTGTACTTTTAAGTAATGGGGTGTTTTAATAAGAGTATTAATTACACAATACATTTATCTCACCTTTGACTTTTAACTTTTCACTTTTTAAAGTTTGACCATTTTTTTATTATATGTAGTATAGATAAGAAAGAAATCAAATTTTTGAACGAAAAATTACATTAATTATAAAATATAATGATCTATATAATAAAGTTTGTGATTGAATTTTTTGAACTAACTAATGTTAAAATTAAATATAAAAAATCTTGCTTTTCTTTTAGAGGCTATATGCAAAAGAAAATTTGGCCGGCATATATTTTAAATTTCGTTAAAAATATTGTTAAGACAACGATTTCACTAAACGTTGTTTGAATTTTTGCGGAAAAATTAAACAAAATATTGAAATGTAAGTTTTAATTGGATTGTACATTATTTTTTTCTAAGTTTTTTAACCTTTAAGCAACAAAAAACAATTTTACATTTTATAAAGTAAAGATAAGATAAAAGGTTTTACTTATTACATTTATTATTATTATTATTTCTATCTTTTAGTGTGAGTTCTGATTCCACGTGTCATTGATTTATCGTAGGTTTCGTTAAAGCCGGCTTTGGTTAGATGGATATATAAGGCTTCGGATACATTAATGTTTTTTGCTTATGTATGTATATTGGTTATTATATTTTGTATGGGTATCATGCTAGATATCAGCAAACACACCCTTATAAAATTCCGCAAACAAGTTGCGAAAGTAGTTGACAAAAAAGTTGACAAAGAAGTCGAATACCAGAAGGTAAATTTTCTTCTATCTTATCTATTCTCAAATCAAGATATGATGATATACTTGTCTGAAATGCAAATAATTTTACAAATGTACAAGTATGCTATGCTTGAACAAAGGGTCATCTTTAATTTTAGAATCGGGCTAATTACATACACAGTCATCAAATTTGACACTTTTTGTTATTGTGTCACCGAAAATTTTCTTTTCTCATTATGTGTACTGAACTTTCAAATTTTGATCATTGTGTGTATTTTGTGACTATTCAGCCATGTAAAATGACCATTTTACCCTTTGAAGTTTGAAAAAAATAAAGGTAAAATGGTCACAAAATACACACAATGATCAAATTTGAAAGTTCAGTACACTCAATGAAAAAAAAAAATTCAGTACACACAAAGACAAAAAATGTCAAGTTTGATGACTTTTTAAGTAATTAGCCCTTTTAGAATCTATTTAATTGGTCCAACAGGGAAGTTGCCACTTATAATAAGATAACTCAAAACTACACTTTACACGCTTAGGGTATGTTTAGCGCAAAAGGCTTGGGCTGGGGCTGAGGCTAGGGCTAGAGCTGGGTCTGAGGCTTATATTATAAGTCGAAACTAGAATATTTATTTTCATAACCTTGTGTGGCAAATTAGTCTAAGTTGGGCTTATTATTATAAAATTACTAAAAAGGACATATAATTAAATTAACATATGTATATATTTAATATTTTTGTAGGTAATTAAGTAATTTGATACCAACGAGGCTTATATTTGGGGTTTATAAAAATTTTAGCCTCAATTTTTAGGCTGGGGCTTGGGATTATAATTTCAAAAGCCTCCTATAAGCCTCTACGCCAAAAGAGACTTATAGAGAGGCTTCGAAATTTAAGCCCCATAAGCCTCATAAGCCCCTTAGCCAAACACAACTTTAATATGAGACTTATATAAAGTACTAAGAAAGCTTTTGGTTGTGCGTACGCATAACCCATGGTATTTTTCAAAAAATGAAGCACGCTGTATTTTATGATCCGGCTTAAGAACATTAAGCGTTCTCAGAGTACACAGTGCAAGCACCCAATGACATATTATTGTGGCTCAGTTCAGTGCCCTTCAATCTCTCCTTAGATTTGAAGATAAAATATCCTAAGTGAAATAGTCCTGCTGAAGACAGTTCAACATACAACTCCTTCAAAGTTCTTTGAAGACCAAAGATGTCTTCCCTTCGGCGGTTGTAGCGGATATCAACTGAGGTACAAGAGCCAAAAGAAGAAGTTCCAGTTCCGCGAGGATGGTAATGCCTCACTGAACGATGTCGATCTCCTCTTAGAAGTTGGACAAAGATTTTAGCTTCTAGAAGTTTACAAGGCGGGAAAATATTTGCTTTATGTAAAAAGGAATAAAGCAAATCACCTAGGGATGACTTCTTACAAAGTTGGTAAAGAAGTACAAACACTATCTTAGATTGATAGAATGTTTTGTCTTCCATTTGTTTTATTTAAAGACTCAATAAAAAGTTTAGTTCACCCATCATACTCATTTCAAACTCGTTGTACATGATTTTTGCGAAATCATCATATAGTTCTTGACAAGTAGATCCGAATATAATGTCGTCGACATATATTTGAACACTAATTAGATGTGTTCTTCTTTTCTTTGTAAAAAGAGTGTCATCAACTATTCCCATGGTCTACTCATGTTTTAGCAAAAATGCTTTTAGTCTATCATATCAAGCTTTAGGTGCTTGTTTAACACCATATAAAGCCTTTTTTAAGTTTGTAAACACGGTTTGGTTTTTCGAAATCAATAAAGCTCGGAGGTTGTGCAACATAAACCTTCTCATTTATAAAAGAAAAAATTACCAAAATCGACTAATCGCCCTACGACTTATCACTTTCCAGACTTAAAATTTTCAGAAGTCCAAATAGACCAAGGGCGACTCATTATTTGGGCAAATCGTGTCTACGATTGACACGTGTCCTTAAACAATCGAATAAAGAGTAATCCGCCTACAATAATTGGACACTTGTTGGCTTGTGATTGCGTTATACAAGTTGCTCACTCGCCCGGTCTGATTTGGACTCTTGAAAATTTTAGGTCTGGAAAGTGATAAGTCGTTGGGCGATTAGTCTATTTTTGTAATTACCACTTTATAAAACCACTTAAAATGAACTTTTGACATCCATTTGAAATGCACTTTTGACATACCAAGCTTTAGGTGCTTGTTTAACACCATATAAAGCCTTTTTATGTTTGTAAACATGGTTTAGTCTTTTGAAATCAATACAGCCCGGAGGTTGTGCAACGTAAACCTCTTCATTTATAAAACTATTTAGAAATACACTTTTGACATCCATTTGAAATAGTTTAAAATCATTTGCACAAGCGTAAGCAAGAAGTATTCAGATAGACTCTAATCTAGCAATCGGAGCATACGTTTCATCATAATCTATACATTCTTGTTGATTATAACCTTGTGCAACTAATCTAGCCTTGTTCCTAGATATTGTACTGTTTTCATCTAGTTTGTTTCTAAAGACCCATTTGGTTCCTATTATGGTTGAGTTCTTAGGTAATGGAGCTAAATCCCAAACATCGTTAGCTGTGAATTGATTTAGTTCTTTTTGCATAGCTACTACCCAACTATCATCTTTTAGAGCCTCACTAATATTTTTAGGTTCAATAGATGAAATAAAGCAAAAGAAATTACATCTGTTTTCTGCTTGTGATCTTAAGGTTCTCTCATTCAATTTTCCAATAACCTTATCTAAGGGATGGTTTTTGGATTTTTTGTTTATTAATTCATGGTTCTCTGGGGATTCGATTTCTATGTTGTTTTATAATTGAGATTTATCTACGGTATTTTCTTCTCCTAAATCATCATCCACCAAGGGTGATGTTTTGGAAGGAGGAGGACTCTCATCGAAAGTAACTGTTAGTGACTCTTCGACTTTCATGGTGTGTTTATTTAAGATTAAATATGCCATACTATTTTGAGAATATCCTATAAATACACCTTCATATGACTTTGAGTAAAACTTGGCAAGGTAATCTTTAGTGTTTAAAATGAAACACTTGCTTCCGAACACTTTAAATTACTCAAGGGTAGGTTTCTTACCTCTAAATTTCTCATAAGGAGTTTTTCCTAGGATTGGTCTAATAAGGATTCTATTAAAGATATATGTTGAGGTGTCTACGGCATGATACCAAAACTTTTGAGGAATTGATCATTCATTTAACATTGTCCTAGACATTTCTTGTGGTGTACGATTTTTGCTTTCAACTACCCCATTTGATTTAGGAGTACGTGGAGCCTAAAAGTTGTGAGTAATGCCATTAGCATCACAAAAGACTCTGAAATGTACTTTGTTATCAAATTCCCGACCATGGTCCATCCCAATTGAGATGATAGAACATCCTAGTTGGTTTCGTATATTATTACTCAAGATTTCAAATTTTTCGAAGTCCTTGTTAATTTTCACGTGTATCTTGAGTAGTCTTCTACTATTACTAAAGTATAGAAATTACCACACTAAGTTCGGATAGCGGATGGACCAAATAAGTCCATGTGTAATAGTTCTAGACACCTATTTGTTGACACTATTTTTTTAGCCTTATTGTGGAAAACTAGAAGGGGGGTTGAATAGTTTTGCCAATTTTAAGTTTGTTTCAAAAACTTTAGATTCATTAATATGTGAGATCTTATGGATGTAGAGAAAGTATAGATCTAATGATAAAGCAAGAAAATAAAGTAAAGCAAAGGGATAGAAATGACACAACCGATTTATAGTGGTTCGGCTACAAGGACACCTTCCTTGCCCTACTCCACTCCCGAGTCACCTACTCGAGAGTTCAAGCACTATGTCAACAAACTCCTTCACTTGGCGGAGAAGCCTTCACAGCGTTGCTTACACCTTTTTCCGGTACAAAGCTAAATACCGAGTCAGTAACACGGTGGACCAAACCAACACGACTATTACACAACAAATATGTGAAATATCAAATACAAGATCTTCGCTACAGAAATCTTGCGAGGAACAAATCAATCAAGGACCCCTTGCTTGGATGACTTGTAGAATGCTCGTGATCTCGCCTTAGAGAAGGACCTATATGAGAATCACTAAAGAAAGAAAGAAGAACTCTCTAGATCAAGTGATCTTTTGTTAGAAGAGAATGAGAGTATATGAGAGAATTAGTAAGAAGAGGGGTGAGTTAGAATGAAGAAATGGCTCTCTATTTATAGACAATTTCTGCCACTGTTCCCCGGATCCCTCCCACTTGGGATCCGTCTAGTGTAATCCTAGTGATCCGTGGGATGCTCCTCTTTGCCCATGGGTTTTTTGGTTATGGGTCATGGGTTATGGGTTGGTCCATGGGTTTTCCTTAGATTCAATGTATTTAATGAATACATTGTATCTAGTCAATGGGTATGGGTTAATGGGTTATGGATATGATCCATGGGTTATGGTTTTTACCCATCCTAATAAACTATTACAACAAATAATTAATTACAACATTTTCGTATTTAAATGGCTATATGTAAATGCTTTACAAAAATAACATGTATCCTTATAATTGTACTTAAGATAACATTATATTTGTTATCAACAAAAGACAAAGAGATCGCAAAATATTAATAAACGTTTTTACGGTTTATTTGTATTAACAATCTCCTCCTTTTTGTTGATGAAAAAACATAATGTTATGATGAGTAAAACTTAAGAATAGATGTATGTTTTAAAAGCCCTAAGTTTTACTTCTTCTCCCCCTTTTTGTCGAAACAAAAAGTTAACCATTCGAAGAAATAAAAGTGTGGAAAAATTTGTCCACGTATCGCTTACTCCCCCTTGAAGGTAGCTCCCCTAGTTTGGGGCGTCAAGTGAAGAAAAATAAAAAAAAATCCTACAAAGAGAAAGGTTAGTAACATGCTTAAATAATATTGTGATAGACGAGAATCAAGATTGGGAGCCAAGGTATGTAAACAAGGCCTGGTAATAAAATAACAAAGTGTAGTGGTATTTATGCCACTTACAAGCATGTAAAAATAAGAACAAGACCTGTTCTTGAAAATGACTTCAAAATAAAAAGTACTAAAAATAGAAAATAGTAGTAATGATTCCTTCCATGCTTGCATAAGGTTATGGATGGAGGTTTGGATGAGTAATGGTATTGATGCGATCAAGGATGAGGTTGATTATGAATCACATTTCTTCCCTAACTTCTATTGCAATTTCCCTGGTGGATTGACAATGTTTACAATGTAAGTGATGTGGGTAATGAGTACGGAAATCTTCCGGGTTGTTTTGATTTGTGAGTTGCGGAAGTTGTGGTGGAAAAATAGGAAAATATGGATCAAAGTCCGGAATGATTGGAAGTGGTGGTGGAAAAGAACGTAGATGTTCTTGTAGTTTAATGGGAGCTAAAGGTGGTGATGTTTCAAGATCATTGAATATTGTGTTTGGAGAAGTTGGAGGTGTCAAAAAGGCCAATTCTTTTTGCTTTGGTTGTTGAGATCTTGTTGGAGTCGTAAGGAGTTCCAAAAGAGTTATTTTAGGTGGTGAGTGATTTGGTGATGAAGTTGGTGTACTTGTTGGTGATGAAGGAGGTGCTATAATGGAAGCATCTTGTGGTGAGTTAGTTGATGGTGATGAGCCATATGATGATGGTTTTCCTAAGCAACAAGATCGGATGTTAATCCGTGCGGATATCCTAGAGTTTGATTTTGGTATTTTGGAAGGTGGAAGTACAAAGGTTTGGGTTTCATGAAGATGATTGTTTGTACTAGGTGATTCATCTAAAGAGTTTGTGAATGACATGGTGTAGTTTGTTTGTGAAGATGATATGGATTATGCAAGCATTTTGGGAGTTCTATATATAGAAAAACAAAGCATTGTAATGAATGCTTGACCCAAAATGTGGATTAAAATCTAATGATTAGATATGAATTTAAGGCATGTGATCATGAGAACACAAGCATTAAAGAACATACTCCAAAAAATAAAACAAATGTGGATTTTTCATCCAAAGTGAGAAAAATAGAAGGTAAAAGCAGCTTACGTCTCACGGATCCTTCCCTTAGGGATCCGTCGGCATAAAATTTGGGATCCGTGGGTGCAGTGATCCAGCAGCACAAAATTTTTTTTTTGGAAACATTTTTGCCTAGTGTGTGCCTATATGCAAACTATTTGGAGTTGCGGTTATCTCGACTCCTAAGAGAAAAAAGAAAATAAACTAGAAATGAAAAAGCATACTATTATGTGAGATAACCCGAAAACACATACTTAGTACTTTGAGTACGTAATTTAGTGTTACCAATGCTCCTAATTCATTGTGGCTTAAATGAATGTACCGAAAACATATTAGTTATGTGTCCCTTTAACATTCAAAGACATGAGATGCAATGAAAACGGGTTTTTTACGTTGTATTAATAATGAAAAGCGATTTGTCCTAGGCGTGAGAATTGCTTTTGTGAAATTGATCTGGAAGGTATCATTTTTAGAAATCATTTTGAAATACTGAACGTTTTATCCTTTTGAAAGAAGGATGTGTATGTAACTGCATACTTATTTTGAAAGAAAATAAAAAATTTAAGTGAAAACTTATCTTGAGTTTTGAAAATTCTCGTATTGTTTGTGATTTGTGCGTGAAATAGAGATCCTAGACTCAGAAAGAAGAAGGCTAGTGTTTACATACCTTGTAGAGTCAAATAAATTCTGGCGTTTGTTCCATGAGACCAAGACCAAGGCGAAGTAGGTTGAATTGTTCCCTTCAACGCGGTTTGGTGAGGGCGTCGGCTATGTTGTCTTCGGATGCTACCTTCTCAATAGAGATGTTCCCCTTTTGAACATTGTCTCTTAGAAGTGATGACGAATCTCTATATGCTTTGTGCGAGAATGCAATAACGGATTCTTGCTTAAATCGATGGCACCTTTGTTGTCACATGGAATGGCTATGTAAACTTATGAATGTCGTAGTCAACTAGCGCTTGTTTCATCCATCCTTGTTGGCATGCTGCGGAGAGCGTATTAACGGGTTGTTGATATTGCAAGCGCCGTTTGTTTCTTAGAAAACCAAGATGTTAAACAACATCCCATAAAAGTACATACCCACTTGTACTTTTTCTATCAACGTAATCACTGCATGGTGAGTCTGCATATACAATTGTTTCTACTCCGGTGCCCTTAGGATACCATAATCCTAATTGTGTTGTACCCTTAATATATCTAAATATCCTTTTCTGACTTCTAGGTGTGATATGTTGGGGTCTTCTTGAAACCTAGCACATAAGCAAACACTAAACATGATATCGGCCTACTTAGTGAGGTAGAAGACTACCTATCATGCCACGATATTTAGTATTATCTACGGATTCGCAGTCTTCATCTTTTGTGAGTTTGGTGTCGGATGACATTGGTGTCCTAATTGGTTTCGACTCTTCTAGACCGAATTTCTTTAACATCTCCTATATGTATTTAGATTGATTGAAGAAGATACCATCTTCTACTTGTTTGATTTGTAGACCTAGAAAGAAACTAAGTTCTCCCATCATACTCATCTCGAATTCGTCATGCATGATTTTAGAGAAATCATCACACATGTCTTGACAAGTGGATCGGAATATAATATCATCTACATATATTTGTACTATGATTATATGTGACTCTCTTTTCTTAGTAAAAGTGTGTTGTCAACTAACCCCATGGTATAGTTGTGTTTAATTAAAATGACTTGAGTCTATCATACCAAGCTTTTGGAGCTTGTTTAAGACCATAAAGGGCTTTCTTTAATTTATACACATGTTTGGGTTTTCAAAATCAATGAAGCCTGGAGGTTGAGCTACATATACTTCTTCATTAATGAAACCATTTAGAAAAGCGCTTTTGACATCCATTTGATAAAGCTTTAGATCATTAGCACAAGCATACGCAAGAAGTATTCTTATAGACTCTAATCTAGCCACGGGGCATAGGTCTCATCAAAGTCTATTCCTTCTTGTTGGTTATACCCTTGAGCAACGAGTCTAGCCTTGTTCCTAGACACTACTCCGTTTGCATCTAATTTGTTTTATAAACCCATTTGGTTCCTATTATGGTTTGATTACTAGGTGGAGGGACAAGTGTCCAAACATCATTAGAAACAAATTGATTTAGTTCTTCTTGCATAGCCATTACCCAACTCTCATCTTTTATGGCTTCTTGTGTATTCTTAGGTTCTATGGTTGAAACGAAACAAAACAAGCTACTTTGGTTTTAAACTTGAGACCTTAATGTTCTTTCGTTTAGCTTTCCTATGACCTTTTCTACGGGGTGATCTTTGGACTCTTTAATGTTTATGACTTCATCATTTAAAGGTTCTTCTTCTTCATTTATCTTTTTCTTTATTACTATAGCTTCACTTTCTACAATCTCGTCATCGACAAGAGGTGGAGAGGGTTTGGGTGGACTTTCATCAAATTTTATATTTAATGACTCTTCTACCTTCATTGTTTCTTTGTTTAATATGGCGTAAGCTTTGCTATTTGGAGAGTAACCTAGAAAGATACCTTCGGTTGATTTAGGATCAAATTTTGTAAGGTAATCTTTAGTGTTAAGAATAAAACATTTACTACCAAAGACTCTAAAGTGATTTAACGTAGGCTTTTGCCTCGAAGTAACTCATATGGAGTTTTACCTAAGATTGGTCTAATTAAGACTCGATTGAGTATATACGTTGAAGTATCAACGGCATTGCACCAAAACTTTTGAGGTATGGATTGCTCATTAAGCATGGTTCGACTCATTTCTTGTAGGGTTCTATTCTTTCTTTCTACTACCCCATTCGATTGTGGAGTCGTGGAGGGAGAAGTTGTGAGTAATACCATTAGCGTCACAAAAGCTCCAAATTGCACTTCATTATCGAATTCCCTACTATGATCCGTCCTAATAGACACTATAGGACTTCCTAGTTGTCTTTGGATTTTTTTGCTTAATATTTCAAAATAATTAAAGGTTTCCGTTTTGTTCTTTAAGAATTTTGTCCATGTACCTAGAGTAATCATACACTATGACCAAAGTGTAGTAGTTGCCTCCATAACTTTGGATAGCGGATGGACCAAATAAATCCATATGTAGTAATTCTAGACACTTAGTTGTAGACACCATGTTTTTAGCTTTATGACTCCTAATGAACTTGTTTTCTTATATTACAAGCATCACAAAAGTGATGTTCATATTTTAACTTAGGTAGATCTCTTACTAGATATTTGGATGATAGCGATTGAAGAAGTCGCATGTTGGCGTGACCCATCTTGATGCCATAAGGTCGATGTATCATCCATAGAGGTAAGACATAGTTTGTCTTTAGGTTCATTACCGATTTTAATGACATAGACTCCATGTTTCCTAATTCCTCTTCCTATGGTTATGCCATTTTTAATATCTTACTACCGGTTTCGGTAAAAGTACATTGCACTTTTTATCACATATTTTTCCTATACTTAAGAGGTTAAAGTTTAGGTTTTTTACGTGACACACATCGTTAATGGTTAGAGATTTGTTAGAAATCGTACCTTTACCGATGATTTTACTTTTGCTATTTCCAAACACCAAATTACCTCCATTGAAGGATTCATATGTGGAGAATAGATCCTTATTGCCGGTCATGTGCCTCGTGCACCCGCTATCCTTGACCCATTCATCCGGGTCTAGGTCGACCTTTAAGCACACCTAAGATAACAATTAACTCAAAAGTTTGGTCCCCATTTGTTCATGGGTCCATTAGTGTTAAACATTCCATTCGTGTTAGACATGTATGGATAAGATGAGTATGCATTCCATGGAGCAAAGTTTTGAAAAGGAAAACCATTTTGCATATTTGGGTTCCATCCCATTTGATGGTTACTTCTCGGGTAAACATTATTAGGTCTCCTAGATGGATTAGGTTTTGAAAAGAATGGAGCTTTGTTTCTTGCAAAAGTAGGATTATATTTTGGAGGTGGTTGTCTAGTGGTGACATGAGTTGGTTTCTTCCTATTAACGATAACAAACTCGGTTCTAGATGAAGAAGCTACGTTATTACCCTTTGTTTGCTTGCTGACAGCGAGACCCACGGATCCCGGCTTAACACTAGCCGGTTCCCTTTGATGGGATCCGTGGGATCCGCCACAACGATGCTGGCTGATTTTTCTAGTGCCTTAACAATTTGTATTTCTTTGTTTTCACTAGTTGATGGATCAAGTTGTTGAATACCTAAACCTTTTGGTTGTTTCCGGTTTTAACACTATCTAATATCATATCTAAAGTATTAGTACTCATTCTAGCAATTTTAGAATCTAGTTGATCAACTAGTGTTTGAAGTTGAGCGCAAAGTTCACATTCACCACTTGCTATTTTACCCTTTTCTAAGCGTTTTAGTTTTGCTTTTAATTCTATGACTTCTTTATCTAAACGTTGGTTTTGACTTTTTAAAAGCTTGTTTTTGTTAATTAGTTTTAAGCTAATATTGCATGGTTTGTCATATTCATTATGCAATGAGTCGTCATCAAGTGATGAGCTACTATAGTATTCGTGACATACCTCGTCATTTGCCATGAGACAAATTTCTTCGTCCTCCTCGTCGCTCATTCCCCACGTGTCGCTCATGAACGCCTTTTGATCATCCCGTTTGGGACACTTACTAATAAAATGGTTTGGGTCCCCACATTTAAAGAAAGTACGATCATCTTTTGGCTTCTCGTCCTCTTTGCTTTTCCGAAAGCCTTTCTTATCGTCATACGGTTGTTTGACGTATCTTCCCTTTCCTTCTAAAGAACTTTTAAAGTCCCTACGCCATAGCGTACTCCTCATCATCACTACTCGAAGAGGAGTTCTCTTCATCGCTTGAAGCCTTTTTGGCTTTAAGGGTAAGAGATTTGTGTTTCTCTTTTACTTTTGAAGCTTCGGAGTCTTTAGCAAGGACAAGCTCGTAGACTTTTAAGTTGCCTATGAGTTCATCAAGGGTGAGGATTGTCAAATGTTTTGACTCTTCGATCGCCGTCACCTTGGATCTCCACTTAGATGGTAGTGCCCTTAGATATCTCCTAACATGGTTACGGCTAGAAAAAGATTCATCAAGTGCTTGTAAAGATGTAATAATAATATTGAAATTAGCAAATGAATGATCTATAGTTTCCTCATCCGATATTGAAAATTGTTCATATTGTTGAACAAACAATTCAATTTTATTATTTTTAACTTGTTGGTTACCTTGATGAGTTACAACTAAAGAATTCCAAATTTCTTTAGAGGTTTTAAGCATAGAAATTCTTTCAAATTCCTTTTTCGGTAAAGCATTGTATAAAACCATTTTAGCTTCACTATTTTTAGAAAGCTTTTTCTTCATTTCATCATTTAGTTTATCATGAGGTATGTTAACTAAATTCCCTTTATCATCTTTTGAGCTAGCCTCAAAATCGCCTTCAATAATAATGTACCAAAGATCAATATCCTTAGACTTCACATACGTTTCAAATCTATTTTTCCAATATATAAAACCATTAGTTTCAAGTAGTGGTGGTCGTTGCATAGATTGCCCTTCCTTATAATTTTCAGAACCCATAGTGATCGAAAAGTTTTTAAAATACAATTTTACTTTAAAACTTTTATAAACTTAGCTCTTGATGCCAATTGTGGAAAACTAGAAGGGGGGTTGAATAGTTTTGCCGATTTTAAGTTAGTTTCAAAAACTTTAGATTCGTTAATATGTGAGATCTTATGGATGTAGAGAAAGTATAGATCTAATGATAAAGCAAGTAAATAAAGTAAAGCAAATGGATAGAAATGACACAACCGATTTATAGTGGTTCGGCTACAAGGACACCTTCCTTGCCCTACTCCACTCCCCAAGTCACCTACTCGAGAGTTCAAGAACTATGTCAACAAACTCCTTCAATTGGCAGAGAAGCCTTCACAACGTTGCTTACACCTTTTTCCGGTACAAAGCTAAATACTGAGTCTGTAACACGGTGGGCCAAACCAACACGACTATTACACAACAAGTATGTGAAATATCAAATACAAGATCTTTCGCTACAGAAATCTTGCGAAGGAACAAATCAATCAAGGACCCCTTGCTTGGATGACTTGTAGAATGCTCGTGAACTCGCCTTAGAGAAGGACCTATATGAGAATCACTAAAGAAATAAAGAAGGAAGTACTCTCTAGATCAAGTGATCTTTTGTTAGAAGAGAATGAGAGTATATGAGAGAATTAGTAAGAAGAGGGGTGAGTTAGAATAAAGAAATGGCTCTCTATTTATAGGCAATTTCTGCCACTGTTCCCCGGATCCCTCCCACTTGGGATCCGTCTAGTGTAATCCTAGGGATCCGTGGGACGCTCCTCTTTGCCCATGGGTTTTTTGGTTATGGGTCATGGGTTATGGGTTGGTCTATGGGTTTTCCTTAGATTCAATGTATCTAATGAATACATTGTATCTAGTCAATGGGTATAGGTTAATGGTTTATGGTTTTTACCCATCCTAATAAACTATTACAACAAATAATTAATTACAATATTTTTGTATTTAAATGGATATATGTAAATGTTTTACAAAAATAACATGTATCCTTATAACTGTACTTAAGATAACATTATATTTGTTATCAACAAAACACAAAGAGATCGCAAAATATTAATAAACGTTTTTACGGTTTATTTGTATTAACACTTATGACTAGCATGAGCTTGTTTTCTGATTTTACAAGCGTCACAAAAATGTTGATCATACTTCAGTTTGGGCAAATTCCTAACTAGTTTTTTGGATGATATTGATTAAATTTAAACGCATATTGGCGTGTCCTAATCTTCTATGCCATAAGGTGGAGTTATCATCCGTAGTGGTGAGGCAAAGTGTCTCGTGTGACTTATTTTCTAGTTTCATCACATATAAGCGATTTTTCCTAATTCCTTTAACCGTGAATTTACCATCCTTCCTTATCTCACTATCATGTTCCGTAAATAGTACACTGCGCTTATTATCACAAATTTTTCCTACGCTAAGTAAGTTAAAAGCTAAGTTATCTACGTGGTCAACATTTGTAATAGAGATGGAGTCATTAGAAATCGTACCTTTACCGATGATCTTGTCTCTTAACTTACTACCGAAAATGACATTACCTCCATTATATGCTTCGTATGTCGAGAAAATATTTCTATATCCCGTCATATATGAGGAGCAACCACTATCTTTGATCCATTCATCCGGATTCAAACCAATTCTTAAGCATACTTATTCAACAAATATAATTCAAGCATTTGGTCCCCAATATTTCATGGGTCCATACATGTTAGCGTTGTACATACCTTGAATTTGTTGCATTTGGTTTGGATATTAAAATGGTATACAATTTCCTAGATGCATGAAGCTTTGTGGTTGATTATTATTCCAAGTCATGGGATAATAGTTTGGTTAAATTGGACCACTAGAGTTTCTCCTAGTTTGAGGTGTTTTTTATCTAGGTTGTGAAGGATTTATCTTTTTAGGTGGAGGAGTTTTCAACTTAGGTTGGGGTTTACAAATCCTAATCCATTCTTTATGGAAGACCTGAGAGGTTGTTTGACGTTTCTTTTAGTAGCATCAGGCATTACTTTCTTTCTAACTATTACAAAATCCGATCGAGATGATGTATTGGGCTCTAAAACAAGTTCTATCCCTTTTTGACCACCTGACGGATCCACATATCCCATACCTTGGGATCCGTCTGCCGTAATTGCAGATCCGTCGAGTGTCAAAAGGTTGGTGGGTTTGACGAATTTTAATTGTTTAATTTCGCTTGTCGATGCTTTTTATTTATTAAACCCAAGTCCTAATTTATTACTAGATAGCTTTTGAGCATTTAACATTTCTTACGAGTTTAGATTGCGTTTCTTTAAGTCTTTCATTTTCTAAACTAAGTTCTTGACACGATTCACATCCGACATCAATAGCTTTGTTTTTCTCTAGTCTTTTAATTCAAAAACTTCATTTTTCTAAAAGAGCCTTTTTTGTTTTCAAAAACTTGTTTTGTTTATGAATTTTAAGCTAAGTTCATATAGTTTATTATACTCAATTTGAAAAGTATCATCACCTATGGAAGAAGCATTATCACTATAATAAGATGAGTCGAAAATTACCTTGTTAGTAATAGAGCCATGAGACACGTTTCTTCCTTGGTTTTCTCTTCATCCTCTTCTTTACTATAGCTCGAAGAATATCCGATGAATGCTTTTTGGTCTTTGCTTCTGAGTGGTTTTGGACAATCACCAATGATATGGTTCGGGTCTCCGTATATATAGTATTTCCTATATAACACAAACAAAATTATTTAGTGTCAAAGTTTGAAAAAAAGAAAACTTTAAAAAGTCAAAATAGACATTTATTTTGAGACAGATGTAGTAGTGTTCAAAATTTGCAGATAATAATTTTTTCGAAACATTTTCCTACAATAACCGCTAGTATTTCTCAAAGTTACTGAAAAAAATACTACTGCCCAACTAGTCTACATTACTTTATTCTTATCACATCACATGAGATAAAAGATTGGTTAGTCAATTTATTCGTGTATTTAATGTTGTTGGTCTGATCCTTTATGAGCCTTACATATGTCTCAGGTTAAGAACATCGAACACTTGAGGATTAATCTCAAAGACATACAGTTGGCCACAGGTGATTTCTCTTTGGACGATCCTGTACAACTCGAGTGTTTTGACAGAGATTATATTCCATCTGTAAAAGGGAAGAATATAGCAAAACTACCCAAGAAACTCTACACCGTAAGGATAGAACGCATAGAAACGACAAAAGCTTTTTACAGTGAACTAGAATTTGCAAGTAGTTGTAAGCATCACAACATCCAACCACTTCTTGGATTTTGTGATGAAGGTTCTCGAATGATGCTTGTTTATAATTATCCTTCTTATAAAAATTCACTGGAAGGGTGTTTGGGACCATGTACTCTTACATGGGAACAACGTTTGAAAATTTGTATCGATGTTGCTCAAGGATTGCACTACCTACACTATGAAATGGAGGACCAAAAGATGGTAATACACAATAATATATCTCTTGGAAGCATTGCGTTGGACGATAATTGGAGGGCAAGGATCGTCGGTTTTCAAGGCTCGGTATTTCTGCCTCTAAAGCAACATGAGGCAGGTTTTGCTAGTGAAGTGTTTTACGATAACTTACGTTACAAAGATCCAGAATATTTGAGTAGTAAAAAACTAAGAAGAGAATCAGATGTATATAGTTTTGGGTTAGTCATGTCTGAAATCCTATTTGGGAAGTCTGGGATTAATCGTCCTTTATTGGCACAACACAGGGGATTGATAAAGAAAGAGATATGCCCTGCACT
This sequence comes from Chrysanthemum makinoi, assembly GCA_910596185.1. NCBI lineage: Eukaryota > Viridiplantae > Streptophyta > Magnoliopsida > Asterales > Asteraceae > Chrysanthemum > Chrysanthemum makinoi. The sequence goes on along the minus strand of OU343217.1, from coordinate 246,244,045 downwards.
TAAGGGAACATATAGCGAAAACAATTTCATTTTACATAAAGGGCCCGATGAAGATTCTTTGGACACATTTATACAAATAATTAAAGAGTGTTTGGCACACACTCATAGCCAACGCCCTACAATGAAAGTTGTCATTGCCAAACTTAAGAGAGCATTATCACTTCAAGTAAGTTATATTCTGCTTATTCTCATTGTTGCATTATCACTTCATGTATTTGAAAGTAATAACTGTAGATATAACATATACTCTGATTGTGATAAAAATAAATAAATTAGAAAACAGCAAAATTCAGGAACACTTTGTTCAGTGAAAAATGCTAGAACTAAACAAATCTTACAAAAAACATTCACACAATTATGTGACATTTTAACTTAAGGATTTGAGAGGAAGAAAAATAATGCCACAAGTTGGGATGGCACATCATCATGTGAATTTTTATGTGGTAATTCTAGCGATGCTCTTAAGAAAAAAGTAATATAAAAATATTATTAATCGGCCTGTAGTTTAATCCAATGTCTTATACTTAATTCGCAGGAAAATTACAAGGATACTTTCAGAATATTATATGAAGACATTGAATTAGCCACAGAAAACTTCAGTCGTCACAATTACGTTGGAGGAGGAGGTTTTGGGGGGGTATATAAAGGAGAAATTGCACGTGGAAACGGACATCAAGCAATTGTCGCAAAGCGGTTGGATACACGTTTTGGTCAAGGGGAGGAGCAATACTACAATGAACTACAAATTCTTTGCCGGTATAAGCATGCGAATGTTATTGGTCTTGTAGGCTATAGCAATGAAACAGGCGAAAGAATCATCGTTTATGAACATGCATCTAGAGGAAGTCTAGATAGATATTTGAATGATGCTGGACTTACATGGAAGAAACGACTTAACATCTGTATTGATGTTGCAAGTGGGCTGGCTTTCCTTCATGGCGATGCTGAAACAGGACAGGAGGTGGTGATACACAGGGACATCAAAACTCAAAATATTCTTTTGTTTGATGATTGGAAGGCAAAAGTGGGTGATTTTGGGCTATCTTTGATAAGTACAGTATATGAAAAAGAAAACTATATCATTGACCATGTTTGTGGCACAAGGGGCTATGTTGATCCGTTGTACCGAAAAACAGGTTTCTTAACCATCGAATCTGATATATATTCCTTCGGGGTGGTTTTATTTGAGATCTTGTGTGGTAGATCAACCTATCCAATCAACAAAAATGAGGGTCTGTTTCTCGATTCTGTTAAGCACAGCTTTGAAGAAGGGAAACAAGATGAGATGGTGTTTGAGGCTATAAAGAAAGAAATCGTGCCAAAATCGCTGTTAACATTTCAGATGATTGCGTACCGGTGCCTACATGATGATAGAGAAAAAAGACCAACAGCTAAAGAAGTTTTAGCACAACTTAAGATGGCATTGGAATACCAGGTAAGTTTACGAAAGCTGGCTGTGTTTAAATGCTTTCTTATATGCCAAAAGTTCAAAACTGTTATGTGTATTTAGTAAAAAGAAATAGCGAATCAAAAGATATTAATAAATGCACATTACAGTTTTGGTTATTATCTAAAATGGCAATTAGATCAAAATCATTACATTTTTATGCAACAACCTTTATATAATATTTCATGGATAAAAACATTAAAACGTAATAAGAAATTGAAACCCATTTTTGGTGTATATCTTCATTTATCTAATGTAAAAAATTGGTGCATCATTATGAGAATGGAATCATCAATTACCTTGTCTTGTTTCTAATTATTAAATAGGAGGAGAACAATATACAGGAGCCTGATGTCATGGATTTATCTGGGAAACTGGAGGATATCGATCTTAAACCTAGTAGCTCGTTAAACCAAACTGCCTAATGAGAACAGGAAATTTACAAGATATTAAAAACCTCGAGATTAACTCTGTCCAATCGAAGAAGGTTCTTATGGCGAACTGGAAATTGACTCTGTTTTCTTGTCTCATTGATTTGGTGTTTTTTCTATAAATATCATAACTTCTAAGACATCGATCAAGTGTTTGATGTAATCATGTAAAATGTTATTTTGTTTATGAGCAAAGTAATGCATAATTATCAAAACAGGTCTCTTTACGTTAGTTTAGTATCTGGATTTTGTGTGCAAGCAATGTAACTCATCTCTAGAAAAATACGAGTGGACTGTCGTCATACTAGCCTCCAGCAACTTTGAGTCTCAACTCAAACCGAATCGTAATAAGAAAGGAAAATTAAGAAGGGAACAAGGATACTTCTGAGTTCTGAGTGGTATTTTGATTGTCTTAAAAAAAACGTGAGCTCAAAAGCAAATGTGAACTAGAACTCGTATATCGTATGCATAAGTTTATACAACAAGATTGTTTTAAAACACCCATAAATTAAGGCGGCACCATGCTCGTTGCTACATGCATTAAGGCGACATCCATGTATTTTAACTAACGTGACGTGGTAATTGTTTGATTAGCAAATACTTACTGGCTACTGCTGAGTAGGGTTATGTTTATTCTCTAAATAATCAAACACATAAAATAAGATAATAAAAAGCAAGTAGCTAAAAACTCTCATTTTTCTCCCAAACTCTGTTTTTAAAGGTATGAAACCCACCTAAGATAAAGTCTTATTCAAGCACTAGAGATAATAGAAGTATATTTTTTGTGATCATATTTGATGAGATAGTTAAGAGAATCATAAGAATTTAGAGCAAAAGATACTCATTTTGACCCGAAACCCAACCCGCGTGACCTACCTCTTGCCTAACTGGATAACACTGGTTATACCTTTTCTTGGCCTTCCAACTATACCAAAACAAACACAAAAGAGTCAACAATAGCATCGAAAAACTAGAATTTTTTCTATATGTCAATAAAATTAAATTTGGTATACAACACAAATTAGCAAAAGCTAGTTCATGCCCTAAAGAAAATGTCATCCCTGCATAAGTATTGTTTTAGCTAAGGGTGATTGTTGTAAGAGCACGAAACAATATGCAAACACTTTAGTTGCTGGAATTGGGGATAAAGCTAGGGAGGTGAAAGAAATAGTGCTTCAAGCTGATGCAAAGCTCGGTGAGGCGAACATAAAGAGTCTGAATTGCAAAGAATTTTGCAACCTGAGATCTAGCAAAGCTGTATACTAATGCTATTACATTAAACTTTAAAGTATTGTTTTAGCTAAAGGTGATTGTTGTAAGAACACGAAACACTATGCATGCTTCCATTTGAGTTTATTTTAGAGCTCTCTATTATCCAGGAATATATTTTTAACTGTTTTTTTATGTACTTCTATTCACTGATTTTAATATTTCTGTTGACAAACACCCCGCCGTGAAGCGCAAGTATAAAAACCTCGTTATTTTCATCAGATGCCTTGTATAAATATTTATTTATCATTTCTGTTTTTTAACGTGTCCCTTCATAGTTGATGTGATCAATTATATTTCTATACTAGACTTTGTTTTCGATTAAAAAAAAATACGATAGTCAACTTGTGGTTATAACGTCAACATCTTCGCAACGCATTAATTTCAATATTAACTGATAGCTACAATGTAAAATGTTATCCTATTGCCAGTGAACAATTATTCGCACCTAATGGTAAATAATTATATATTCAATTCCGGGCTTCTAAAGCATAGTTCTCAGACGTAAAACAAGCTAAAAAGTGTAGCGATTAACAAGATAGACGAAGATTGTAAAAAAACGACGACCGATAAAGAAATAATAATCTCAGTCAACTGTAATTATGTGTAAGGTCATACAGTAGTTGTTATGGTAATCTTTTTATATTTTTAGGCAATAGTGTGTTGTAGTTTAGTACAGGAAAATAGTTGCAGTTGCTTTCATTGAAATTACCTTGCATCTAAAATTCTCCATTATTTAGCACTTTTGATTTTGAAGTTTCAATCATTTCCTGTGATCGATACTAGCTTACAAACATGAAATATTTAGCATACTTATAATTTTCCAAAAGTCGCTATTTTTTTTATGTGTTCGCTTTATTTACGAGACATGTATGCGCTGGGTTAATTGGGTTCCGATTAAAGAGAGACTGCTTCCAACGAGACCTCCGGCAAGTGCGAGTGTGCGGGTGAGAAAGAAGAGGAGAGAAAGCGGGAGACAGATAATAAAAGCACAGGCAGGAAAATGTCAGACAGGCAAACAAGTAAGAAAACACATAAGATCGATGAGTGTCTAAATAATCATCATTTTTGTACTGTTTAGAATGCCAAAAACATCTGAAAACACTCAGAAATGCATCAAAATGATGAAAATATCACAAATCAGTGTTTTATATGTTTTAAATGCAAAAATACCAAAATCGCAGAAAAAAACGTATCAAGTTTGCATAATTGGCGGTTTTAGTCCCCAAGTTACAAAAGTTGTCAAATTTAGTCACCGTAATTCAAAAACTTGTAAAATGTCATTTAAGGTCCATAAGATTCAAAAGTTGTCAAAACAAACCCTTTAAAGTTCAAAAATCACAAAATGACAACTTTGGTCCCTTAACTTTGAAAAATGTCAATAATAGTCCTTGGTTAATTTAAAAAGTGAAAACTATCAAATATTAACCTTGTACTATTTATAAATGACAAGAATGGTCCTTATGATAAACTTTGGAGAAAATTACAAGTTTGGTCCCTAGAGTTACAAAATTGGTAATTTTAGTCCTTGGACATTTTAAAAATGGAAAATAATCAACAATAGTCCTTGTACTATTCAAGTTTGGCAGTTTTGGTCCTTGTAATAACCTTTGGATGATTGGCAGGTTCAACCTTTAACTTTGCAGAAATTGCAAAGTTAGTCCTTGTGTACTAACTAAAACCAAACGGACCTTATATATTAATCCAAGCCCAACCCAGCCCAAAACACAACCCGGTCAGTGTTTAAATAAAAGAAAAACCGCTCACTGTTTGCCTCCCTCACCTCGCCTGAAACCAAAACCAGAGGTGGTTTTCACCACCTCCTTTCCACCTCACCTCTACCCACCTTCCAGCTCATTCCCCTCCTCACATCTTAGCCCATAAGCAGCATGCTTCCCCACCATGAACCTTCTTGTAGCACTCACATAAACCTGTTTTTGCTTTTCAAGTCATCCTAAACCCATACCTACTTCACATATTGTCCCCTCCACCTCTACAATACTCCAAAGTTCTTTAATTGAACTAAAATTGCCTCAAGCAACCTTATTCACTTTTGGCGCCAAATCCAATTTGATGGCTAGGATACGTTTGACTGAATCAAAGGCTGAGATTGTTGATGGGATATGATCAGAGACATGTGGGGAGTTCAAAAAGTCTATAAAGAGAGAAGGAAAAGCAGAGGAGAAATATAAGTAGTGTAGTTTAGTTTAGTTTATGTCGTATTATGTAATTTTCAAATACTAGTGTAATTTTAAACTTACAAGTACCCTGTTTTAATGATTTCAGAGTGTTATAAACCTATTTCAATAATCAATTTCAAGTTTTCATTTCCAGTTTATGTAAAATTTCAAGATCAAGAAAATTTCATGTTAAGTTAAATGTTGTTATAATTTGTTGTTAAGCATTCAAAAGCTCATATAAGCTCTTATAAAAGCTTTTCTAAGCTTTAGTATCCTTAAAAATCAGTTTGTAGTTAAAACAGAAAAATTCACAAAAATCAAGAATAAATTAGTGAGAAAATAAAAAATTCCATGGAAGCAATGATCAAGAGACTGAAGCAAAGGCTGCGATATTGGAATGTTATTTGGTTTAGAGCTTATTGGTAAGCTATAGGAGTGTTTCTCAGTCCTTGGTTCCATGTCCTGTGCTTGAATTTCAATTTGTAAGCCATTCTTTGAAATTTGCAATTCTTAATATTAGTTCTATAATCTTGATAATTCTAGCCTAAATCTATTTAAATATAGTTTATATTAGTTAATAAATAGGTCATATTGGTTAAAAACTAGTTTTAGTGTATAAAACTTCTTAACAGCTTATTAAAATGGTGTTTGGATTTGCTGAGTTTGATAACTCAGAGGTTGTTTTGGTTGAACTTTCTAGTTGGTATATGTTACATCATGTCTAAAGAGGGTAGTTTAACCATAAAATACAAGATCATAAGATAAAAAGTCAAAATCTCATGTATTTGCCCTTAACAGTCAACTGTTGGGATTTTTAGTTGCAAAATTCATTTTACAAGCTTAAAGGTTGTTGGTCTAGCTTTAGATAATCTCATTTTAGCTTATTACAACATAATTAGTGAGTAAATTCAATCCTAAGTTCAGTTAAGTCAAACTTTTAGTGTTAATCAAAAGTCAAAACTGTCTGGTAAGGTTTTACAAGCTTTTCAATAGCTTGTCAAAAGCTATTTAGTGAGTTCCGCCTGTGTAATTTAGCTTTAGGATAGCTCACCTAGCTATCTCAAGGTCCCGCCATTTTTCCTATTTGTAGCTTATTTAATAAGCCTGAAGTGCTTTTAGATTTGTCCATTTTCTGTGTGCACCAGCTAGTCTGTATTCATAAGTTTTTCAAAAGCTTCTCATAAGCTTATTATTGTAGTCCAGACTTTGAATTTTAGCTTTTTGGAAAGTTCAGTTGGTTAGCTTGTTAGTTCAAGTTTTCCTTTTCATTTCTTAGCTTATTTTAGTGCTTAAATTTTAGTTAGAAAGTGCCTAGTAATCCATAGAGTGTCCTGTGCAAACAGATAGTAAGTGCTTATTTGGATTGTTTAGTGCTTATTTATAAGTCATTATACTTTCTCAATGGTCATATTAGCTTATTATAATTAGTCTAGCTTAATCTCAATTAGCTTTTGCTTATTAAGTAGCTTATAAGCCATTTTACTTAATACTTGTGCTTATTCATTTTTAAAACCCATCGTTGAGAAAATAAGCTCATATGAGCTTATTAATCGGGTCATAAAAAGTCACAGTTATTAAAAGTGCTTATTTTTAATGTCTTAACAACTTTGTAAAAGAAAAAAAATCAAAAATAAAATGTTTAGCAAAAAGGGGGTAGGCAGGCTCGAACCTGAGACCTCCCCTTTATGAGTGTTAGAGTGTGTACCTCGATAGGACTGCGCCTTGGGTCTTTTCTTGTCATGGGTTGCACACTTATTACTTAACCCTTTTGTTCCATTTTAGCTTAAACGCACATTTAGCTTATTTCTAGCTTATCAAAATAAGCTGTCGCCACTTTTGTAATCTTCTTAGCTTAGTAATAGTATAAAGTAATTTATAAAAAAATTTCAGATTTTTCTTAATAGTTTTACTATTTTTAAACATTTAATTAGTATAAAATCTTATTTAATTCATAATAAAAAATATAAAAGTCTAAAAAATATAAATCTTTTTCTAAAATTTTCTTTTGTCATATAGTACGTAAGAAAATTAGTTTTACACTCGTAGGCCTTTTATTTCAATAATTTTACGTTTTGCTTGCTTCCAGTTATTTTTACACGTAACTCGTTTTCATTTAGGTTACGCTTTTAAGTTTATTTAGGTTTACGTTTTAATTAAAATAGTTTATTTAAGTTATTTTGTTTTAGGTTTTAAAGGTTCATCATTTTAAAAATAGTGATAGCGTTTATTTAATATATTTTAACTTTTTAATTTCTTTTAATTTGCATTTAAGTCGCAGTAATTTGTAAATCTTTTCTTTAGGTATAAATTCTCAAAACCTTATTGATCACTATCCTTAGTGATTATTCGACATCTGAAGTTGTTTAACACCAATTCATCCTCCGTGGGACTCAACCGACAGGAATTCCCTATTCCTCTGATCTAAATTGCATTTGTGCTTAAACTGTTTTAAGTTTGTTACGGTCGGCCATTCACAAGTGGCAGGCTTGCGTGATAAAACTTGACGGTTTTGCACGACCAGAGACCACAAACAAGAACAAAGAAACAAAGCACAAAGGAAAGCAGGCATACCAAAAGGGGCAACAAAGAGCAAGGCAAAAACAACGACGGGCCTAAAGCTAAGGCAAAGCAAAACAAAGCACCAAAACAAAAGCATGAAAAAGCAGCAAGCCTAAGAACACAGAGCAGCATAGCAAAAGGGGCCTAAAGCTACAAGAAAAGCAAAAGGAGCACCAAAACCTAAAACGCAGAGGCAAGGCAAACAAAGAGACGCCTAAAAGCCTAACCCACGAGAACCACCTAAACCCAAACAGCCCCTAGCCAAAAATCTAACTGCAAATCCTAATCTTATCTCTCCACCCCTTCCTATCTGAGATCATGTCCTCTGACAAGAGAAGCTCCGACATGTCTAGCTTAATTCTATCTCCCCACGAGATTTGTCGCCCCTCTTCTCAATGCCATCTACAACTAGCACCTCTACCCTTATAACCGGTGTTGTTTGAGGCCTTCTCCGACATGACCAACCACCTCAACCTACCTTCTCTCTCTTGAAATAATATTTCCGACCTCAAGTTTTGCTCGAAAACTCCGCGGTATCATCATGTCAAGCAGGTTTTACCACAAGTCCATCTAAGCATTCTTAGTTACGCCACCTCTACCCTCGTTAGCATGGGCCTTGGAGATGGGCCAACACTCGACCCGCACAGCATAGCCGGTCTAATCGCCACTCTATAAAATTTCCCCTTTAACTTTAAGGGGACATTCCTGTCGCAGAGGACTCCCGACGCCGCCCTCCATTTCTCCCAACCAACCCTGATCCGATGGGTTACGTCCTCATCTATCCTCCCCGATTTGTGAATCATCGATCCCAGGTATCTAAAAGACTCTTTAGGTGGCAGGATCCGTCGCCGACTGAATATCCTCCTATACTTGACTCGCTCCTCCCAAAAACACATCTCATGTATTCAGTCTTCTCTCTACTCACCCGAAGGCCGTTTTCTTCAAGAGCCTTTCTCCATAGCTCAAGTCTGATGTTTAACCCTTCCGCCGATTCTGCCACCAACACAATGTCGTCAGCAAAAATCATGCTCCACGAAATGCCCTCTTGAATCCCTCGAGATAAGTCATCCAGAATCAATGCGAAGAGGTGACTAAAGCAGATCCTTGGTGGAGCCAACTTTCACCGAAAAACTCGAGAGCCCGGTGGACCTAACACGGGTCTTAACTCCCTCGTACATATCCTTGATCATTCTCACGAATCTCCTTGGGGTTCCCTTGTCAAAGAGAGTTTTCCAAATCAACTCTCGAGGAACACTATCATATGCCTTTTCAAGGTCCGGAACGCCATATGTGTCCTTTTGTCTCTCTCTATACTCTCCATGAGGCTTCTTAGAAGGTGAATAGCCTCAATCAAGACCTTCCGGCATAAAACCAAATTGGTTCTCGACACCCCTCGCCTTCTCCCTCTCTCAATGACTCTTTCCCAAAGCTTCATGGTGTGGCTAAGGAGCTTGATGCCTCTATAATTTCTACACACTTGCACATCTCCTTTGTTCTTGTAGATTGGGATGACTTCACTGAGTCTCCATTCTTCCGGCATCTTAGCACAGGAAAAGATCTTGTTGAACAGGCAAGTCAACCATTTTACCCCTTCCTGCCCCAGGCACCTCCAAGCTTCTATGGGGATTTGGTCCGGCCCTACCGCTTTGTTTCTACCCATCTTCTGTAGTGCAACCTTCACTTCTGATTGACTAATCTTTGAATAGTAGCATTCAGGTCGTTGGGTATAGTTCTCTTCTTCCCCTCTTCCTTTAGTGCTTCCTCCGTTGAAAAGGGAGGAGAAATACTCTCCCCATCTTTTCCTAATATCTTCTTCGTACACAATGGTCTGACCGGCTCCATCTTTGATATATTTGACATTTCCTAAATCCCTCCTCTCTCTGCTTTAGCAATCCTGAAAATATCATTTGCCCCTCTTTGGAGTCCAATTTCTTGTACAAATCTCCTCTCGTGTCGCCTTGTCTTTGCCAGCCACGTTTCTCTTTGGCTACTTTATACCTCTCCTCCGCGGTAGTTAAAATGGTGTCATTACGGAGCCACAGCCACAGCCTTTTTCGCTTCTCTTTTGCAATTAAATATTACAGAGTACCTAAAAATGGTGTCATATAAATAGTGGTTACTCAATATAATAACATGGATGCCAGCTCTCAAGAATATTTTACAAATGAAAACACTACAACATTGACCTGCTACCCCAGCGACATATGGAGACTTTCCCAAGCGACATGTCGCTGGGGAATCATCGCTGGGGAAGTCTCGTAAGGGATTGTATCCCCAGCGACAATCCCCGGTGACGATGTGGGTCCCACTCAATTTTCAGTCAAAGAAGCAGTGCTACGGTGGCATATTATCCCCAGCGACATGTCGCTGGGGAATCATCGAATTAAGCTTAATGATTAACACGCCTAATTAACGATAACGATAATTTTTAACTATCCCCAGCGATATGTCGCTGGGGATACTATGGTTATTTGTTGACAAGTCAACGAGTGAGCATACTATCCCCGACATGTCCGGGAAATCAAGGTTGCCTTGTCAACGTTTAATGTGTTATCCCCGGCGTCGCTGAAAGGTCATTTTTTTAATATTATACTGCAACGGCAGCGATTTCCATATTTTTTCCGGAAAACATCTACCAAATAAACCTGTACCAAAACCTGTATAGACTCACCACAACTTGTACCAAAACACAAATACAATATAACGGATCACAACGAATACAAATAGATCACAAATTTTACATAAACACGACTTAAAAGTCAATATGTGCATTGATAGATAGGGAAACAAGTGTTTAAATATCGCCAAGATGAACCTAATAATATATAACACAACTACCTAAAGTACCAATGTAGCATACTAATAATATATACGCAACTACCTAAAGCTAGTACCAATGTGACATACTAATAATATATAACACAACTACCTCTCATCGTCGTTATCCTCATCACCGCCATTCTCCTCGTCATCACCACACCCACCACTCCCGCTAGCACCACCCGACTCATACTCCCTAAACATATCCGCGACTGCTGCCGCTTCGAGGAGACTCATGATAAAGCCTACATCTTTGGGTAAGCGACTTGCCGGGGCGGGCATACTTGGCTGGATGTGGCCCGTGATGGCAATACCACCCACACCGAATATGCCCACTAAGCTTACCCCCTCTTGCTAACGCAGCATTGATTTGATCCTCCGTTATCGACCCGTAGCCTCAAGCATTTTCATTTCGTCCTATGTAGTGACAAAAACACAAGATAGTAAATATATTAGTCGGGTTGATACATTATTTCTCGATAATTCATTAAAGTGTGTTTTGAAACAAAACTTACATATATCCAGCGGTCCTCATCGTTAGGGAATACCCCATCAACAGTATGTGTTCGCCAAAAAGTGTCGATGAGTGACGGTACTCCTGAGTGTCGATGCCCGCCTCTATACACACGCATATAAGATGAATAATTTTTAAAACGACAAATCACAACACACCAAAGCGTATAATCAGATATATATATATATGTATATATGCATGTAAAATAATTATAATGTTTATTACCATATCATCTCGAGGCAGAAGCGTACCGATCCCTGCCGAGATATGACCTTGCTTTTTGCGGTTTAGCCGATTTGTAGCGGCTCGAGCAAGGTCCTTGGGATCATTCCAAAACTTAATGTACTCATCCCAATCACCACTGTAATCTCCTGACGGGCCCCGCCTAATCGCTCCACATCGTAATCCCCGGTGTTGGGGTCTACCTTCCAATGTTTGGCCTTGAAAGAAGCCTTGTTTGTATTGTAGGCTTCTCGCAAGTGCGGTTTATGCCTCGTAGATCGGTGCCGCAGGGGATTCCATGTGCGACCTGAGGTCAAACAGGGTCTGTAATCATATACAACAAAACGAAAACAGTGTTAGAGATATAATTTATATATTTATTTAAATTTGTTTATTTATTTATATGATATAAATAAATAAGCGAATTTAGATAAATATACACAATTAAATAAATGAACACGATAATGAAATAAACATAAAGGATAAGCGACCCCAATATTCAAATGATTGCCGCTTCGCTCCTTCGACCTTCTCCCAGAAGGGTAGTAAAACGCACCTTCCTAACGACTCCCCGATGTAGTTGAGACCAGTGAGCCGCATGGGGGCCGAGGGTTTAAGGTTTGTTTGTCACCACCTCAAAATTGATCGAGAGGGACCTTTTTCTCTGACCGCCTTCGAGAGAAAGGTTCCGGGTCTTGTCGCGGGTATTCACCGCCGCTCCCCTACCGCCCAAATTGGGCTTTCGTTTACCTTTGCCTGCAAAATCAAGTTAGTGATAAAGTCATAAAATTTATGCTTGTATTACAATAATCCGGAAATCTTACCTCTGATGAAGCCCGCCGCAACCGGTGGGTACGCGGTCCGAGGGGGACGATCCTCCTCACCACCGTCACCGCCGTGGGACCGCAGTAAATCCTCGTCAACATGTACAAGTACAATTAGTATAAGATATAGAAATTCATGAACAAAATAATATAAGCATGCACACATCCAAATACATACACATCCAAATAAATATACACATTTAAACAATCCACAACAATTTCATTCATTCATTCAAATATATAAGTGTATTTTGCAAGTTACAACTCAAGATCAATCTTCTTCTTCACTAGAATAAACTTTCTCAACACCATCATCATCAACATTGATGAGGGCTTCAACATCAATCTTCTTAATCACTAAAATCCTAAAACAACTAATTATTCTAAACTATAAACGGCTCATATCAACAAATAATAACTATAAACTAACAAAATAATGTAAACGAGCACATTTCAACAAATAATAACTATAAACTATAAACTAACAAAATTATTATAAACGGCTCATATCAACAAATAATAACTATAAACTAACAAAATTTAAACAACTAATTATTATAATTATAAACGAGCACATTTCAAGGCAATTGAACTAATAATAACTATAAACTAACAAAATTTAAACAATAAACATTCCCCAAATGACATGTCACCCGATACCAAAAGGAGAAAAAAATTTATTACATACCTCCTCTTGCTCCTCGTCGCCAAAAAAAAAAAAAAAAAAAACTTAACTTTTCTAATTAACAACATCTTACAACAATAATAATCTGAAAAATTATAACATACCTCGGCTCGTGCTCCTTCTTGCCTCGCCTACCTAAAAAACTTAACTTTTCTAATTAACAACAACTTACAATAATAATAATCTTCAAAAATCATATTATAATTAACTTATTTAGTTGAATAACATTTAAAATTTGTAAAACAAACCGTGTAACGTGTGGTGGTGGTGATGGTGGATGCGGTGGTGGTGATGGTGGATGCGGTGGTGGTTATGGTGGATGCGGTCGTGTGATGGTGGATGTGCTCAATTGCTAAAAATCGCCAAAGGAGGATTAGTTTTTTTCGTTTCGCTGCAAAGGAAGAAGATATCCGATCTACTTTTGATAAAGTTTTTCCCCACGGCATGTCGCCGGGAAAGGTATATTTTTGTCCAGCGTAATTGGCGATAACGAAAAATTTTGTGGGGGTATCCCCGTCGACATGTCGCCGGGGAAAATCTATTTAATTTTTTTCCGTTAAAATTAATTACATTATGTTGTTACGTTAAAGTTAACGACGTCAAAAGAATCCCCAGCGACATGTCGCTGGGGAAACATAGAATATATTAATTACTTGATGTTTAGCGATAAAAAAAATCAATGCGACAAGAAATATATGTTGCTAAGAAATTGTTTAACGGATGAGTTAAACGAATGACTCGGTATGTTATGGTTACACATTAGACGTTCAACGGATGATTCAGTATGTTATGGTTACACATTAGATGTTCAACAAATGAGTCGGTATGTTATGGTTACACATTAGACGTTCAACGGATAATTCGGTATGTTATGGTTACACATTAAACGTTCAACGGATGAGTCGGTATGTTATGGTCACACATTAGACGTTCAACGGATGAGTCGGTATGTTATGGTAACACATTAGACGTTCAACGGATGAGTCGGTATGTTATGGTTACACATTAGGCGTTCAACGGATGAGTCGGTATGTTATGGTTACACATTAGACGTTCAACGGATGAGTCGGTATGTTATGGTTACACATTAGACGTTCAACAGATGAGTCGGTAGGTTATGGTTACACATTAGACGTTCAACGGATGAGTCGGTATGTTATGGTTACACATTAGACGTTCAACGAATGAGTCGGTATGTTATGGTTACACATTAGACGTTCAACGGATGAGTCGATATGTTATGGTTACACATTAGACGTTCAATGAATAAGTCGGTATGTTATTATTACACATTAGACGTTCAACGGATGAGTCGGTGTGTTATGGTTACACATTAGACGTTCAACGGATGAGTCGGTATGTTATGGTTACACATTAGTCGTTCAACGGATGAGTCGGTGTGTTATGGTTACACATTAGACGTTCAACGGATGAGTCGGTATGTTATGGTTACACATTAGACGTTCAACGGATGAGTCGATATGTTATGGTTACACATTAGACGTTCAACGGATGAGTCGATATGTTTTGGTTACACATTAGACGTTCAACGAATGAGTCGATATGTTAGGGTTACACATTAGACGTTCAACGGATGAGTTCATATGTTAGGGTTGGACATTAGACGTTCAACGGATGAGTCGATATGTTATGGTTACACATTAGACGTTCAACGGATGAGTCGATATATTACGGTTACACATTAGACGTTCAACGGACGAGTCGATATGTTAGGGATACACATTAGACGTTCAACGGATGAGTCGATATGTTATGGTTACACATTAGACGTTTAACGGATGAGTCGATATGTTATGGTTACACATTAGACGTTTAACGGATGAGTCGATATGTTAGGGTTAGAGATTAGACGTTCAACGGATGAGTCGATATGTTATGGTTACACATTAGACGTTCAACGGATAAGTCGATATGTTAGGGTTGGACATTAAACGTTCAACTGATGATTCGATATGTTATGGTTACACATTAAACTTTGAACGGATGAGTCGTTATTTTAGGGTTGGACATTTGACGTTCAACGGATGAGTCGATATGTTATGGTTACACATTAGACGTTGAACGGATGTGTCGTTATGTTAGGGTTACACATTAGACGTTCAACGGATGAGTAGATATGTTATGGTTACACATTAGACGTTGAACGGATGAGTCGTTATGTTAGGGTTAGACATGAGACGTTCAACCGATAAGTCGATATATTATGGTTACACATTAGACGTTTAACGGATGAGTCGATATGTTAGGGTTGGACATTAGACGTTCAACGGATGAGTCGTTATGTTATGGTTAGACATTAGACGTTGAACGGATGAGTCGATATGTTAGGGTTGGACATAAGACGTTCAACGGATGAGTCGATATGTTATGGTTACACATTAGACGTTCAACGGATGAGTCCATATGTTAGGGTTGGACATTAGACGTTAAACGGATGAGTCGATATGTTATGGTTACACATTAGACGTTCAACGGATGAGTCGATATGTTACGGTTTCACATTAGACGTTGAACGGATGAGTCGATATGTTATGGTTACACATTAGACGTTAAACGGATGAGTCGATATGTTAGCGTTACACATTAGACGTTCAACGGATGAGTCGTTATGTTAGGGTTGGACATTTGACGTTCAACGGATGAGTCGTTATGTTATGGTTACACATTAGACATTCAACGGATGAGTCAATATGTTAGGGTTGGACATTAGACGTTGAACGGATGAGTCGATATGTTATGGTTAGACATTAGACGTTGAACGGATGAGTCGTTATGTTATGGTTACACATTAGACGTTCAACGGATGAGTCGATATGTTATGGTTACACATTAGACGTTCAACGGATGAGTCGATATGTTAGGGTTAGACATTAGACGTTCAACGGATGAGTCGTTATGTTATGGTTAGACATTAGGCGTTGAACGGATGAGTCGTTATGTGTTGTTACGGTTAAAAATATATTATCATTAAATTTTAGGTGTGTGTTGATATGTTAGGTTGGACACTAGACGCGAAGCGGATGAGTCGGTTTGTTATGGTTACACATTAGACGTTCAACGGATGAGTCGGTATGTTAGGGTTACACATTAGACGTTCAACGGATGAGTCGATATGTTATGGTTACACATTAGACGTTCAACGGATGAGTCGATATGTTAGGGTTAGACATTAGACGTTCAACGGATGAGTCATGTTATGGTTACATTAGACGTTGAACGGATGAGTCGTTATGTTATGGTTAAACATTAGACGCCTTCCGAATGAGTCCATATATTATGGTTACACATTAGACGTTCAACGGATGAGTTGATATGTTAGGGTTGGACATTTGACGTTCAACGGATGAGTCGTTATGTTATGGTTACATATTAGACATTCAACGGATGAGTCGATATGTTAGGGTTGGACATTAGACGTTCAACGGATGAGTCGATATGTTATGGTTACACATTAGACGTTCAACGGATGAGTCGATATTTTAGGGTTGGACATTAGACGTTCAACGGATGAGTCGATATGTTATGGTTACACATTAGACGTTCAACGGATGAGTCGATATGTTACGATTACACATTAGACGTTCAACGGATGAGTCGATATGTTATGGTTACACATTAGACGTTCAACGGATGAGTCGATATGTTAGGGTTGGACATTAGACGTTCAACGGATGAGTCGATATGTTATGGTT
Organism: Chrysanthemum makinoi; assembly: GCA_910596185.1. Taxonomy (NCBI): domain Eukaryota; kingdom Viridiplantae; phylum Streptophyta; class Magnoliopsida; order Asterales; family Asteraceae; genus Chrysanthemum; species Chrysanthemum makinoi. The sequence goes on along the minus strand of OU343217.1, from coordinate 246,227,381 downwards.
ACACATTAGACGTTCAACGGATGAGTCGATATGTTACGGTTACACATTAGACGTTCAACGGATGAGTCCATATGTTATGGTTACACATTAGACGTTAAACGGATGAGTCGATATGTTAGGGTTGGGCATTAGACGTTCAACGGATGAGTCGTTATGTTATGGTTAACGAAGTCAAACGGAATTATTATTATTATTATTAAAGTCAACGAAGTCAAACGGAATCCCCGGCGACATGTCGTCGGGGAAACATTCATAATATATTTGTTTTTAAAAGTCTCGTCATAATAAGTGTAATTAACACTAATTACGAATTTTTAAATAAACAAATGAATCCCCGGCGACATGTCGCCGGGGAAAACTTCTCAATAATTTAGCTGACTTTTCTACGAGAATTTGTGCCACGAGATATTTTGTGCCACGATATAGTGATTTCCAGTGACATATGTCGCCGGGGAAAATGTCGATGGGGAAACTGGTAAATGTGGTAGTGAAATAGAAGAAGAACAAGTCAAGATCAAGATGGAGGTTGGTCGCATTTATGTATATATGTGTGTGAAGTTACTCGTATACATTCACATTCACATTCACATTCAAACCGTATAACCCCTTGTTTCTTTCCCTCTTTTCATTAATAGAAACATTATGGCATCCACAGTCAGAGAGTTCGATCACCTAAAAATCCCACTTGAAAAGATACTAGAAGCCACCAACAACTTTGATGATAAAAACGTCATTGGTGAAGGTGGTTTCGGAAAAGTTTACAAGGGGAAGCTCTTGCACTCTGGCGAGTTAATTAATATTTCTGCACGGAGGTTAGATCGTAAGCACGGGCAAGGAGATGTCGAATTCTGGACAGAAATTTCGGCGCTCTCTGTGCTTAGACATGATAATATAGTCTTGATGATTGGGTTTTGTGACGAAACGGATGAAAAGATAATCATAAACCACCATGATGTCAAGGGAAGTCTCTCCATGTTTCTAGGTGACCCAACCTTCACATGGTATGACAGATTAAGAACATTTGTTGGCATTGCGAAAGCAATAGATTACATCCATCATGTTGAAGGGCGTGCTTTTTCATTCATACATCGTAACATCAACAGTTCCACAATTTTATTAGATGATGAATGGCAGCCCAAGTTATCTGGATTTGACTTTTCCATCAAACATTCCCTAGATCGAAAAAATAAAGCTATCCCGTGCTGAAGTTATCGCACAAAAGGATATATCGATCCAACATATGTTGAGACCGAAACTGTGTCCCAAAAGTCGGATGTCTATTCATTGGGCGTTGTTTTATTTGAAATCTTGTGTAGAAGCATATAATCCTGAACAACAACGATAGAAAGATGTGCAAGAAGAAATAACATTTCTCTTGCATATATATTCTTGGTATAGGTTTTTGGGTCAATTGCATATATACCCACTAAAACTTGCATATTTTCATATATACCCAAAACATGCTTAACTTGCATTGTACATCATGCATTAAAAACTTGTATTTTGGGGAAATATGCAAGTTTTTGAGTTTTAGTGGGTATATATGCAATTCTCCCTAGGTTTTTAATGCACATGTTACAATATTTTTTTATGAATTTTTTAATATATACGCAATTTTGTATTTTTGAAGGTTATATATGCAAATGACTAGAATAAAAAAATTAATGTACAGTACCAATTTTCTTATTTTACTTTTACATACTTGTCATATTATTAAGTATGCATTTATGGAATTTGTGCGTTAATTGCACATATACGAAATCATAAAAAATTGTCTGTACACAATTTTTGAGACGTAGAGAGTGATTAGTTTCCTTTTGTCATTCAAAGCGTAGATCAATCACTACAACACAACTGGGCAAATGCAACGGTCGAAATTTGTTGCAAATCCGTTGCAAATGGCTATTTGCAACGGATTTTCAACAGATTTCGACCGTTGTATAAATGCTCCATGGAAATTAAAATTGCTACCGAATTGCACGACCAAATTTTGGCGCCGCTGCCGGGGAGGCTGTAAGCGTGTTTTAAGCATTTCCAGACCCGTACTTGCACATATACCATCGTTTGTAAACAGTTTTTTGTAAAGTTAATCAAAATCAAAAGTTCATTAACACTTTTCCTAAAGTGTTAACAACACCAAAAATATTTTCATTCTTTGTTTTTATAATATGTTTTTCAAAAATACCAAAAATATTCCTCTTTACCCTCTTACCTTTTGATTCTTCATTTCTTACCCTCTAGAACCATTTGATTCTTTCTATGTCTTATCCTCACCCTCTTGGTTGTCAATGGTGTGGTGGTCCTTATAATGGTGGCAATTGCCCCAGTTGTAGCATGGTGGAATCAGGAAACGGGTCCGTCTATAACCAGGATCCCTATTCCTACCATAACACAACTGATTTATTCCATCGGCTACCACACTGTGAGACTCAGAGCTTATCATTGTGAGTACTTGTGATGGTTCACACTCATTCTGATTGTCAATCGGAAACACGCTTGTCTATGAGCAGATTCCCGATAACAATTATGACTACAACACATATAACTCACACCCACATCAGTTTTATTGTGAGTATTGTGAAGGTCCTCACTTTAGCTCGATTGTCAAACGGAATCCAATTCCTTGTAACAATCACTTACTCTCTTCGTATCAAGACCAACCTCCACAATACCAAATGATTCAAGCAACTCCTCATGAAACTACGGACCCTTCTACAAGAGTCTTGAGTTATGAAAAGAACTTAAGGAGGAGTCGGCTATGTCACATGAGAAATCCATGGAAGAATTGTTAGCGGAGGAACGGTCTGCTAAATTAGATTCCCAGATTGCCATTGAAAACACCGTTAGGGAATCAATTAAACTACAAAAAGCATTCAAATCTAGCTCTCAATTCCATTTCATTCCTGATGACGATGATGATGAAGATACCCTTGATATTCTACAATTTTATTCATCAAGTTCATCAGTTGAGATTCCATCCGTGGAAATGCAGGGAGAAAAGAATATGACGGAATCACTAGCAGTAGAAATAATGGAACTTGTAGAATCCATAACTGCTAGTCCTTCTCAACTCCCTCAGTCTGCTGTTATCACACCCGAGGTTCACACTCACTCTCTGAACATGGGGATGAGCTTGACATGTTCCTAAGGAATCGGACGAATTCATAAAGTCTAGTTTTGAGAACCTTATCCCAATCCCAAGAGAGTCACAGAATTTCAGTGTGATATCCCTACCCCTCTTGTCTTCCAAAATGATCATATTGAGATGTTCTCTGATGAGGACTATTCTTTATCTTGTGGAGACATAAGTTATGTGGGGGAATTACCTTCCGAACTTGTCAGCTTAGGAGAAGAGAATGATGAAGAAATAATCCAAGACGAAGCTCTTCGTCTTACATTATTGAATGTTAATCTTCTCATTTCTAGAATCGAGGCTTTTAATGAAAAGCCTACTTCATATCCTATCCCCTTTGAGGATAGTGAACTTTTGTTCAATGATTCTATTCCGAATTGCAAACTTTCCATTTTGATCATATGGGAGAGAAGATTAGTGGTATTACCACTTCTCATTCTCATAATTCTCTCCCCTATTATGAATCATTCACTTTTGAGGAGTTCCCAGTGAACTCAGTCAAATCAATCCTGAATATGAATCATTCTCCTTTGAGGAGTTCTCTTGTGAACTCACTCATATCATATCTCTACCGGAGTATGATAACTTCTACTTTGATCTAGACACACCCGGGATATGTCTAGACCAATTGAGCTTAAAAGATGAAATTCATGCTATCATGAATTCTCCTATAGATGAAGATGAGTTAGTCAAGATCTTTATCATGACTTTCTTTCTTTTCTTCACCTATCCCGTGGCTTCTCCTGTTCTTCACTTCGAATGATGATGATTATCTTTGACCCCGGAATTTTCATTTATCATTTGTGAGCCGGTTCTATGTATATCTCATCGGTGTGGAACTTTCACGTATTTCAATGTTTATACAAACATCTTGAATGAAAGTCCGATGGAGATTGTTTCTTCCACTTACTTCCCCATGAACAAATTAATTGGGGGTCGAGTCAAGCTAGCGACTCGGTAATCAAAAACAAGAGTTAAACATGGGTTTTCACCCGTGTGTACCACCCTAGTGTGGGGGAGATGCCCCACATGTTGTTTATAGATCTAAAAAAAAAAAAAAAAAATGAATGAAAATTGTTATTAAAGAGAATAATTGTTGTGTTTCTACACTTAGCTAGTAATGTTATCTTTTTACGTTCTAAGTTTCATTTTATTTGAATATTATTGAGACAATATTCATTTCTAAGTGTGGGGAAATTCGCGAATTTGATCATAATTGTACCCTTTTAGTCCCTTTTTCCCCCAAAATGGCCAAATTTTAAAATTTTTTATTTAGTGGAAGTACTATGTACTAAACACAACAAATGGTAATCAGTCCACCATGTCTAACCCACATAAGGATTGGCTAATCCAGGAGCAAACGGCTCTTGGTAAAGATATCTCAAATCCGTTTATGGCTTGCAATTTGCCAAAAAATTGTATGGTGTTCAGCTCACCATATCTTTAATTAGTGAAAAGTTGGCTAGCCCACAAGTTTATGGCTTGTGGTAAAGCGCTTGAAAATCCATAATTGATATTCAGCTCACCAAAGATAATATTGATAATTTATCTAAGAGTTGGCTAGTCCGAAGCAAACGCTTCTCGGTAAAGACAAATCAAAACCGTTTATAGCTGGTGATTTGCTCAAAATCATTTGGTTATCATTGTACCAAAGTTCTTACTTGAACTAAAACAATTGGCTACCCGAAGTAATGGCTTTTTGGTAAAGAGATAAAATCCATTAAATTTTCTCAAATCATTGCTAGGGACTAGCAATATCTTAGTGGGGGGGATTGATGAGTGTCTAAATACTCATCATTTTGATACTGTTTAGAATGCCAAAAACATCTGAAAACACTCAGAAATGCATCAAAATGATGAAAATATCACAAATCAGTGTTTTATATGTTTTAAATGCAAAAATACCAAAATCAGATGAAAAAACGTATCAAGTTTGCATAATTGGCAGTTTTAGTCCCCCAAGTTACAAAAGTTGTCAAATTTAGTCCTCGTAATTCAAAAACTTGTAAAATGTCATTTAAGGTCCATAAGATTCAAAAGTTGTCAAAACAAACCCTTTAAAGTTCAAAAATCACAAAATGACAACTTTGGTCCCTTAACTTTGAAAAATGTCAATAATAGTCCTTGGTTAATTTAAAAAGTGAAAACTATCAAATATTAACCTTGTACTATTTATAAATGACAAGAATGGTCCTTATGATAAAATTTGGAGAAAATTACAAGTTTGGTCCCTAGAGTTACAAAATTGGTAATTTTAGTCCTTGGACATTTTAAAAATGGAAAATAATCAACAATAGTCCTTGTACTATTCAAGTTTGGCGATTTTGGTCCTTGTAATAACCTTTGGATGATTGGCAGGTTCAACCTTTAACTTTGCAGAAATTGCAAAGTTAGTCCTTGTGTACTAACTAAAACCAAACCGTACCTTATATATTAAACCAAGCCCAACCCAGGCCCAAAACACAACCCGGTCCAGTGTTTAAATAAAAGAAAACGCCACTGTTTGCCTCCCCACTCGCCGAAACCCAAAACCGAGGTGGTTTTCTCACCACCTCCTTTCCACCTCACCTCTCTCTACCCACCTTCCTGCTCATTCCCTCCCATCTTAGCCCACAAGAAGTTAATGCTTCCCCACCATGAACCTTATCGTGCACTCACATAAACCTGTTTTTGCTTTTCAAGTCATCCTAAACCCATACCTACTTCACATATTGTCCCCTCCACCTCTACAATACTCCAAAGTTCTTTAATTGAACTAAAATTGCCTCAAGCAACCTTATTCACTTTTGGCGCCAAATCCAATTTGATGGCTAGGATACGTTTGACTGAATCAAAGGATGAGATTGTTGATGGGATATGATCAGAGACATGTGGGGAGTTCAAAAAGTCTATAAAGAGAGAAGGAAAAGCAGAGGAGAAATATAAGTAGTGTAGTTTAGTTTAGTTTATGTCGTATTATGTAATTTTCAAATACTAGTGTAATTTTAAACTTACAAGTACCCTGTTTTAATGATTTCAGAGTGTTATAAACCTATTTCAATAATTAATTTCAAGTTTTCTTTTCATTTCCAGTTTATGTAAAATTTCAAGATCAAGAAAATTTCATGTTAAGTTAAATGTTGTTATAATTTGTTGTTAAGCATTCAAAAGCTCATATAAGCTCTTATAAAAGCTTTTCTAAGCTTTAGTATCCTTAAAAATCAGTAGTAGTTAAAACAAAAAATTCACAAAAATCAAGAATAAATTAGTGAGAAAATAAAAAATTTCATGGAAGCAATGATCAAGAGATGAAGCAGTCTGATATTGGAATGTTATTTGGTTTAGAGCTTATTGGTAAGCTATAGGAGTGTTTCTCACCCTTGGTTCCATGTCCTGTGCTTGAATTTCAATTTGTAAGCCATTCTTTGAAATTTGCAATTCTTAATATTAGTTCTATAATCTTGATAATTCTAGCCTAAATCTATTTAAATATAGTTTATATTAGTTAATAAATAGGTCATATTGGTTAAAAACTAGTTTTAGTGTATAAAACTTCTTAACAGCTTATTAAAATGGTGTTTGGATTTGCTGAGTTTGATAACTCAGAGGTTGTTTTGGTTGAACTTTCTAGTTGGTATATGTTACATCATGTCTAAAGAGGGTAGTTTAACCATAAAATACAGTACTCATAAGATAAAAAGTCAAAATCTCATGTATTTGCCCTTAACAGTCCACTGTTGGGATTTTTAGTTGCAAAATTCATTTTACAAGCTTAAAGGTTGTTGGTCTAGCTTTAGATAATCTCATTTTAGCTTATTACAACATAATTAGTGAGTAAATTCAATCCTAAGTTCAGTTAAGTCAAACTTTTAGTGTTAATCAAAAAGTCAAAACTGTCCTGTGCACAGGTTTTACAAGCTTTTTCAATAGCTTGTCAAAAGCTATTTAGTGAGTTCCAGCCTGTGTAATTTAGCTTTTAGGATAGCTCACCTAGCTATCTCAAGGTCCCAGTTTTCATTTTCCTATTTGTAGCTTATTTAATAAGCCTGCAAGTGCTTTTTAGATTTGTCCATTTCCTGTGTGCACCACTAGTCTCGTATTCATAAGTTTTCAAAAGCTTCTCATAAGATTATTATTGTAGTCCGTGACTTTGAATTTTAGCTTTTTGGAAAGTTCAGTTGGTTAGCTTGTTAGTTCAAGTTTTCCTTTTCATTTCTTAGCTTATTTTAGTGCTTAAATTTTAGTTAGAAAGTGCCTAGTAATCCATAGAGTGTCCTGTGCAAACAGATAGTAAGTGCTTATTTGGATTGTTTAGTGCTTATTTATAAGTCATTATACTTTCTCAATGGTCATATTAGCTTATTATAATTAGTCTAGCTTAATCTCAATTAGCTTTTGCTTATTAAGTAGCTTATAAGCCATTTTACTTAATACTTGTGCTTATTCATTTTAAAACCCATTGTTGAGAAAATAGCTCATATGAGCTTATTAATCAGTTTCATAAAAAGTCACAGTTATTAAAAGTGCTTATTTTTAGTGTCTTAACAACTTTGTAAAAGAAAAAAATCAAAAATAAAATGTTTAGCAAAAGGGGTAGGTGCTCGAAGCTGAGACCTCCCCTTTATGAGAGTGTTAGAGTGTACCGGATAGATCGCCCTTGGGTCTTTCTTGTCATGGGTTGCACACTTAATTACTTAACCCTTTTGTTCCATTTTTAGCTTAAACGTACATTTAGCTTATTTCTAGCTTATCAAAATAAGCTGTCGCCACTTTTGTAATCTTCTTAGCTTAGTAATAGTATAAAGTAATTTATAAAAAAATTTCAGATTTTTCTTAATAGTTTTACTATTTTTAAACATTTAATTAGTATAAAATCTTATTTAATTCATAATAAAAAATATAAAAGTCTAAAAAATATAAATCTTTTTCTAAAATTTTCTTTTGTCATATAGTACGTAAGAAAATTAGTTTTACACTCGTAGGCCTTTTATTTCAATAATTTTACGTTTTTGCTGCTTGTCAGCCATATATTTTACACGTAACGCTTCGTTTTCTTTTAGGTTACGTTTTAAGTTATTTAGGTTTACGTTTTAATTAAAATAGTTTATTTAAGTTATTTTGTTTTAGGTTTTAAACGTTCATCATTTTAAAAATAGTGATAGCGTTTATTTAATATATTTTAACTTTTAATTTCTTTTAATTTGCATTTAAGTCGCTGTAATTTGTAAATCTTTTCTTTAGGTATAAATTTCTCAAAAACCTTATTGATCACTATCCTTAGTGATTATTCGACATCTGAAGTTGTTTAACACCAATTCATCTCTGTGGACTTAACGACCCGGAATTCCCTATATTCCTCTGATCTAAATTGCATTTGTGCTTAAACTGTTTTAAGTTTGTTACGGTCGGCCATTCACAAGTGGCAGGCTTGCGTGATAAAACTTGACGGTTTTGCACGACCAGAGACCACAAACAAGAACAAAGAAACAAAGCACAAAGGAAAGCAGGCATACCAAAAGGGGCAACAAAGAGCAAGGCAAAAACAACGCACGGGGCCTAAAGCTAAGGCAAAGCAAAACAAAGCACCAAAACAAAAGGGGCGAGAAAAGCAGCAAGCCTAAGAACACAGAGCGAAAGCAGCAGCAACGCAAGGGGCCTAAAGCTACGGCAAAAGCAAAGGGAGCACCAAAACCTAAAAACCGAGGAAAGGAAAACAAAGAGACTTAAAAGCCTAACCCACCAAAACCCCTAAACCCAAAAGCCCCTAGCCAAAAAACTAACCGCAAATCCTAATCCTATCTCTCCACCCCTTCCTATCTGAGATCATGTCCTCTGACAAGAGAAGCTCCGACATGTCTAGCTTAATTCTATCTCCCCACCTGAGATTTGGTCTGCCCCTTCTTCTCACGCCATCTACAACTAGCACCTCTACCCTTATAACCGGTGTTGTTTGAGGCCTTCTCCTGACATGACCGAACCACCTCAACCTACCTTCTCTCATCTTCGAAATAATATTTCCGACCTCAAGTTTTGCTCTCGAAAACTCCGTCGTATCATGTCAAGCAAGGTTTTACCACAAGTCCATCTAAGCATTCTTAGTCCTGCCACCTCTACCCCTTAGCATGGGCCTGGAGATGGGCCAACACTCGACCTGCATAAAGATAGCCGGTCTAATCGCCACTCTATAAAATTTCCCCTTTAACTTGAAGGGGACATTCCTGCCGCAGAGGACTCCCGCGACGCCCATTTCAACCAACCCCTGATCCGATGGGTTACGTCCTCATCTATCCTCCCCGATTTGTGAATCATCGATCCTGTATCTAAAAGACTCTTTAGGTGGCAGGATCCGTCGCCGATACGAATATCCTCATGGTTACTTGACTCGCTCCTCCCAAAAACACATCTCATGTATTCAGTCTTCTCTCTACTCACCCGAAGGCCGTTGTCTTCAAGAGCCTTTCTCCATAGCTCAAGTCTGATGTTTAACCCTTCCGCCGATTCTGCCACCAACACAATGTCGCCAGGAAAATCATGCTCCACGAAATGCCCTCTTGAATCCCCGAGATAAGTCATCCGGAATCAAGAGGTAGGGACTTAAGGCGCATCCTTGGTGGAGCCCAACTTTCACCAGGGAAAACTCTCGAGAGCCCCGGTGGACCTAACACGGTCTTAACTCCTCTGTACATATCCTTGATCACTCTCACGAATCTCCTGGGGTTCCTTGTCAAAGAGAGTTTTCCAAATCAACTCTCGAGGAACACTATCATATGCCTTTTCAAGGTCCAGAACGCCATATGCGGTCCTTTGTCTCTCTATACTTCTCCATGAGGCTTCTTAGAAGGTGAATAGCCTCAATCGAAGACCTTCCTGGCATAAAACCAAATTGGTTCTCGACACCCTCGCCTTCTCACCTCCCTCAATGACTCTTTCCCAAAGCTTCATGGTGTGGCTAAGGAGCTTGATGCCTCTATAATTTCTACACACTTGCACATCTCCTTTGTTCTTGTAGATTGGGATGACTTCACTGAGTCTCCATTCTTCCGGCATCTTAGCACAGGAAAAGATCTTGTTGAACAGGCAAGTCAACCATTTTACCCCTTCCTGCCCCAGGCACCTCCAAGCTTCTATGGGGATTTGGTCCGGCCCTACCGCTTTGTTTCTACCCATCTTCTGTAGTGCAACCTTCACTTCTGATTGACTAATCTTTGAATAGTAGCATCAGTGTCGTTGGGTATAGTTCTCTTCTTCCCCTCTTCCTTTAGTGCTTCCTCCGTTGAAAAGGGAGGAGAAATACTCTCCCCATCTTTTCCTAATATCTTCTTCTTCAGTATGATATGACCGACCGCTCCATCTTTGATATATTTGACATTTCCTAAATCCCTCCTCTTTCTCTCTCGGGCTTTAGCAATCCTGAAAATATCATTTGCCCCCTCTTTGGAGTCCAATTTCTTGTACAAATCTCCGTACGCCTTGTCTTTTGCCAGAGCCACAGCCTTTTTCGTTTCTCTTTTGGCTACTTTATACCTCTCCTCCGCGGTAGTTAAAATGGTGTCATTACGGAGCCACAGCCACAGCCTTTTTCGCTTCTCTTTTGCAATTAAATATTACGGAGTACCTAAAAATGGTGTCATATAAATAGTGGTTACTCAATATAATAACATGGATGCCAGCTCTCAAGAATATTTTACAAATGAAAACACTACAACATTGACCTGCTACCCACGACATATGGAGACTTTCCCAGCGACATGTCTGGGAATCATCGCTGGGAAGTCTCGTAGGGATTGTATCCCCGACAATCCCCGTGACGATGTGGGTCCCACTCAATTTTCAGAAGCAGTGCCACGGTATATTATCCCCAAATGCATGTGCCGGGATCATCGAATTGCTTAATGATTAACACCTAATTAACGATAACGATAATTTTTAACTATCCCGCGATATGTCGCCGGGATACTATGTTGTTTGTTGACAAGTCAACGAGTGAGCATATATCCGCCGACGTCGCCGGGAAACCGTTTTCGTTGCCTTGTCAACGTTTAATGTGTGTTATCCCCTACGCACCGGGGAAAGGTCTGCATTTTTTTTAATACCCTGACGAAGATTTCAATTTTTCCGGAAAAATCTACCAAATATCAAACCTGTACCAAAACCTGATAGACTCACCACAACTTGTACCAAAACACAAATACAATATAACGGATCAACACAATACAAATAGATCACAACTTTTACATAAACACGACTTAAAAGTCAATATGTGCATTGATAGATAGGAAAACAAGTGTTTAAATGGCGCCAAGATGAACCTAATAATATATAACACAACTACCTAAAGTACCAATGTAGCATACTAATAATATATAACGCAACTACCTAAAGCTAGTACCAATGTAACATACTAATAATATATAACACAACTACCTCTCATCGTCGTTATCCTCATCACCGCCATTCTCCTCGTCATCACCACACCCACCCCTCCCGCTAGCACCACCCGACTCATACTCCCTAAACATATCCGCTGTATTCCGTCGCTCGAGGAGACTCATGATAAAGCCTACATCTTTGTGTGCGACTTTGCGGGCGGCATACTTGGCTGGATGTGGCCCGTGATGGCAATACCCGACCCACACCGGAATATGCCCAAAGCTTACCCCCTCTTGTCAACGCATTGATTTGATCCTCCGTGTACTGACCCGTAGCCTCAAGCCTTTTCATTTCGTCCTATGTAGTGACAAAAACACAAGATAGTAAATATATTAGTCGGGTTGATACATTATTTCTCGATAATTCATTAAAGTGTGTTTTGAAACAAAACTTACATATATCCGGCGGTCCTCATCGTTAGGGAATACCCCATCAACAGTATGTGTTCGCCAAAAAGTGTCGATGAGTGACGGGTACTCCTGAGTGTCCGATGCCTGCCTATTATACACACGCATATAAGATGAATAATTTTAAAAATGACAAATCACAACACACCAAAGCGTATAATCAGATATATATATGTATATATGCATGTAAAATAATTATAATGTTTATTACCATATCATCTCAAGGAGACAAATGACGGGATCCCTGTCGAGATACGACCTTGCTCTTTTGCCGGTTTAGCCGATTTGTAGCGGCTCGAGCAAGGTCCTTGGGATCATTCCAAAACTTAATGTACTCATCCCAATCACCACATCTCCTCGGGACGTGCCAGCTAATCGCCTCCACATCGTAATCCCCGGTGTTGGGGTCTACCTTCCAATGTTTGGCCTTGAAAGAAGCCTTGTTTGTATTGTAGGCTTTACGCAGAGTGCGAAGTTTATGCCTGATCCAGTGCCCGGTAGTTTGTATGCCACTGAGGTCACGGTCTGTAATCGCTATACAAAACAAATAAAGCGAAAACGGTTGTTAGAGATAGTAATTTATATATTTATTTAAATTTGTTTATTTATTTATATGATATAAATAAATAAGCCAATTTAGAATAAAATACTACACATTAAATAAATGAACACGATAATGAAATAAACATATAAGGATCGCCCGGCAATATCCCAAAATGATTGCGCTTCTCGCCCTTCGACCTTCTCCCAAGAAGGGTAGTAAACGCACCTTCCCGCGACTCCCGATGTAGTTAGACCGTGAGCCGCGCGTGGGGCGAGAGGGTTTAAGGTTTGTTTGTCACCCACCTCAAAATTGATCGAGCGGGACCTTTTTCTTAGCGGCTGCCTTGAAAGGTTCGGGTCTTGTCGCGGTATTCAGCACGCCTGCTCCCTACGCCCAGTGGGCTTTCGCTTACCTTTGCTGCAAAATCAAGTTAGTAATAAAGTCATAAAATTTATGCTTGTATTACAATAATCCGGAAATTCTTACCTCGTTAGTAGCCAGCCCGGCCAGCGGTTAGATGCGAGTCGGAGGGGCGATCCTCCTCACCACCGTCACAGCGGTGGACCGTGCAACATCGTAAACATCACCGTACCATAAGTACAATTAGCATAAGATATAGAAATTCATGAACAAAATAATATAAGCATGAACACATCCAAATACATACACATCCAAATAAATATACACATTTAAACAATCCACAACAATTTCATTCATTCATTCAAATATATAAGTGTATTTTGCAAGTTACAACTCAAGATCAATCTTCTTCTTCACTAGAATAAACTTTCTCAACATCATCATCCAGCATTGATGAGGGCTTCAACATCAATCTTCTTAATCACTAAAATCCTAAAACAACTAATTATTCTAAACTATAAACGGCTCATATCAACAAATAATAACTATAAACTAACAAAATAATGTAAACGAGCACATTTCAACAAATAATAACTATAAACTATAAACTAACAAAATTATTATAAACGGCTCATATCAACAAATAATAACTATAAACTAACAAAATTTAAACAACTAATTATTATAATTATAAAAGCAGAGAGCACATTTCAAGGCAATTGAACTAATAATAACTATAAACTAACAAAATTTAAACAATAAACATTCCCCAGTGACATGTCACCCGGATACAAAAGGAGAAAAAATTTATTACATACCTCGGCTCTTGCTCACAAATGTAGCCAAAAAAAACTTAACTTTTCTAATTAACAACAACTTACAAACAATAATATCTGCAAAATTATAACATACCTCGCTCGTGCTCCTTCTTGCTCCTCGCTTAAGCCCCTAAAAAAAAAACAACTTTTCTAATTAACAACAACTTACAATAATAATAATCTTCAAAAATCATATTATAATTAACTAATTTAGTTGAATAACATTTAAAATTTGTAAAACAAACCGTTTAACGTGTGGTGGTGGTGATGGTGGATGCGGTGGTGGTGATGGTGGATGCGGTGGTGGTTATGGTGGATGCGGTCGTGTGATGGTGGATGTGCTCAATTCTCGCAAAAATCAGCCAAAGGAGGATTAGTTTTTGTTTCTTTCTCTGATGAAGAAGATATCGGATCTACTTTTTGATAAAGTTTTTCCCGCATGTCACTGGGAAAAGGTATATTTTTGTCGTTTAGCCGTAATTGGCTGATAACGAAAATTTTGGTGGTGGAGTATCCCCGTCGACGTAATGGGGAAAATCTATTTAATTTTTTTCCGTTAAAATTAATTACATTATGTTGTTACGTTAAAGTCAACGACGTCAAAAGAATCCCCAGCGACATGTGGCTGAAATATAGAATATATTAATTACTTGATGTTTAGCGATAAAAAAAATCAATGCGACAAGAAATATATGTTGCTAAGAAATTGTTTAACGGATGAGTTAAACGAATGACTCGGTATGTTATGGTTACACATTAGGCGTTCAGCGGATGATTCAGGATGTTATGGTTTTACATTAGATGTTCAACAAATGAGTCGGTATGTTATGGTTACACATTAGGCGTTCAGCGGATAATTGGTATGTTATGGTTACACATTAGACGTTCAACGGATGAGTTGGTATGTTATGGTCACACATTAGGCGCTCAAGCGGATGAGTCGGTATGTTATGGTAACACATTAGGCGTTCAGCGGATGAGTCGGATGTTATGGTTACACATTAGACGTTCAACGGATGAGTCGGTATGTTATGGTTACACATTAGGCGTTCAGCGGATGAGTCGGTATGTTATGGTTACACATTAGGCGTTCAACGGATGAGTCGGTATGTTATGGTTACACATTAGGCGTTCAGCGAATGAGTGGGTATGTTATGGTTACATTAGGCGTTCAGCGGATGAGTCGATATGTTATGGTTGCACATTAGGCGTTCAATGAATAAGTGGTATGTTATTACACATTAGGCGTTCAGCGGATGAGTGATGTGTTATGGTTACACACATTAGACGTTCAACGGATGAGTCGGTATGTTATGGTTACACATTAGGCGTTCAAGCGGATGAGTCGGTGTGTTATGGTTTACATTAGGCGTTCAGCGGATGAGTCGGTATGTTATGGTTACACATTAGGCGTTCAACGGATGAGTCGATATGTTATGGTTACACATTAGGCGTTCAACGGATGAGTCGATATGTTTTGGTTACACATTAGACGTTCAGCGAATGAGTCGATATATTGGGTTACATTAGGCGTTCGGATGAGTTCATATGTTAGGTTGGACATTAGAGCGTTCAGCGGATGAGTCGATATGTTATGGTTACACATTGGGCGTTCACGGATGAGTCGATATATTACGGTTACACATGGACGCGTTCCAGCGGGCGAGTCGATATGTTAGGGATACACATTAGGCGTTCAGCGGATGAGTCGATATGTTATGGTTACACATTAGGCGTTTAACGGATGAGTCGATATGTTATGGTTACACATTAGACGTTCAACGGATGAGTCGATATGTTAGGGTTAGAGATTAGGCGTTCAACGGATGAGTCGATATGTTATGGTTACACATTAGGCGTTCAGCGGATAAGTCGATATGTTAGGGTTGGACATTAAGCGTTCAACTGATGATTGATATGTTATGGTTACACATTAAAACTTTGAGCGGATGAGTCGTTATGTTAGGGTTGGACATTAGGCGTTCAACGGATGAGTCGATATGTTATGGTTACATTAGGCGTTGAGCGGATGTGTCGTTATGTTAGGTTACATTAGGCGTTCAGCGGATGAGTAGATATGTTATGGTTACACATTAGGCGTTGAGCGGATGAGTCGTTATGTTAGGGTTAGACATGAGACGTTCAACCGTAAAGTCGATATATTATGGTTACATTAGGCGTTTAACGGATGAGTCGATATGTTAGGGTTGGACATTAGGTGGAGCGTTCAACGGATGAGTCGTTATGTTATGGTTAGACATTAGGCGTTGAGCGGATGAGTCGATATGCTAGGGTTGGACATTAGACATTCAACGGATGAGTCGATATGTTATGGTTACATTAGACGCGTTCAACGGATGAGTCCATATGTTAGGGTTGGACATTAGGCGTTAAGCGGATGAGTCGATATGTTATGGTTACACATTAGGCGTTCCAGCGGATGAGTCGATATGTTAGGGTTGGACATTAGACGTTCAACGGATGAGTCGATATGTTATGGGTACACATTAGAGCGTTAAAGCGGATGAGTCGATATGTTAGGGTTACACATTAGACGTTCAACGGATGAGTCGTTATGTTAGGGTTGGACATTTGACGTTCCAGCGGATGAGTCGTTATGTTATGGTTACACATTAGACATTCAAGCGGATGAGTCAATATGTTAGGGGTTGGACATTAGACGTTGAGCGGATGAGTCGATATGTTATGGTTTGGAGACATTAGGCGTTGAGGCGGATGAGTCGTTATGTTATGGTTACACATTAGACGTTCAACGGATGAGTCGATATGTTATGGTTACATATTAGGCGTTCAACGGATGAGTCGATATGTTTTAGGGTTGGCGGACATTAGGCGTTCAACGGATGAGTCGATATGTTATGGTTAGACATTAGACGTTGAACGGATGAGTCGTTATGTGTTGTTACGGTTAAAAATATATTATCATTAAATTTTAGGTGTGTGTTGATATGTTAGGGTTGGACACTGAAGCGTTGAGCGGATGAGTCGTTATGTTATGGTTACACATTAGAAGTTCAACGGATCGTTCGATATGTTATGGTTACATTAGGCGTTCAACCGTGGAGTCCATATGTTGCCATGGTTACACATTAGGCGTTCAACGGATGAGTCGATATGTTAGGGTTAGACATTAGGCGTTCCAGCGGATTAGTCGATATGTTATGGTTAGACATTAGGCGTTGAGCGGATGAGTCGTTATGTTATGGTTAAACATTAGACGTTCATCGAATGAGTCCATATATTATGGTTACACATTAGACGTTCAACGGATGAGTTGATATGTTAGGGTTGGACATTTGGCACGTTCAAGCGGATGAGTCGTTATGTTATGGTTACATATTGGACAAACATTCAACGGATGAGTCGGTATGTTAGGGTTAGACATTAGGCGTTCAACGGATGAGTCGATATGTTATGGTTACACATTAGACGTTCAACGGATGAGTCGATATTTTAGGGTTGGACATTAGACGTACAACGGAAGGGTCGATTTGTTATGGTTTCACATTAGACGTTCAACGGATGAGTCGATATGTTACGGTTAGACATTAGACGTTCAACGGATGAGTATTCGATATGTTATGTGGCGTTACACATTAGAGGCGTTCAAGCGGATGAGTCGATATGTTAGGGTTGGACATTAGACGTTCAGCGGATGAGTCGATATGTTATGGTTACACATTAGACGTTCAACGGATGAGTCGATATGTTACGGTTACATATTAGACGTTCAACGGATGAGTCGATATGTTATGGTTACACATTAGGCGTTAAGCGGATGAGTCGATATGTTAGGTTGTTGGGCATTAGAGCGTTCAGCGGATGAGTCGTTATGTTATGGTTAACGAAGTCAAAGCGGAATTATTATTATTATTATTAAAGTCAAGCGAAGTCAAGCGGAATCCCGCGTACATGCGTCGGGAAACATTCATAATATATTTGTTTTAAAAGTCTCGTCATAATAAGTGTAATTAACACTAACAATTCGAATTTTTAAATAAACAAATGAATCCCCGGCGACATGTCGCCGGGGAAAACTTCTCAATAATTTAGCTGACTTTTCTACGAGAATTTGTGCCACGTAGGATATGTTTTTGTCGTTTAGTGCGGATTCCCCAGCGACATATGTCGCCGGGGAAAATGTCGATGGGGAAACTGGTAAATGTGGTAGTGAAATAGAAGAAGAACAAGTCAAGATCAAGATGGAGGTTGGTCGCATTTATGTATATATGTGTGTGAAGTTACTCGTATACATTCACATTCACATTCACATTCAAACCGTATAACCCCTTGTTTCTTTCCCTCTTTTCATTAATAGAAACATTATGGCATCCACAGTCAGAGAGTTCGATCACCTAAAAATCCCACTTGAAAAGATACTAGAAGCCACCAACAACTTTGATGATAAAAACGTCATTGGTGAAGGTGGTTTCGGAAAAGTTTACAAGGGGAAGCTCTTGCACTCTGGCGAGTTAATTAATATTTCTGCACGGAGGTTAGATCGTAAGCACGGGGCAAGGAGATGTCGAGGTTACGGACAGAAATTTCGGCTCTCGTGCTTAGACATGATAATATAGTCTTGATGATTGGGTTTTGTGACGAAACGGATGAAAAGATAATCATAAACCACCATGATGTCAAGGGAAGTCTCTCCATGTTTCTAGGTGACCCAACCTTCACATGGTATGACAGATTAAGAACATTTGTTGGCATTGCGAAAGCAATAGATTACATCCATCATGTTGAAGGGCGTGCTTTTTCATTCATACATCGTAACATCAACAGTTCCACAATTTTATTAGATGATGAATGGCAGCCCAAGTTATCTGGATTTGACTTTTCCATCAAACATTCCCTAGATCGAAAAAATAAAGCTATCCGTCTTTGAAGTTATCGGCACAAAAGGATATATCGATCCAACATATGTGGAGACTGGAACTGTGTCCCAAAAGTCGGATGTCTACTCATTCGGCGTCATTTTATTTGATATCTTGTGTGGGAAGAACGCATATAATCCGACTGAACAACGCATATAAGTAGAAAGATGTGCAAGAAGAAATAACATTTCTCTTGCATATATATTCTTGGTATAGGTTTTTGGGTCAATTGCATATATACCCACTAAAACTTGCATATTTTCATATATACCCAAAACATGCTTAACTTGCATTGTACATCATGCATTAAAAACTTGTATTTTGGGGAAATATGCAAGTTTTTGAGTTTTAGTGGGTATATATGCAATTCTCCCTAGGTTTTTAATGCACATGTTACAATATTTTTTTATGAATTTTTTAATATATACGCAATTTTGTATTTTTGAAGGTTATATATGCAAATGACTAGAATAAAAAAATTAATGTACAGTACCAATTTTCTTATTTTACTTTTACATACTTGTCATATTATTAAGTATGCATTTATGGAATTTGTGCGTTAATTGCACATATACGAAATCATAAAATTATGCGTACACAATTTTTGAGACGTAGAGAGTGATTAGTTTCCTTTTGTCATTCAAAGCGTAGATCAATCACTACAACACAACTGGGCAAATGCAACGGTCGAAATTTGTTGCAAATCCGTTGCAAATGGCTATTTGCAACGGATTTTCAACAGATTTCGACCGTTGTATAAATGCTCCATGGAAATTAAAATTGCTACCGAATTGCAACGGGCAAAAATATTTGTGACAGCCTTGCAACGGAAAAAAATCGGTTATAAACAAAAGGACTTTTTTGCAAAAGATAGTTTTTCAACAAATATGCAACGGAAACTTTTTACACCGGTTTTTGCAACCGTATAAACATGAAAATATTTTGCAACGGTTTTGCTACGGGATTGTTAGGTCGCAAAATCATCATTGAATTAATCTGGAAAACAATATTAATAATCTAAAATCAATATTTGTAATACACAAATCAAACCAAAATTAGAAATAATATGAAAATTCATATTCCAAAGTGCAACAACAAATGTAAAATATTGTATAAAACAATTGTACAAGTTCATGTAAAATATTGTATAAAACACGAAGTTTAACAAATACAAGACAATATTTAAGGGGTAGAGCAAGATGAAGGTTTATGCGAAAATCATGACCACAACTTGAAAGTTTCGCACCATTTCTTGCCTCCTTATGTTGATTGGCACTCTTTTCTTCCAAATTCGTCTTTCCTTTTCCCGGCGTCCTTTGATGATAAACAACTTCACATTACATAAGTAGGCGGTTCATTGTAGACTCCTACACCAATACACAAGAAAATGAGATACAAGACCTTTGGGTAAATATATTAATTATATATGCATACAAGTAACATAGTAGTATTAAACTTGAAAGTTGAAACCATAAGAAACATATATATTTCTTGACTAAAACAGAAACACCTAAAAGTTTCATAGCATATCTAGATTATTGTAAGGTAAGATACTTCAACATTTTCACAAACACCTCAAAGTTTTCATAACTTATGAACCTATTAACATATTTTTGTAACACAAAATAAATGAACTCTGGCCAATGTTTGCTTTTAAAAATGCAAATGTTTACTTAGACATTTTTACAAACACTTAGAAGGTGATGTAAAACAACAAACTTGTTTGTATATTAATTAAAACCCATAACCTCTAGTTACCAAATCTATAGATCTATACATAACTGAGACAAAATAAACAAAGTCATCACATCCAACAATCAAGTAGATGATTAAATAATTGGCATACCCACTTAGAATGAAGGTTACTATAAGCAAAAAAGAACGAATTTCACGCACATTCAATTCATAGCCAAAACAAGAAAAGTCATGTTATGAGTATTTTGTAGGGTAAAAGCTATAAATGCTTAATGTACTTACCAAACTAACTCATTATGCTTCATCTACTCCTAATATTATCATTACACATATTTGTTGAGGGTAATTTGGTAATTTCAACTTTCATCTTCTTCCTCTTTGCATTCTCAGATTTTTTTTAACAAAAAAAAAAGAAAAGAAAAATAAAAGTGTGGTAGTTAAAAACGTCACACACTTCGTCTTTTATTCTTTAAATAAAACATATTCTCGTATTTCATTCTTTAAACAAAAGCGCACACACTAACTGTTGTGTTTTCATAAATAATGTGAAAATTTTATTATCAATTTGATTTCATTTTTTACAGTGATGAAGGTTGGAGTGGTAAATAATAATAATAATAATAATAATAATAATAATAATAATAATAATAATAATAATAATACGGTGGTTGAGGGATCAAAATTATCATCGCTCAGTTTATTCCTGCAACGAGGAGAATCACCGGAACTATATCTCTTTCAACTGGAATCACCGGAACTATATCTCTTTCAACTGCTGAAGAAATCGAAGCTAAACTTCGTGACGCAGAAACTTGATGTAATGTCAGCACTGATGTAACGACCCATATTATGTGTTAATGCATTCCAAAGCTGGTACGCAAAAGTAGTGGTAACGATGGAGCGATTACAATTAAATTGGTTGTAGATAAATAGAAGAACTTAATAACGATGATTGAATGACAAATGATTATTATGATGAGAAGAAAAACCTAAGAAAAGGAGAAATAAGTATCAAATGGTTTAGGGAAGAATACAAAGGTATTTGCGTCAATTCATGTAAAAGGTGTGGGCCAAGATATGTATAATGATATCGACTGGAAATAACGTTAAGTATAATGACAATAAAAAAAGTTGAGAAAGCACAATGAGTTATTTTGATAAGTACATTAAGCATTTATAGCTTTTTTCCTATTTTGTATAACAAAAGTCAAAGTGGAAGTTACCATTTCTTTAACATATGAGCCAACTCAAATTAATCCATACATACTCTGGTTTAGATCTCGCTTACAAACCGTCTGAAACATATGAAACAAAACAAATAACTTATAAATAGAAATCACATGATAATTGAATACTCGTTTTTATACCGAGATCCCACTTTTCAATTCGTAAAGTAAGCTCCTTTCATAAACGAAAATTAAACCTTGGTAAGCAACACGATCTGAGAGGTGCACAAATACTAGTACTTAAACATACAGTTTGTTAATTTAATCGTTCAAAAAGGCACGTTAAGAAAGATAGGACTTACATCATAGTAAAGATAGCTGCTCAATACTTTACACACCGGTGGTGGTGGTGTGGAAAAATAATGGCGGTGGTGATTTTAATCGGCTTCCATAGAAGAATATTAAGAGGAAACAACATTGAGTCATTGAGATAGCTGCTCAAAGATGTGGGACTTTTTTTGCATCTTTGAGTAGGTGAAAGTGTTTGTTGTTTACCTAGATGGTCAAGAGGAGGGAAATGAAATTTTTGGGGGGCCAATTCAATAATTTAGGCGGGATATGAAATGTTGGAGCCCAAATTTTCGTTGGAAACCAGGACTTGTGAAAAATTAAAGGGTGTTTACTTGGTGAGAAATTAGAAAAAAAGTTTTCAAATAAAACTGAAAAAAAAATTGAATACCTATTTGGTGACACATGTTTTAAAATATTTTTTATAGAAAAATATGAAAATCACTCTTCTCAAATTTTAACTAAAAATTTGAAAAGTAGTCATTATTTAAAGTATTATTTATTTTGCTTTTATTTTTACTACAAAAGGAATAGTATTGAGAAAATGTCAATAAGAAATCATTCAAGAAAATTATAAGCTTTAATAGGATTTACATAAAGTTATAAGGTAAACAACCAACAAGCTACGCTGGTAACCCTTTTTGTATTGCAAAACAACTTCTTTTAAAAACAATATATGTGGATATAGGTATCATTACATTACTGTTCATAACTCGTTAGACTCTGTTGAGTAGCTCCACCGCCTCAAGTGCAAGGAAACCAAAGATATCAAACCCGAACGGAATAAACATGTGTTGATTTTCAATGTTTTCTCGTGTTTTGCCACTTTGCACGAGGCGATTTTCAAAGCAGCATGTTCAACTGTAAAACCAGGACTACTCAAACCCACGATAGGAGAAACACTGGTCATATCCACAAAAGCATGTTTCCCTCCAACCCATCAAAAAACCAAAACGTCAATCGGTCTCAATATGGATCTTTCATCTAATGGGTCGGTCAAAAAGTTCACAGGTGCTTCTTTTTTGGCGGAGATCCCAGCACACCTACATACGTCAAAAAGGAGGTCTCTAACCATATCGTGTCATTATTTAAAGCCAAGGATCTCTTTACAATGAACCGCATGTTCCCCAAAGGAATCCAAACATGCCTTGCGACAAACAGGGCATATCTCATCAACCAAAAATAATGGGATCATGAGGTGATACTTAAGGTAGGTACGATATTCCACCGATGATATATGTTGACCCAGCTCGTCTATGAGGATAGCTATTGGAAAATCCTGAGCATGTAGTGCGCGTAAACACTCAAAAACAGCTTTTTATCTTAGAGTCATGTCAAAATGAGGAATTATTATAACACGAATGTAGGACAATGAAAAGATCAAGATATGCACTACCTTCTTCACCGCCTCCAGAACCTTCTTATTCTAAGTGCATTTAGAGGTGAAAAGTTATTTTTACGATTTAGATGATGCCTTGTATTTATGGGGGAAAAGTTAGGGTTTATGTCCGAACACCCATTTCACGACGTCAATTCCATTATCGCGACATGAAAATCCTATGTTTTCGCGTCACGATTATCTTCTCACGAGCTGCATCAAAATCTTTGTACCAATCGCGTCGCTAATTATCCCTTTTCTAGACGTCTCTTTTTTTTTCTACTTACTTACGCTTTAAATCGTTGAATATTATTTTCTTTGTCATTTGGCAACATAACTTGATCTTTTGAACGTATATCCCATGTCTTTCCGCTATAAAACTATAATCAACATCTATACGCAATTAATATGAGAATTTCGTAATAATCATGCTAAAAGATGTATAAAACACATGACAACGAGTGTAGAAACATATATAAAATATGAGTTCTCAATTATCATGACATATAACTCTAATATTTATCTTATGATTAAGTTTAGTAGATCATTGCAAATTTTCAAGACATTGCAACCAACTTGCAACGGAACTAAGAAGTAAATTAATTTATATCATTTTTTATTATTCTGCTAAAAAACCGTCGCAAATTTTTAGCGATTTGCAACGGATTTTAAACGGAAATTGCAAAATATATATAGTTTATATCTAATCAAAAAATATTTGTTAAAAAATATCAAATATTTGCAACGGAATTGCAACAGTAATTTTGAGATAGTTTCTTTTATATTTATTTTTTATATACCGTTCTAAATCCGTTGTAAATTTTGAAATATTGCAACGAATTTGCAACGGAAACCAATTATAGTTTCTTTAAAATTTATTTTTACGTATTTCGTTGTAAATCCGTTGCAAAATTTCTAAAATTGCTACAGAATTGCAACGGGATATATAAAAATAAATATAAAAGAAATTAATTTGTTTTTTGCTACGAATTTGCAACCGTTTTCTGTGTCGTTGCTAATCAATTGGTAATCCGTTGCAAAACAGTTGCAAAATTGCAACCGAAATTATCCGTTGCAAATTTTCGTTGCATTAGGCTGTTTGTGTAGTAGTGAATGAACGGAGTGATGATTATGTATTGTGTAAGACCTTTTGTATTATGTAATATTTTTATAAACTCCATTTTTTAATTATCTATTACTGCATATAAAATAAAAATAGTCAAATGTAAAACGTTGAAAGCTGAAAATGGTCAAAAGTGAAATAAATATGTGAAATTGTGAATGGGATTCGAAATTCAAGGAAAGGTGTGGTAAATTTGGTAATATATTCATGGCAATGAAAAGCTTGTATATGACTTATATATGGCATGTACTTTGTTTTTCACTATTTTCAAACGAAAACTCATATATAAGCAATAAATTATATATACAGTCAATCTGTAAATCATAAAATTAGTGGTTAAGAAAAATAAAAAAATTACTTTCTTTATATAGCTTTTTATGTATCTGTATGATGAAAAAACATTTATAAATTCAATTTATTGAAATGAAAAATATTAATAAATAATAATAAAAAACTACTATTTTCCTTAGATAATAGTTGATTACTTTACGTTTGCTTTACGAACATATCAACGGGTTATGCACATGTTATATAAAGGAGGCGTATGCATATTGGAGGTTTCAAAAATAACTAGAGGAGTACCCATGCATATGAACAAGATTTTCTAGCGGCAACCAGCTATAATTACACAAAACATTCTACCAAAATATCACTGTAACTATCTGCCGCTATAAATCCCGTTACTATGCACGGGTACTTATCTAGTATGTTTAATTTGCGAACTATTAAGCTTTTATAAATGAAAAATACATAAAAGTTTTTACATAAAGTTTCAGTATAACCAAGGCAAATTACTGTTTGATCAGTAATAAACCACCCAAAGAAAATGTCAAAAAAAAGGTCCACGTGGCTTAACAATGCTGCATAGACAGTCCCATAAAAGTTCCAAAATCATCCCTGTAGTTCACCTTATATTATAGTAGCAATCTATGTGTAAATCTAGAAGTGTGTGTGTGTGTATGTTTTAAACATAAATATTATGGCACCAAGCTTCAAGGTCCTAGGAAGTAATTTTCTTTCGTTATGTCCTATGTTATCATTTGAATAGTGGTTTGTTTTCTTGTTTAGAAAATAAGAAGTATCTTGTTATGTAAGCTTTATGCCTATGTAACGGGCTGAGATATGGGATTTCACTCATATCCATTGTACTTAAAACGTTTCTTTTTGGTTAATATATTTACCAGGGTGCAGGATTACTCCCCTTTACCCAAAAAAAAAAATTAGTTTTATGTCTAACTAGATTAGCAAGTTTTTTGCAACTTTTTATATAAATACCAAACAATATGATATTATCAATTTATTACTATATATATTTAATAAATGAAAACTAACGCTGATTTAAATGAGGTGTTAGAATAACCTAAATTATTTTCATGTAAAACCTCGTGTTCTGCAGTAAAGTGCCGGAAAAAGAAAATCCTTGTTGCAATAAAGTTTTAAATTATAATTGTGAAAAAATGCAATAATTGTAGGTAGTTTAAAATAAAGAATTTTGCTAGGTTGAGAGTTATGTTAAAGAAACTTTATTATCGATAGGTAATTGTACTTAAATCCAATTGAAGGTAGTTTATAAACCTTTTTGTGGTTTTATAAAAAAAACAAATTAAGTCCTTGCTATTTACTTCAGCCTGATGGTAAAAATGATCATTATTATCATCATCGTTAACTTAGTACCACATCAGTTTTTTAGCATCACCACCAACATAGCATAATAAGACAATCAATATCACCACCAAAATATACCTCACTTAAACACAAATATATTCATAAAGATCAATTTCACACAAAAAACCAAGATAAGAAGTCGGTCATTGCCAAGACCGACTTCTCCCTTTTCTTCACCCAAGACGCGTCGACATGGGTGTGTGTAATAAGAAAGAATGCGTCAACGAGGTGAAAGACACATCCTGCCTCATCCATTACCATTAGTCTAAAAATGGAAATACAAAACACTCCTTCTATCAGTAAAATATATACAAATCATCTTTGTAGTTTAATTGAAATGACAAAAACCTAAAACGATCACGAAGTCAAGACCAGTAATTTACTATGAGTAGTACTTAAGGCTATAACTGCGATAATATAATAAAATGTCCTAAACTAGTAGCAAGCTCGGAAAAACCTCCTCGGTATAAGTAAAACATAAAGATGCCTATATAGAAACAAATTAAATAATTATGAGATATAAATGAAAAGGGCTTTTGTTTAAGGTTTTACTAACTCCATTTCTAAGAGTGATTCTTTCATTGATTTAATGTAGATATTATCATCCGATGATGAAGCGGATGGAACAGATTCTCAAGATGCCGTGGACGTTCCTTCAGTGGAAGAGTTAGGAAGTGTCGTTGAAAGTACGATGCCAGACTCCGAAAAGGTACCTAAATTTTTATTAAACTACATGGATAGTCCTTGTGGTCATACTAATGTTTCACAGTTAGTCCCTAGATATAATAGAATATGCAAATTCCTTTTAATTGTTTGCTAGATGTGTCAAATCAAGGGAGTAACACTATATGTTGTCAATGGCAAATTCCTTATGTAAATGGTTAATAAAGGTTGATGATCAAATTTAATTTATTGAATAATAACGTGTTAATATACAAATAATGTACTAAACTTTGTGAAAATGTTCGTCTAAGTTACTAAAATTTATTTTTGTGTTACAAAACTTTTAAAAATGTTATTCACGTCTCTATACTTTTAGCCAGTATTTACATTTCATATATATTTTTGAAAATTTTAAAAGGATTAATTATTATGAAAACATATTTTTCTATTTTTTTATTATTTGAAACGCATTATGCAACCGAATTAGGGAAAGATTTGTGCTTGGAGCAAGGTCAAGTTTTGAAAGTATAGATAACCATTCTTATACCCACATTAGGCCAAATTAATCGACTATCTCTGATGTCTATTGCGGACAATCACTACCTACCATTAACAACTGCTGCATCTCTCCCTCGCTACAACCAGTTATTGTCGTCGACCACCACCACCTAGCTTTTTCTTCTGCCATGGTGTCGCATAGCACGAGTACCCACTAGTATTTCTGAAAATAACTAATTAAATTAATAATTTCTAATCACACAACTAATATACTCTATTCTTAACACATGAGATAAAAATATCTGTTAGTTTAAGTTGAATCAATTTTAGTGTATTTAGTTATGTTGGTCTGATCCTTTAAGAACCTTAGAATTTATAGGATCAAATTTAGTTATGTTGGTCAACGACCGAAAGACCTGGAACACCACCGAAAGGTTCTCCGATAGACACTCCGGCAGGCTACCGCCGAAGGGCGAGTTGACCTGACAGTACCTTTGGCACCTTGCCTGGACACAATTCGTCTCATTCTCCTGAATGTCAGAAAGTACACCAGAGACAATGTCAGGGACAGTGTCAGTCCTGATGACACTAGTGGTCCCATAAAGTACAACGGTCTCAGGGACCAGATAGTGACACCAAGTAGTATAAATACGCATACGATGGTTGGAGACAAAGGTATCATTTTTCTCACACACATTTATACTATACCTTTCGGTTAAAAGCATACTTACTCTTACGACGGAGTCGGGTCCTGGGATAACACCCGGGGCGAGACTAACGCGTTGTTCATCTTAGCAGGTATCTAGAAGGCTTATTCCTAAGGCTGAAAGATAACTGCGACAACCCACAAAAAATACTTCGACATTGGCGCCATCCGTGGGACCCGCATTCAATCTACTAGAGCTATAGAATGACGGGTTCGACGCCACCTGAAGCTTCCGGAAGGGTAGAAGGAAGTTCCACACCATTGACGAGAGAGCAGTTAGAAGGGTATGTAACAGCTCTCAAGTCTAACTGCTCTCTCGTCTATGATAAAAGAGCACAACAGCCGGAGGGACCCTGTTGAGCCAATACGATTGGATTTTGAAGATGAAGCGACTCTTGACAAGGACGAGCCGGCGGATAAGAAGAAAGAAATAGTCACGGGGAGTAAAGTGAAAGACGAAGACCTGGCAAAGCCCTTCAAGGAAGTCTCGAAATCTCCATTCAGTAGGCGAATCATCGAGTTCTCCGCTCCGGAACACAAGATGCCCACCCACATCAAGTTATACGATTGGTCAACGGATCCTCAAGATCATCTCAACAGGTTCACAGGGGCCGCGGGGCATGGAGAATGGCCAATGCCCGTGTGGTGCCGCATGTTTCAGCAAACTTTGGGACGGAAAGGCCGGGGATGATTTGATGGACTCTCACCGGGGAGCATAGACGAATGGGCGCTTTCAGGGACCAGGTTTGAGACTCGCTTCTCCTTGCACAAAGCTTGTGTCAAAGACCCTACCGAGATCACCAAAATAGTAAGGAAGGCTAACGAAACGCTGCCGGAATTCAAAGAAAGGTGGACCACAGAGACGGGATTCATACAGGGAGCTCCGGAGATAATGAGAATCTCTTCGTTCATGGACGGGTGTAAATGTCCCGAGTTAGCCAAGCGGTTCGCCGATACGATCCCTAAAACCGTAGAAGAGATGATGACTAGGGTCGACGACTTTATGAGATCAGAAGCAGCCTTCGCCAGCACTGAACTGCCCCGAGGAGAGCATTATGATACGATACGAAGAGCCTCAACTGGACCATTCCGGAAGGATGAAAGAGCCGCCAGGAACCAATATGGAGGGGACAGGAAGAATGAAGGACGTTACACCTATTCAGGGAAGGATAAGGGTAGCACACACCGTCACGGTGATCGGTCAGCGCCCTATTTACCCCATCGCGGCGATCACTTGAATCGAAGCAATCCCCGGCTAACTTTGGACTCGCTCATCAAACCTCCGAAGGAAATTTTATCCACGGAACACCAGCTACGCGCCTCCTCCAAACCGATGCGCGACCCACCCCGCAGGGAAAACCAAGACAAGTACTGCGATTATCATGGAGAAAAAGGGCATTACATGAATGACTGTTATCAGCTCAAGAGGCAATTAGAACTGGCATTGGAGTCGGGAAAACTGAATAATCTGGTCAAGGATCTCAGACAGAAGGGAAGGAGAGAAACCCCAAAGCATGACGCAGGAGCCAAAGACAAGGTCATCAACATGATCCGAACCCGGCCCGAACGAAGGAAGAGGAAGTCGTCGGAACAAGGGGAAAGATGGATGAATGTCCCCATAACATTCCCTCCTCTCCCCGATGGGGACGTATCGGACGACCCTCTCATAGTTGAAGCCACAATGGAAGGATACCTAGTCAGGAGAGTCTTTGTAGATGAAGGAGCTTCGGTGGAGGTAATGTTTGAACACTGTTTCAACAACTTGCCTCCGGAAGTAAGGGCTCGAATGAAACAAACGCAGACAGATCTGCTAGGGTTTGCCGGACAGGTGACTCGTCCACTGGGGAAAATCGAATTAGATGTGTCATTTGGAGATGAGGGGTTGTACAGGAAGGTCAGGATGAAGTTCACAGTCATTCGGGCACCGTCGCCATATACTGTCATCTTAGGAAGGACCGGATTGAAGATCCTGCGAGCCATACCTTCTACGGTCCATTCCATGATGAAATTCCCAACCCCTCAAGGAATTGCCACGTTGGTCACTCGCTCCGTCATCATTTCAAAATGTAGGAGATTGGAAAGATTGCAGACTACTGCTCCGAAGCAAGATAAGGAGGAAACAGGCACAGGAGAGGTGGGTCTAACGGAGGAAGTGGCGATCAACCCAGCCTTCCCCGAACAAGCAATAACGATAGGAGGTACGCTATCGGTTGAGGGCAAAAGGCGCCTCAAAGAACTGTTACAAAGGAACCTCGACATATTCGCATGGGAGCCAGCGGATATGACAGGAGTCCCCAGAGGGATCATCGAGCACACTCTGAATGCCAACCCTTCAATTGATCCGGTATGTCAAAAACGCCGAATGTTGGCGGCGGATCGGAGCCAGGCAGTCACAAAGGAAGTAGAAGAATGGGTCAAGGCTGGCATTGTCAGGCCGGTGAAATACCCTGACCGGATATCCAACCCTGTTCTGGTAAAGAAGTGTGATGGAAGCTGGCGTATGTGTATTGACTTCAAGAACATCAATTCCGCCTGTCCAAAAGACTATTACCCCTACGGAGATCGACTGGAAGATCGAGTCGGTTATGGGGTATAAATACAAATGTTTCTTGGATGCTTATAAAGGGTATCACCAGTGCAGGATGGCAAGGGAAGACGAAGAAAAATAGCGTTCTACACGAGCAAGGAACCTCTTTACACCAAGATGCCATTCCGCTTGAAGAATGCCGGAGCCACCTATCAACGGATGATAGACTCCGCTTTTCAATCACAGATAGGGAGGAACCTCGAGGCATATGTGGAAGACATGGTCATCAAGAGCAGGGAAGAGCAGGGAATGCTAGCGGACATAGCGAGACATTCGATAATCTTTGGAAAATCAACATGAAGTTAAATCCTAAAAAATGCTCCTTCGGAATGGAGGAAGGAAAATTCCTAGGGTATATGGTAACTTCAGAAGGAATTCGGGCAAACCCAAAAAAGACGAAGGCAATAATGGACATGCAATCGCCGAAAACCCTCAAAGAAATGCAGAGCCTCAGCGGCAAATTGGCGGCACTCAATCGTTTCTTGGCTCGTTCAGCCGAAAGATCCTTACCATTCTTCGAAACACTCAAGAACATCACTAAGGAGAATAAGGAGGAGTATCGGTGGACGGAAGAGGCAGAGTCGGCATTCCAAGAGATGAAAAAGTTGATAACGGATCTTCCCTCACTAACAACACCAACGGCAAAGGAAACACTGTACGTGTATCTAGCGGCCGCGAAGGAAGCGGTCAGCGCGGTTCTCCTCACAGAAAGAAAGGGAAGACAATTACCAGTCCGTTATGTAAGTCTAACACTCAACGAAGCCGAGAGGAACTACGCCCCGATCGAGAAACTAGCACTGTGTCTATTGCACATGTCAAGAAGGCTTCGGAGATACTTCGAAGCACACCCTATAAAGGTAATCACGGACCAACCAATAAAGCAGATCCTCAACAAGCCGGAAGAGTCCGGGAAGTTGGCTAAGTACTCGGTGGAGCTGGGTGCATACAACATAACCTACGAGCCCCGGAACGCAATCAAAGGTCAAGTGTTAGCAGACTTCCTGTCGGAAGCTCCCATCGGAGAAAGCAACGACAAGTACTTCAATCAGCCAGCGATGAAGAAGGAGGAGGAGAAATGGCTTTTGTATACGGACGGAGCATCCAATAATAAAGGCTCCGGAGCGGGTCTTGTACTAATCAATCCAGAGGGAATGGAGTTCACTTACGCCATCCGGCTTGAATTCGACAGCACTAATAACGAGGCCGAATACGAAGCCCTACTGGCGGGGCTAAGAATGGCGGAGAGTATGTAGGTCCGTAGCCTTGAGGTCTGGGTGGACTCTAAGTTGGTGGCTAATCATATAAATGGGGATTATGTGGCTAGTCACGAAAGTATGATCAAATACCTAGCAAAGGCAAAGGAGTACATAGCTAGTTTTGAAAACTTCAGTATCCGGAACATCCCTAGGGGTCAGAATCAAAAGGCAGATGTCCTTAGTAAACTAGCCACGGTCGCTTTTGACCACTTGACAAAGGAAGTGCTAGTGGAGCTGCTAAGGGAAAGGTCGACGGAAAGCAAGGAAGTTAATAATGTCGTTGAAGAAGAAGGAGACAACTTGATGACTCCTATCATCCGGTGTCTTAAGGAAGGAATTTGGCCGGAAGACCCTAATGAAGCCCACAACCTAAGGATGAAAATCAGCCAATATGTCATGGAAGATGGTATACTCTACAAAAAAGCCTACTTGGTACCCATGATGAGGTGCGTGGGTCCCTTACAAGCAAACTACGTTATAACGGAAATACACATGGGAGCTTGTGGGATGCATTCCGGTCGCGCTTCGGTCGTGGCGAAGGCCATGCGGCAAGGATACTACTGGCCTACAATGCACCGGGATGCTAGAAACTAAATAATCAAGTGTGACTCCTGCCAGATCCATTTGCCAGTGCCGCAGCTTCCAAAAACCAAGCTAACACCCATCATGGCTCCATGGCCCTTTTACCAATGGGGTATGGACATAGTGGGACCTCTACCATCGGCAGCCGGAAAGGTCAAGTTTCTCTTAGTTGCCATCGATTATTTCACCAAGTGGACAGAAGCCAAACCGTTGGCAAAGATTACGGGGAAAGATGTCACGAAGTTTGTGTGGGATAACATAGTATGCCGCTTCGGTCTCCCTGCCATCATCGTCACAGACAATGCTAAGCAGTTCGTAGACAACCCCTTCAAAAGCTGGTGCGAAAAACTCAACATCAAGCAGATTAATACAGCCGTGGCCCATCCGCAGGCCAACAGACTGGTAGAAAGGGCCAACAAAATCTTGATGGAGGGAATCAAAACAAGGTTGGGGAGTGCAAAAGCCGGATGGGTGGACGAGTTACCGAATGTCCTTTGGGCACACCGGACATCCATCAAGACTAGCAACGGAGAAACACCCTTCAGCCTCACCTATGGAAGCGAAGCGGTCATACCGGCAGAAATAGGCATGCCAACATACAGAGTAAGGCGGATAAGGGAAGGGCTCGAAGAGGACGATCCCCGTCGAACTGTAGAACAAAATGAAGAAGACATCCGTCTCAACCTCGACCTACTACAAGAACGGAGGGAAGAAGCCGCTGTGATGGAGGCCCGATACAAAACGAAATTGGAAAAGTACTACAACCGGAAAGCACGGTTGGTTTCCTTCAAACCAGGGGAATTTGTGTATCGAAAAAACGAGGCCAGCAGAGCTGAAGATCAAGGCAAATTGGGACCCAAGTGGGAAGGCCCCTATCGGATCAAAGAGGCAAATCTCAACGGCTCGTACAAGTTGGAAAATTTGGATGAAGAGGAAGTGCCCCGGAAGTGGCACGCCATGAACTTGAAGAAATGTTTTCTTTGAAAAACAAATGAATGCATTGTAAGCCTACGGGCATGAACTACTTTGTTTTTACTTTCAGTAAGCAATGATATATATTCCCCTACCTATGACGGAGGAGGAAAATTTTCCATGATCATATCTCGTGCTTAAGGGACGGACCGGCGGAGATTAGCTACCTCCGAACCAGCGTATCGAAAACCCCTTAATTAAAATTAATTTACCCCCGTAAGTGCAATGACACTAGGGAAGGCCACATACCATTCGGTAGGCGACTGCATACCCCCGAATAATGCTAAGACATTAAGGGATGAGCCGAGGCATATGTGCCCAAACGGCACGCAGATACCCCGGAGGCGTGACGACGCCAGGGATGAGCCACCAGGTAAATTTACCAACAGGCGAAACATTACCCCCAAAAGTGCTAAGTCACCAGGGAAGGCCGGGGTATATTTACTTACGGGCACAATTTAGCGGGAAAAGTGCCAAGTCACTAATGAAAAACGCAAAAGAGACAAGAATATACATATCAAAAGTGGCCGTCCGGAAATACGGATGACTTAAAATAGCATTACAGAGGTGCGAAAATAAAACTGTTCAAATTACAACCCAAAGGCGCGAGGGCCCACTACAATACAAACAAAACACTGTCTTAAACATTGAATAGGCTACAAAATAAGGTAAAGGCTAAGATCCTCCGGAAGTGCCAGCTCCGGGGGTGGCCCCGGTTCCCTCGGGAAGAATGTTCATCAAATCAGCAAAAAGGAGATGATAGGATCTTTTGATTTTTTCTATATATGGGTAGCTTCGGGTGAACATTGTATCATAAACCTTAGTAAATTCCTGCACGGCCTCCATATCGAAATCATTCTGAGCAGCAACGATCCTTTCGACCTCTTCGTCAGATCGTTCCTCCCGGACCCCGTCCAGCCAGCCAGAATCAATAGCAGTATTGAAGACTGCCCCCCAGGCTTCCTGGTACTCCTTACTACCCTGTAACCTGCGAATCACCGTAGGGATCAACTCTTTAACATAGTTGAAACGCAACATCTCCTCCTGGCCAGCTCGGATGGCAACTTCTTGCATATTCTTTCTCAAATCCGAGGCCTCTCTCTCAGATTCCTCTAGCTCCGAATTTTTCTTCTCCAACGACCCTAATCCTCTCGGCCTGCTCCGTATCCTTAGCCTTCAGCATCACAACCTCAGCCTCCAAACCCTCCAGCTTCGCCTTCAAATCCCCTTCCTTTTGCTCGCAAGCTTGGTGAACCTCCTGAAGGGCCTGGTGATCAGCGGTTAATTTCTCATTGATAGCGGCTTGGGAATGAAGGCTAGCTCGGGTCTCGGAAAGCAATGGCTCAAGTCCGGAGCAAGCAGAATGGGCTCGGTGCAGTTCCGCATAATGACGGTTCAATCGCTCAAACCGCTTGAAGACTTCTGCAACTGCGTTGGAGCCGTGGCACAATTCAAACCACCCCCTAGATAAAGCCCTTTCGTCAGTCTGATCATCTTGTTCTGAGCGAATGAAGGGGGGGCAAGGTTAGCCATCATGTCTCTACAGAGGGTGGGTCATTCAGGCTTCGTATTGGCCGTTAAACCCATGCCGGGGATAAAAAGTTCCCCAGAACCCCTTCGTCCAAACAAACCTACGCAAACAGAAAATAATATTAAATAATAATAATAATAATAAATAACAAAAAGAGCAAGGGATCGAGGACGATGGATACCTCCTGAATAATCTTCGGTATAAGGTCCCGCCGGCTGCTGGAGAGTCTCCTCCGCATTCACTCCTGACACCCCGGCTTCAACCTCTGCAGAAAATGAAGTCAGAAATAAAGAACGTACAACATGCAAACGAAAGAAGGGGACGTACCTTGAGCGGCAGTGTTAGGAATACATTCCGAGAGAACCGGAGGATCCTCGACGGACAGCATCCCCTCCTGTAAAGATCCTCCCTCTTCATCACCCTCGTCATCTCATCCAGTCTCATCCGCGATATCATCCAGCCTCAAGGTGTTAACGGGAGAAATCGAATGAGTGTCTGGGATTCTTCGGACTGGATAACACCTCAATAGAAGGGGACACCTGCCTTCTCCTCTTCAGCATTGATGAGGGTCCACCGGTAGGCCTCTTCTCCGCCTGCTTCCTTTTCTTTTCCTTGGCTTTGAGCACGCCGGAGTCGGCCCTCTCTACAATCCTCTGAATTCGGCTCGCCTCAGGAACAGGTTGATCAGCCCTCAATGGCTGAGTCACGTGTTGAGGAATTTCCTCTCCTTCAGTCAACGGGCGTCCCCTACCCAACCGGGACCCCTGCTCCGACCTCAAACGAAGATACTGGGACATGGTGATAACTACACAAGAAAGAGAAGGGGTCACCGACAAAAAAAAAGAAAAAAAAAGAGAGAGGGCGGTCGTATTACCATTCTTGTCAATATCCTTGAACTCCACACGAAACCCGGAATGCTTCCAAACTCTAGTCAACCCGACCTCAAACAAAAGTCCGGAATGAACCGGTCGGAGCTCAACTACCCCCTCACACAACCTCCGAACATCACCTTCCAAAAAACCTCCAGCAGGAGCGCTATCCGAAACGTTTGAATCCGGATGCCTCCACGGCATAGCATCGGGAATGGCCCTCCGGTCAATCAAGAAAAGGCTATCCTTTCAGTTCTTTAGGCTTGAACATGTTTCCTTAAAAAGACGCGGACGAGACTCCCCTCCAGTCCTCCTCTAGAAGGAAAACCAATGTCCCTGCTTATTCAAAGTATAGAAAACCCGGAACAAATTCACGCTGGGCTCAATTTCTAAGCTTCGGCATTAGATCTCAAACATAACCAACCTATTCAATCCGATGGGTACTAACTGAGAAATGTGCACCTTAAAGTATCGGATCACGCTCAAAAGAAATGTGGAAAAAGGAACTCGGACCCCGGAAAATGCAAAATACTGCTCATAAAGCCCGATGGCATCACGGGGAAGGTTGTTCATAGTAAACTCCGCCGGAGGCAAACGGGGATGTAATTCGGTCGGAATACCATACTCACTAATAATATGTTCAAGTTCCCCTTCAGATAGCATGGAAGAATACACATGCATATCAGATTTGGGGGCCGTATTGCCGGAGGGTGCTACGGAACCAGAGGCCATGGGATATTGACAAGAAGGCGCAACGAAAAACAACGGAGGAATAATGGGATGAAACTCACCTGAACTTGCCGAAAGGTTTGAAAAACAGAGGACGAAGAGATCGAAAAGTAAAAGTGGAAATTACCAATGAGGCGAAAACGCTTTATATAGGCCAAAAAGGTGGGGACGTGAAACGTCCTATCGTGTCAGATGTCGACGCGGATGAATCTAAACCGTCTATCACGACGCGTCCGCCACGTGGCAAAATCCCACGATTTTCGGTAAAATATTTTAACCCGCTCACTGAATGGGCCCGGGCTCGTTGTCCTAAGAGTGGCCCGCGAAGCCAAAGTCAGGCCAACTGACCCGAATGGTTCCGAAGAACGACTAGATTAAGTATCACATCACTTGTCAAAAACAAATAACATGATACTGGGGGGACATGACGACGTATATGGTCCTTCGGTCAACGACCGAAAGACCTGGAACACCACCGAAAGGTTCTCCGATAGACACTCCGGCAGGCTACCGCCGAAGGGCGATTTGACCTGACAGTACCTTTGGCACCTTGCCTGGACACAATTCGTCTCATTCTCCTGAATGTCAGAAAGTACACCAGAGACAGTGTCAGTCCTGATGACACTAGTGGTCCCATAAAGTACAACGGTCTCAGGGACCAGATAGTGAAATCAAGTAGTATAAATACGCATACAGTAGTTGGAGACAAAGGTATCATTTTTCTCACACACACATTTATACTATACCTTTCGGTAAAACGCATACTTACTCTTACGCCGGAGTCGGGTCCTGGGATAACACCCGGGGCGAGACTAACGCGTTGTTCATCTTAGCAGGTATCTAGAAGGCTTATTCCTAAGGCTGAAAGATAACTGCGACAACCCACAAAAAAATACTTCGACATCTATCATGATCGATGACCACATGAGGTGAATTATTATTTACTTATGTTGCAGGTAAAGAACATTGAACACTTAAGGATTAGACTCAAAGACATAAAGTTAGCCACGTC
Source organism: Chrysanthemum makinoi (assembly GCA_910596185.1). Taxonomy (NCBI): domain Eukaryota; kingdom Viridiplantae; phylum Streptophyta; class Magnoliopsida; order Asterales; family Asteraceae; genus Chrysanthemum; species Chrysanthemum makinoi. The sequence continues at coordinate 246,190,032 of OU343217.1, read as the reverse complement.
TAATTTCTCAACTGATCATGAAAGTGATATGTACTCCTATATTAATTATTACAAAGCAAAACTCAAATGTTTTGATAGAGAATATCTTCCATTCGCAATAACGAAGAATAAATCACAACCACCCAAAAGTCTCTATACTGTATCGATAGCAGTCTTCCAAAGATCAAGGCATGCGTCCTATGCTGAAGACATGTTTTATAGAAACGTTGAAATTGCAAGTAATTGTAAGCATCAGAACATCCAACCTCTTCTTGGATTTTGTGATGAAGGTTCTCACATGATACTTGTTTATAGGTGTTATTCTGACAAAGAACAACTTCGTGTGTGTTTGAAATCACGTAATCTTACTTGGGAACAACGTTTGAAAATTTGTCTTAATATTGCACAAGGATTGCATTACCTACACTATGAAATGGAGGACCAAAAGATAGTAATTTACAATGATCTAAGAACTGACAACATTGTATTGGACGATAATTGGGGGGCACAGATTGTTGGCTTTGAATCCTCGGTGTTCCTGCCTCCAAATCAAGATGCGGTAGTTCTCGAACCTAGAAGTACTTTTTACAATAGACATTATTATTACAAAGACCCAGAATATATGGAGAGTTTGAAAATGAGAAGAGGATCAGATGTATATAGTTTTGGGGTAGTTATGTCTGAAATCTTATTTGGGATCTCTATGGATGAGCTTACTGATAATAGGTATGATTTTATGGTGGAGGTGTTGGGACATCGATGGTCCGACAACGGAAAAATAAAGAAAAGGATATGTCCTAAACTTAGGGAAGAAAATGGCGAAAACAATTCCTTTCTACCAAAAGGACCCAACGAAGACACATACTTAGAAATAATGTACGAGTGTTTGGCACCAACTCACGATCAACGCTCCACAATGAAAGTTGTCATTACGAAACTTGAGAAAGCATTATCACTTCAAGTAAGTAATCTCTCTCTCTCTCTCTCTCTCTCTCTCTCTCTCTGAATAAATTGCAAAAATCATCCTTGAAGTTTGACGTAATTACATGTTTCGTCTTTGTCTTTACGAAACTGCAGATACAATTCGTGTGGAAAACTTTTAGGGCAAATATTGTCCTTGCCAAAAATTAAATGACTAGAATACCCATGGTTTCAAGCCACTGAATTATAAAAAGAATTACTTTTTTTTTTTTTTCTTTTAAAACTAAGACTAAACACATTAAGCCAAAAATTCAGCAAACCACAAACACCACACAAAGCCATGATTAATCATACACACCCTATTATATTATTCATCAAACAAATCTTCATTCAAATCAACATAATAACTTCAAATACGAAATCAGTTTTGAGAAGCAATTGAGAAATTAGAAAGAATGGTAAAGATAACCTTATGATGTTATAGAGGAAATGAATTATAGTTTATTAGCTAGAGAATTGCAACTAGTCTAGAGGATAAAAAATTTACGGCACACGTGACAAGTATTTGAATGGTTAATAAAGTTGATGATGAGAAAATGGAGCTAATGGTGAGTTTAATGTGTGGGTAAGTTGGGAAAAATAATTGAAGGTAGGAATGAGATTGAGGGTGTCATTGGTTTAGTGTTGATATGGATGTGTCGGATCAAAATCGGGGTTTAGTATGATTAAGAAGGTGTGGCTCGGTTAAATTTGAAAAGATGGATGAACATGATGAATTAAAAAGAAAAGGAATAGAAAAAATCAAGTGAAAAATTAAAGGGCTTCAAGACGGGGGTAACTTAGTCACTTTATTTTTAGAAGGGACGAAATTCACCTTAAATGTTTCTCACATGGAGTGTATCTGCATTTTTGTAAAAGTAGGGACGAAATATGCAAGTTCGCCAAAATTTAGGGATGATTTTAGCAATTTACTTTATTATTATTTTTTATCCATTGAAAGTAATAATTAAGGTGCTCAAAGGTTTCCGTCACGCAATAATCAATAAATTGTCCACTATTTATGTACTTGGAATAAATAACATTACTGTGGGGCAATATTTTTATCCAATGTCTTGTATTTCCTAGGAAAATCACAAAGACAACTTCAGAATGTCATATGAAGACATTAAGTCGGCCACAAAAAACTTCAGTGCTCAAAATTTCGTTGGAGGAGGAGGTTTTGGAGGGGTGTATAAAGGAGAAATTGCACATGGAAATGGACATCAAACAATTGTGGCAAAGCGGTTGGATACAAGTCTTGGTCAAGGAGAGAAACAATACTACAATGAATTACAAATTCTTTATGAGTATAAGCATGCGAATGTTATTGGTCTTGTAGGCTACAGCAATGAAACACGCGAAAGAATCATTGTTTACGAACATGCATCTAGAGGAAGTCTAGATAGATATCTGAATGATGCTAGACTTACATGGAAGAAAAGACTTAACATCTGTATTGATGTTGCAAGTGGGCTGGCTTTCCTTCATGGTGATGCTGAAACACGACACGACGTGGTGATACACAGGGACATCAAAACTCCAAATATTCTTCTGTTTGATGATTGGAAGGCAAAATTGGGTGATTTTGGGCTATCTTTGATAATTACATTATATGAAGAAGAAAACTATATCATCGACCATGCTTGTGGCACAAGGGGCTATGTTGATCCATTGTACCGAAACACAGGTTTCTTAACCATTGAGTCAGATATTTATTCCTTCGGGGTGGTTTTATTTGAGATCTTGTGTGGTAGATCAACCTATCCAATCAATAAAAACGAGGGTCTGTTTCTCGATTCTGTTAAGCACAGCTTCGAAGAAGGGAAACAAGATGAGACGGTGTTTGAGGCTATAAAGAAAGAAATCGTGTCAAAATCGCTGACAACATTTCAGATGATTGCCTACCGGTGCCTACACGATGATAGAGAAAAACGACCAACAGCTAAAGAAGTTTTAGCACAGCTTAAGATGGCATTGGAATACCAAGTAAGTTTGGCTGCGTTTAAATGCTTTCAAAAGATATAAATAAATGCATATTACAGTTTTGGTTTATTACCTATAACGTAAAGCTATTTTGGAAAAGTTGAATCGGAAATTTGAAACCCATTTTTGGTGTATATCTTAATTTATTATCTAGAGTAAAAAATTGAGCATCATTATGAGAATGGAATCATCAATTACCTTGTCTTGTTTCTAATTTATACATAGGAGGAGAACAATATACAGGAGCCTGATGTCATGGATTTATCTGGGAAACTGGAGGATATCGATCTTAAACCTAGTTGCTCGTTAAACCAAACTGCCTAATGAGAACAGGAAATATACAAGATATTAAAAACCTCGAGATTAACTCTGTTTTCTTGTCTCATTGATTTGGTGTTTTATTCTTTGAACACTATAACTTTATGACATCGATTAAGTGTTTGATGTAATCATGTGATACGTTATTTCTTTATTGAGTAAATTAATGCATAATTATCTACACATGGCTCTTTACGTTGATTTAGTATCTGGATTTCGTATGCAAGCAACGTAACTCATCTCTAGGAAAATACATGAGTGGACTGTCATCATACTAGCCTCCGGCAACTTTGAGTCTCAACTCAAAGCCGAATCGTAATAAGAAAGGAAAATTAAGAAGGGAACAAGGATACTTCTGACAAGTATATTATATTGATTGATCTGAAAAAAAGGTGAGCTCAAAAACAAATGTGAGCTAGAACTCGTATGCATAAATTAATACAGTAAGATTGTTTTAAAACAACCCACAAAATGACACACATGCATTAAAGTGGTACCATGCTGGTTGCTACATACAGATCATTCACAAGGCCATAAGCTAGATGGTACCGTATTTTAGCTAACATGACATGGTAATTGATTGATTAGCAAATACATACTGGCTATTGCCGATTAGGGTTATGTTTAGTCCCTAAATGATCAAACACATAAATAAGATATAAAAAAATAAAATAATAAGTGTTAGGATTTAATACTCATAACAATTATATAAAATCAAATAACATCATCAAAGCATGCAGCGGAAGTAAATAGGAATAATATATGTAAGTAATTAACCGAATAAGAAAACGCGTACCTTTTAGCAATTCAAGAATCAAATGGTAATTGAACAAGAACCAAAATCCAAAACCCTAACATTAGGGTTTAATCAATTCGACCCACAAAAAAGTCGACCACCAAGATTACAAGCTCAAGCGTGCTTGACCTTCGTTCTTGTACACACGTACTATTAGCGATTTGATGTGAAAAGCTAGTTCCTTGAATCACAAATAAAACCAAACACTTGTTTCTTGAGTTTGGAAAATCGAAACCCTATGGGGAGGGTTGGAACCGATCGGCCAAAGACAAGAGGGAGGAGAGGAGAAAGAAATTAGGTTATTGGTGATCCAAGATTAGGAGAATAATGAATACAAGGGTTTGTATATATACATTCTCAAAACTTGGTGACCAAGAAATCCCACCTCCTTGGGTTGGGTAGCCCACGACCGGCCAAGCCATCCCAAAGGGATTCCGGATCCTTCTTGTCCACTAATTTCATTCTTAGTCCTCATAGTTTACATTTAACGACCGTTAACTAAACCTCGTTAAATATTTAACTATCGTTATGTTTTATTTCGTGACTAATAATTAATAATAACATTTTATATATTAATTATTAACATCAACTCTCATACGTAATGTGTGCAATCCCAAAGTCTCGAGTTCGAATCCGGACATACATATATTTAAATATCCATAAAACCTTTCAGCTCCCACTTGGATATTACTAAATATAGTAATGACATCAGTTAGTCTAGCTTTCACACGCCAATGCCCCCAGATCAAATCGAGTATGGTCTCCTGGAAAAAACCATTTAATGATTCATCATTTTTACTTATCCTTTTATTACTAATACTACATTAACTATGAATATGGATCAAGTCATTTCATAAGTTAATATTCTGTTTCTCGTTGTATTCGATTGAACAAGATTACCAAATCATCTGAACGTATTCCAGATAGATCTTGGGTATGGCCATACAAACATCTTGTCAACCCTACGAGGGGCCCAAATATAGTATTATGATTTGAAACAAATTCAAAGGAACAAATTCTCTTGACTACAAACATAACTTTTGAACTTTGCAACACTTCCGAAAATAGCCCTTATAACTACCAGTTACGGATAGCGTTAGACTATCTTACACAAATGCACTAAATTCATATCAGTTATCTGGTATCTCAAGTCTGAGGATAAACACTTCATGATATACTTAATGACAGAGATCCATAAAGTATCATCATGTAAAGTTGGGATGAGTCCTATATTCAATTCATTGAATATCATGTGAATCTAGTATGTCCCACGCATCAATATACTTTAAAAGTATATTCTACCAAAACTCAGATTTGTCTTAATTCAATGACATTCCCACATCATTGATCGACAACGGACTATTTAGAATAACATAAGTTATTCACGGATTAAACATGCAAATATAGGATATAATATTAAGAAAATGAAAAATAAACATAACCAATATTTTATTTCATTTAAACAATATTTGTTCAAAACATCCCTTGTCCAAATACTAAATAGATCAATGCATGATAATACTGGTTAATGAATTATGTCTCAAGTAATGACAATCATACATGTTGACAAGGCATAATTTCAACTAACTTTGATCTATCGGAATTTTGAGAATACTTAAGAATTCAACTAGTGAAGTTCTTGTATGTGTGCATTCAAAATATCTTGATATTGCCACATAATATTTCATAAAGTGTGTGACATCCTCAAGCACCAATTTATGACAATCAAACTTTCAAACATTTTTACAGTTTAAAGTATTCTTATTCTTTATTGTATAATGCAACTATGCTCTTAGTTGAGCACAACTAGTTCACATGGCCATTTACAAGGATGAAATCCTCCCATGACTAGTATTGAGTGTCATCTCAATTAAACCAGCATCATTATATACAAACAACAATATGCTCTTTAAAATCTCCGTAAACTTCAATATCTATAGTGTAATGTTTGATGCCTTCCAAACTTTCAAGTTTGTTGGCTATGACAATTACGCAACAATTGCTGTATTGCTCATCCATAGAATTTTGAGAGCAAATCTAGGCTGAGGAATGTAATTCTAAATTCAAACATATTCCATTTGAATATTCATTACACTAGTTATCTAATAACTTCATTAGATATCAATGTTGTCAAATCATCTTGCATTCAAGCATGATACAACAATAACATGATGTACATGAAAAATCCTTGTGTCAAACTAAGATTTCATTCATGTTCTACATATCTATTTTCCAAATGATATATCATGTTCTATTAGACTCATTTATTTAATACTACACATGTTTATTAAAAATAAACATATATTCCAATGTTGTATGTCTTATTTTCTAAATCTTTCATGTGAAGTTCCATTCCAAACTAAAACTTAACATTTAGCTTAGATGGAATGTTATTACCCACAACATATAAGATTTAAAGAAAATGAACACAATACTCCCACTAGCTTTCAGGAATACTTAGAAATTATCTTATTTTAATTTTTAAACCAAAACTTGGATTTAATAGTTAAACATAAGAATCATCTCCTAGATGCATGCATATATCCATTCATGGATTCTTGCAATTTGTACATTTCCAAAGATTATGTGAATTCATAAAACTCATTTGTATTACTTATCGTCCTCGCAAAAGCAATCACACAAGAAAGAGTTTTAATATCCAATTGTCATTTTCCATATCAATGAAAATAAGTATGACAATTATAATCATTATATATTTAATGTGCCAAGGAAAGAATATTCAATCACAGTTAATTGCTTAAGTGTGATTAATAATCTTGTCACAAGTCATGCATTAAACACATGTACAATATTGTCCATATGATTTCTACACAAAGATTTAAACCACTAGGGTTTTCCTTCCTTTTAAGAAACTCATCTTTATTAAGATAAACCAAGTTTCAGAGTTGATTATCTTTATGGACAGCATCTTATCATTCATAGTATGAATAATTTACCACAATTCAATATTAGGTAAATGCATCATCATGATTAACAGGTTTACCATGATCCTGCAACTCATATATCTCAGCACATCAATCAATCATCTGAGAATCCTTGCGGATCTATGAATGAGAATTCCATCATCTTGAGGTCTATCAAATTTGTCCTCATCATGATATTTACTAGTGTATTATAGAAGATTATGTGTTTTGTAATTGTAATTTAATCTCTTCAAGATCTAAACAAAACTCCCACTTGCTTTTGTAATTTAAAGACTATCTATAAATACTTTAGCAATTAGAACAACACTAAATTGTTTTCTTGTGGGATATTACAAATCACATTAACAGTTCGTAAATCTTATTCGTTAATAACCTACTCTATAAGTAGTTTTAACAAATCAGAACTTCAATATAAGACTCAATGTGATTCATCACATTCCATACTAAAATGGTGTCTTATTAATCTTCTAGATTTTGAGCTAAGTATATCCAATCAATACTCAATTTTCTAACCTTGATAACTTTTGGAAGAAAAGAAGATATTGTTATCTTGAATCAAACAATATAACAAATGTTTGATTATTCTAACTGAACATTCCATATACATACAGTATTTCATTAGAATTAATATTGTAAGACAATCTAACAATATTTAAGATAAACATATTCCTTTTGGCCTACCTATTTACCAACTAAGTCAACTTAATGGTATAATAGAATATCCAAGCCAATTGCATGTTTTATAACATAAGTATTCTTTGACCAAGTCAAAAGACATACTTGATTATAGTATCTTTCTTTATATTATAAGTCTTTAAAAGACTTCATGTTTGTGAGTTTATACAGAAACACATAACCATGTATAATTTAAAGTTATTATGAACACCACACCATGGTTTCAATTAATTAATTTTCAAGTTAATAAACTATTTATGTCATTCCAACAATACACAAATATTTAAAGTAGCATTAGATTACTTTATTTTAGTTATGTCATCCTTTGGAGTGTTCAACTTAAGAAACTGCAAATCATCCACGCCCGATCCCACGACAAGTGGTGATTTACCTTGAGATTACAATCTAGCCAAGATCTCACTTAACCTAAAATGTAACTTCAAGTGTTTCGATAATTTGAATGACATAAGACATAAAAGTAGTCTATGCTATAATATTGACACATGTTCTTTAAGCAAGACAATCTTATTAGAACGTTAATCTCTTACCTTACTTTCAAGAGAATCCATTAATCATATTTGTATGTGTTGTTCCTTTGCACACAATAAATATTTCTCCCACTTGTGCATAGAACAACATCATATAGTAGATAAACACCATGACATTCGTTTGTTTATTTGAGCAATATGATAGTGTCATAGATATATAAGCATTACAAGTAGATGTAGGAGCACTTAATTTATCAAGGAAACGTTCATGACTATCCTTGAGAATATGAATGTCTACATTTTTGAACGTAATGTATTATTTCAAGAAAAGCTAGAAATAATCTGAGTTATTACCAAGATAATAACTTGTAACTCCCACTGGATTAGACAACGTTACAATAATGTCTTATTCAGTAATACACCATACTCCCACTGGATTTGACAACATCGTAAGTGTTTCATTAACCAGTGAAAATAGCGTGCTATTACGTTGTAACTCCTTTCAAAGACTATTCGTAACAATTACTTAGGTACTAAAAGAGTGTATTCTACTCTGTAGAAGATGGATCATCCATCATGCTATAAACTTGAAAAATTGAGCATGCAATTTCTTCCATAATAGGTCTACTATCCCCACAATGGTGTGTAGCACCTTTAATTGGTCAAAGCAAAACAGCTAGATAAAATCTACTCGTTTGTCTTTTACCAATTTTGCGGTAATTAATCTAGCTTCTAATTTAATAACTCATAAAATGTCAAACATGTTTTCTAGTTGACCAAAATGTCATATAAGAATTCAATCACCAACGGAGGGTAATGAAATATCTTAAGGAAAGCATGGTGTGCAATTTTCTTAACTATTAAAGTTGCTATGAGTTATACATTAGAATTTAGATAATTCTAATGTTCCTAACATACCTTTCTCAATCATGAAAAGGAATAGGATTGAGTCTCACTCTTCTTCCATGGAAAAGAGTTTATGTTTGTCTTTTAGTAAAATTTTCTTGATCAAACATTTGTTTGAAAACAGAACTAGATGAATTTACCAAAGCCCAAACCACGTTTACGGTTTAATGTTGCATTAATACAATCAAAAGAATTAACAAAATTCAATTTTTAGTATTTTCGATAATTAAATCTTTCAAGAAAATAAAATACCCTTTGGTCAATATTCATATTAACCATAGTATTTTCCTTGAATTTTGGATCCTCATTATCATAGTTTCACCACATCAGTTGATCTGCTAGTGGTGAAAGTATAGAATAGGTAATCGTTGAAAAACGATAATTGACAAACAAGTTTTCAATTCCAAAAATTTATGGGATTTACAATTTTACCAAAACAATTAATGCAAAATGTAAGCATATTTTATCCCATCTTATACCTTAAGTCATAGGTCTCACTAACTAACTTAATTAAGTTGTCTAATTTAGAAACTGCAAATCATTAAGCTGAGGTCTCACACAACAAAATAATTCACCTTGTTATTGTAATCTAGATCAAGGTCTCACATAACTAAATTACAACTTCAAGTGTTTCATATCATTAGATGGCATAAACTTAAATTTAAAGGGTACAATTTTTGACGTGTAATCAAAACTTATGTATAAAGAAGCATGCATACAACTTTATAGCATAAAATTTTCGAAAAACTTACATGAGATTTTAATTGCTAAGATTTAATTCTACAAAGTTTTAATCGATGCGTAGAGAAACTTACAACTTTGCACTAAGATGTTTCGTACATAGAATGGTTATACTAGGTAGCTCCAATCGAACTCACACGGGGCAGAGGACCAGGTAAGCGCAAAGCATAACCTTAGACATCCATTCAGTTGCGACTGTGCGCATTCTTAATTAACCCTTTATAGTTTGTTCTAGTGGGTGAGCCATTCTAACCATTTAGTACAGTCGCATCAATCGATTAAAAGTTCAAGAATAATTCTTAGATAACAAATCAGTTTCACCATTATTTAGTCCATTTAATTTTCTATTCATAAAAACCTTTTTTGCTTACTAACATGTCAAAAAAATATATAAACAAAAAAGCATTTTAATAAAAATTAAACACACTCAAATAATATAAACATATAACTAAACAATTTAACATATGTAAAAATAATTAGCCACATGCATAATTATTTCGATAAACTCTAATAAACAATTCTAGGCGTAAATAAATGCATACATTAACTAGGGCTTTCAACTACAAGGTAGATGAGCCACATACATCGACAAGTCGATTGCGTAAGCCAAAGTTAATAATATACCAATTAGCACGTAACGAATTTTATTAGTTATAATTGAGGTCTTCCCCAATTCAATAATTATCAAATAAATAGAACACGTGTGTATCAACTAAACAAATTATATCATAACAATACTCCATGGCAAAACATGCATGTTCCACCATTGATTCCCCATAACAATTATCACCCAAGATACGCATATTACATGGCACATAACAATTATTCATTAATTAACCACATAAAATTAGCATGCAATCCTAGGGTTTCTACAAGTTTTACAAAATTAAAACCTAATTAAATAAAATAAGGGTAATCGACCCATAATAAATAAAATTAGGGTTTCGAATTCAAAACCCTAGAAACCATAAAAAGCATGCATATAATCATAATGATTCAATTTTTATGTGTTTCGGTAATTAATTACATCATATTAACGGCTCGTGATGCCACTGTTGGGATTTAATACTCATAACAATTATATAAAATCAAATAACATCATCAAAGCATGCAGCGGAAGTAAATAGGAATAATATATGTAAGTAATTAACCGAATAAGAAAACGCGTACCTTTTAGCAATTCAAGAATCAAACGGTAGTTGAACAAGAACCAAAATCCAAAACCCTAACATTAGGGTTTAATCAATTCGACCCACACAAAAGTCGACCACCAAGATTACAAGCTCAAGCGTGCTTGACCTTTGTTCTTGTACACACGTACTATTAGCGATTTGATGTGAAAAGCTAGTTCATTGAATCACAAATAAAACCAAACACTTGTTTCTTGAGTTTGGAAAATCGAAACCCTATGGGGAGGGTTGGAACCGATCGGCCAAAGACAAGAGGGAGGAGAGGAGAAAGAAATTAGGTTATTGGTGATCCAAGATTAGGAGAATAATGAATACAAGGGTTTGTATATATATATTCTCAAAACTTGGTGACCAAGAAATCCCACCTCCTTGGGTTGGGTAGCCCACGACCGGTCAAGCCATCCCAAAGGGATTCCGGATCCTTCTTGTCCACTAATTTCATTCTTAGTCCTCATAGTTTACATTTAACGACCGTTAACTAAACCTCGTTAAATATTTAACTATCGTTATGTTTTATTTCGTGACTAATAATTAATAATAACATTTTATATATTAATTATTAACATCAACTCTCATACGTAATGTGTGCAATCCCGAAGTCTCGAGTTCGAATCCGGACATACATATATTTAAATATCCATAAAACCTTTCAATAAGTAGCTAAAAACAGTCTCATTTTTCTCCCAAACTATGTTTTTAAGGCATGAAACCCACCAGGAAAAATCTTATTCAAACACTAGATATGATAGAAAAGTATATTTTCTGTAATCATATTTGATGAGATAGTTATGAGAATCTTAAAAAATTAGAGCAAAATGTGCTCATTTTGACCCGTAACCCATCCGCGTGACCCACATATCTTGCGTATTGGGATAACACTGGTTATACCATTTCTTGGCCTTCAAACTAAAATGACATACGAAAACACATATAAAAGAGTCAACAATGGCATCGAAAAACTAGAATTCTCTCTATATTTCAATAAAATAAAATTTGGTATACAACACAAATTACCAAGAGCTAGGCAATGCCCAAAAGGAAATGTCATTACCATATCAACCCATATAATAACCCCGTTAAAGATGCTCAACCGCTTTATATATACAAATAATCAAGCAGAAAAGAAAACAGCAGGAAAAAATTCATTAAATTGAATCACTGAGAGGACCAATACCAAACTCATCTTCTATGTCATCTGTATCTTCAAATAGTTTCATAAACCGAGCCTGTTCACATTGTCTCTTCCTCTTCTGCCAATACTTGTATGCCACAACTAGTCCCACGATGAATAGTACAGTTGAAGCCACGACACTTAGGCCAATGATTATTATGGACCAGTGCATCCTGTTATCTTTTTTTTTCAAGTGAGGTATCTGAGTTCATTCCTGTGCCAATAACAGCAATTTTTGGTTATTGTCACAAAATAACTTATAATCATAAAAAAAGTGGTAAGATTTGGACTGTTATAAACTTATGTGCAGGATACAAGAAGACTTTGAGCCTGTTGATGGCCTCATTGACTTTTATATAAGCGATATCATGAGTGAACATCCTAAAAAATTGGTATTCTTATATACATGAGTGTAAGGGGGCGTTTGGATATGTGTTTTGAAAGTGACTATGATTTCAAAAAAATTAATCAATTAATCAAGCGTTATAGTGTTTAGAGAAGTGTGATTATGAAATAAAACTAACATATAAAATGGCTAGAAAAACATTCTCGTGAGAAAATGAGAAACATCTTATACAATAGTTGGTTTTCCTACGGTAGCATGACACTCAATGTTTAAACCTCTATGTAAACATAAAGTTAGACAAATGATAACACCATATAGACACTTAGAGAATGTTTAGATCCATACACTGACTCTGAATATTGCAGCTTATAATTGCAATAATACTACAAGCGATTAAAAACAAGCATTCAAACTCCTATATTATTGCAACGGGAAAGCCCCTACCTGAAAAGAAATGGTCCAGGGTTCAACCAAACTACTACCCCAAACCCTAAGGTTGTATACAAAATGCATATAAGCTAGAGAAAGAATTTACCATCCACGCACTTATGGCACACAAATGTCGCATTGAATTCCTTGGCTTTGGTGCGGATATATCGACCATCAGAGGTTTTGAAATCAGAAGGACAGAATTCCTGTTGGAAAATTTAGTGCACTTATGGGAATAGTTCACACCTTGTAATGGGTTAGGAGGTACGGAGTGTACACCCATAAGGTCCATAAACACCCTGACTCTTGTAGTGGTTTGTATTGATAGTGCTTGGTGAAAGTACTGTTGTGGTTACCACTGATTATCAGTGTTTCCACTGAAGCAGTACTTCCACTGGATTAGTGTTTCCACTAAAGTTGTGTTTCACTGAAGTAGTGTTTACACTGAAGCAGTGGTGTTTCCACTGAAGCAGTGTAACCATTGATAGCACTATGAAAGTACTGATGAAAGTACTGAAGCTTGTAACGGCTTTGACCTATTCAAGTGGCAGTTTCAAGTGCTTAATGACCACGTTTAATTGGTCATGTAACCACTAACGGCTATAATGGGGATAGTTATGACGCTATTAATGGGCCGATTAATACTCATAATTCCATGGAATTAGCCAAGAGTATTATCCTATAAATAGGATATCTGATTATGCATGAAACATACACAGAAAACACTAAACACTTATAAGCGAAAGGGTTATAGAATTGTGCCTAATTCTCTAACTGCATTTGGTCTTATCCCAAGTAGATATTCGTGATACCCAGGCATTAGGGTCGAATAGTTTACTTTGGAAAGTGATCACACGATTCCAAGTGATATCCGGTAACCACCTAGTGGTATTTGTTACTGCTGACTAATTGTTGTTTCTGCTGAACAGTTATTGATTATCTTTACCCTGCTGCTGAGATACTAACCCCCAACAATCAAAGTAAACTATTTTGTGATAATCAATGGCAACTGCTGCAATGAAACACATGGCTTCAAACTTTGCCAAGCTTGACAAGTTTGAAGGGGTGGACTTTAGGAGGTGGCAGAAGAAGATGCACTTCTTGCTGTCAAGCATGAGTGTGGTGTATGTGCTAACCACACCTATTCCTGATGATGGTGATGATGCTACTGTGGAGCAGATCAGGAGGAGGAGCAAATGGGAGAATGATGACTACATATGCAGAGGTCTTATTCTGAATGGTATGTCTGATTCTTTGTTTGATATTTATCAGAACTTTGAATCTTCCAAAGAACTGTGGGATTCCTTGGATGCCAAATATATGGCTGAGGATGCATCAAGTAAGAAGTTCCTTGTTAGTAATTTCACAAATTACAAAATGACTGATTCAAGACCGGTTATGGAACAATACAATGAACTTCTTGGAATACTTGGAAGGTTTACACAACACCAAATGAACATGGATGAGGCTATCAAAGTCTCGTGTGTCATTGACAAACTCCTCGTTCATGGAAAGATTTCAAGCATACCTTGAAACATATAAAGGAGGAGTTAACTCTTGTTGAGTTGGGCAGTCATCTGCACATTGAGGAATCTCTCAAGGTGCAGGATAATGACAAGCCAAAGAGTGGCAATGCTACTGGTGCATCTGTTGTCAATATGGTGGAGCATAACAACTCCACCAGGTACAATGACAACAAAGGCAAACGCAAATATCATGATAACACAAGGGCAGATCCAAACAAGAAGGCAACACCTACTTGTTGGAAATGTGGCAAAACAGGTCACATTAAAAGGGACTGCAAGGGTGTTAAAATTGGTGGTAAAGCCAATGGATCAGGCACTAATGGTTCATGGAGTGGTGGTTCAGCCAACTCACTGAAAGGTCAGAATATGTTTAATAAGTCTTTTCAGATTTATTATGTTACATATGTATCTGAATCTTTTTATGTGCAGGATGATGATGTTGCGTGGTGGGTTGACTCTGGTGCAACAGTTCATGTGTGTAAAGATAGAAGCTGGTTCAAGACTTATGAGTAACTGAATGATGGTTCTATTCTTCACATGGGAAATGAGTCAATAGCCTTGGTGCATGGTCGTGGTTGTGTAGATCTTAGGTTTAGTTCTGGAAAGATTGTAACTTTGTTTAATGTTATTCATGTTCCTGATATAAGGAAAAACTTGGTTTCAAGTAGTGTTTTGAATAATCATGGATATAAAAAAGTTATTGAATCTGATAAATTTGTTCTTTCTAAATGTGGTGTTTTTATTGGTTTGGTTATTTATGTAATCAAATGTTCAGGCTTAATATTACCCTGACAGTGTTATTTCAGAAACTCTTGTGACCACATATGATCAGGACTGATTCTAACCTCGGCATGCTAGACTTGGTCATGGTCACTATAAAAGAATGCAAGATATGTCTAGGGATGGTTTAATCCCTGCTTTTGACATGGAACACATGAAAAGTGTAAAACTTGCATGTTGACCAAGATAACCAAGAAACCCTTTCGGGTGTTAGTCGTGAGACTAAGATCTTGGAGCTTATTCACAGTGTGTGATTTGCATGCCACTCCTTCTTTGGGGAATAAGAAGTACTTTGTGACATTTATTGATGATGCTTCTAGGTTTTGTTATGTTTATTTGTTACATACAAAGGATGAAGCATTAGATAAATTCAAAGTGTTTAAAACGGAAGTTGAATTACAACTTGGGTCTTTGATCAAAAGATTAAGGACTGATAGGGGAGGTGAGTACATGGATACTCAGTACTTTCAGTCTGTTGGAATAATCCATGAACCGACTGCCCCTTATACTCCTCAGCAAAATGGTATTTCCGAAAGGAAAAACAGGGCACTGAAGGAGATGGTTAATTCCATGTTGTCCTATTCAGGACTGAGTCAAGGGTTATGGGGTGAAGCTATGTTAACAGCTTGCTATTTATTAAATAGGGTTCCCAACAAAAGGAACAAGATTACCCCTTATGAACTCTGGACTAAAAGGAAACCCAACCTGAACTATCTCAGGGTCTGGGGTTGTAGGGCTGTTGTAAGACTCCCTGATCCAAAGCAAAAGACTTTGGGTGAAAGAGGCATTGACTGCATCTTTGTTGGATATTCTGAGCATTCTAAGGCTTTTAGGTTCTATGTTATTGAACCTAATGAATATGTTTCAGTTAACTCTATAATTGAATCAAGGGATGCAGACTTTGATGAGAATAGATTCTCATCAGTCCCAAGACTAAGTCAGAGGATTCCTAATGGAACTCTTGACACTGGTGTATCAGAGGCCCCTGATGATGAACCATCAGTGGTCCCTGATGAGGTTGTGGTTCAACAACTGAACCTTGCTCAGGAAGAGCAAAAGGGTCAGGAATCCAAAGTCATTGGACCTGAGTTTTCAACTATACTTGGTTAAAGGAACAAGGGATGAGGTCTCAGACCAATACTCCTATTGCTTCATTGTTGAGGATGATCTCAAGACATTTGAAGAAGCAATGAAGTCCCAGATATTGCTTTACGGAAAGAAGCAATCAATGATGAGATGGATTCCATCATGGGGAACAACACTTGGGTGTTAGTTGATCTACCTCCTGGTTGCAAACCTCTAGGTTGCAAATGGATTTTCAAGAAGAAAATGAAGGTAGATGGAACTATTGAAAAGTTCAAGGCTAGATTAGTTATTCAGGGCTTTAAACAAAAGTCGGGGATAGACTATTTTGATACTTATGCCCTTGTGGCTCGTATCAGTACCATAAGACTGCTGATTGCTATGGCATCTATTCACAATCGATTATTCATCGATGGATGTGAAGACACTTTCTTGAATGGTGAATGGGAAGAGGAGGTTTATATGAAACAACCTCAGGGCTTCATCTTGCCTGTCAATGAAAACAAGGTGTGTAAACTGATTAAGTCTCTTTATGGACTTAGCAGGCACTAAGCAATGGCATCAAATATTTGATGAAGTGGTTTTGTCTAGTGGTTATGTTCTTAACCAAGCTGACAAATATGTATATAGCAAATTTGATGAATCTGGTAAAGGAGTCATCATTTTTCTATATGTTGATGACATGTTGATCTTTGGCACTGATCAAAATCAGGTTGACTTGACAAAGGAATTTTTGTCATCAAGGTTCTCCATGAAAGACATGGGGGAGGCTGATGTTATCCTTGGTATAAGGATTAAACATGAAAGTAAAAGAATTTCTATCTCTCGGTCTCATTATATTGAGAAGGTGCTGAGGAAATTCAATTACTTTGATTGTACTCCAGTGAGTACACCTATGGATACTGTGAGAAGCGATGCTAATCATGGCAAGGCTGTATCTCAACTTGAGTACTCTAGGGTAATTGGCTTCCTAATGTATGCCATGACTTGTACAAGACCTGATATTGGTTTTGCAGGGAAAATTGAGCGGTATACTAGTAATCCTAGTGCTCATCACGGCAAGCAGTTCAAAGGGTACTGAAGTATTTGAAGAGAACTATGGATTATAGTCTCTCATATACAGGTTACCCATCAGTGTTGGAAGGTTACACTGATGCAAGTTGGATCAGATAACACGAAGACAATTAGATGCCAGTGGCTGGGTATTACTACTTGGTGGAGGTGCAATTTCTTGGGCATCCAAGAAGCAAACTTGCATCACCAGTTCAACAATGGAATCTGAATTTGTGGCTTTAGCAAGCTGCGGTAAAGAATGATGATGGTTGAAAAACTTGCTTCTTGAGATTTCATTGTGGCCTAAACCTATAGCATCTATTTCTATCCGGTGTGATAGTGCAGCTACATTGGCTAAGGCTATAGCCGATGTACAATGGTAAGTCTAGACACTTAGGTGTGAGACATAGCATGATTCGTGAGCTTATCATGAATGGGGTGGTATCTATAGAGTTTGGTGAGATCTCGAACTTAGCGATCACTTGACGAAGGGTTTTGCTAGATACTTGGTTATAAAGTCTGCTAAAGGGATGGGTTTAAGTCCAACTTAGTCATTGAATGCTAGGACACCCAACTCCCTCCTGAGGAAACTTAGGAGCTGAGTTCAATGTGGAAAGCTAAACATTCAGAAGGACTGGAGCACATGTTTTATTTACATCCCAAGGTTGTGCTCAAACCTGCTGAAAGGAGGATGAAGTCTTTACTTCTTAATGGTTATTTTTCTTTGAAAAAGTGCTCGGCAGGAGCATGAATAAAGAGGAACCACCTATGTAAATGTTGAAGTTTTGCCGCTTCAGGAAGCTTTGGACTTTTAGCTTTTACAACATTTATGAATTTGGATATGGACACATGGCTTGTATAGTGTCAGGAGCGGATAAGTGTTTGAAAACTTGTGTGTATTTTATCTTCAGGTATTCAAATGGGTTGAAGGGTTCAATTCTTAGAACACCTTGATTCTCGAATATTTGAAACGTGTAATTTACTAAGATGGAAATTCAATCCTCAGGACATTTTCATTTATGCACATGTTTTGCTTGATGGTTAATTTTCATGCAAAGGAAGTGAACTAAATTTGGGGAGGATTGTTGGAAAATTTAGTGCACTTATGGGAATAGTTCACACCTTGTAATGGGTCAGGAGGTACGGAGTGTACACCCATAAGGTCCCTGAACACCCTGACTCTTGTAGTGGTTTGTATTGATGGTGCTTGGTGAAAGTACTGTTGTGGTTACCACTGATTATCAGTGTTTCCACTGAAGCGGTACTTCCTTAATCTGGATCGTGTTTCCACTGAAGTGGTGTTTCCATGAAGTGGTGTTTCACAGAAGTAGTGTTTACACTGAAGCAGTGGTGTTTCCACTGAAGCAGTGTAACCACTGATAGCACTATGAAAGTACTGATGAAAGTACTGAAGCTTGTAACGGCTTTGACCTATTCAAGTGGCAGTTTCAACTGCTTAATGACCACGCTTAATTGGTCATGTAACCACTAACGGCTATAATGGGATAATTATGAGGCTATTAATGGGCCGATTAATACTCATAATTCCATTTGACTAGCCAAGAGTATTATCCTATAAATAGGATATCTGATTATGCATGAAACATACACAGAAAACACTAAACACTTATAAGCGAAAGGGTTATAGAATTGTGCCTAATTCTCTAACTGCATTTGGTCTTATCCCAAGTAGATATTCGTGATACCCAGGCATTAGGGTCGAATAGTTTACTTTGGAAAGTGATCACACGATTCCAAGTGATATCCGGTAACCACCTAGTGGTATTTGTTACTGCTGACTAATTGTTGTTTCTGCTGAACAGTTATTGATTATCTTTACCCTCCTGCTGAGATACTAACCCCCAACAATTCCCACTCATCAAACACATCATCGGACTTAAGACGATCCTCTTTGTAGAACCCACATCGCTTGCATTTTTTACTAGTGAAATCGGTAAGAGGCTGAAAATATTAAGCACCAATTGAAGTCAGTTTCAAAAATTAAACTGCAATCATGATATAACATGTACTGCCCCAAATACCTGTTTGGATATTACAAACCCATAAGTCAATCAAATGCATTTATGATAGGAAATAGAAAGACACTGAAATTCATCGTTCCTTAAAGATATAATTAGTGTGTATCATATAAACTGCTCTTCAGTGACACCTACAATTGGAGTGGCAATTCTGACCAATTTACTTAAAACAGGACGAAAGGAGCCCAAAATGAACTTTAGTTCTTACATCCTCCAAAATCGCCTAATAAACATTTTGTAAGATAGTTTTGTAATCATACACATGAACTATTCACAGAAATATGGCAAAAAAGTGGCTGTGGGTCAACCTATTTGAAACATATATCACCCAACCCAACTGACCCTCCCATGTTGCTACCTCTACCTGTACCTACAACGTAACTCAGTTTTCTTAAACCTTGATAAATAAAACGACAACTAACAGATACATTTTTTTATGAACATTAACACCAACATAAAAAGTGCAAAATGAGATGAGATAGACTTCCAGTCCTGGCATAATGTCAAACACATGTATATAGGAATATAGGATTACAAACAGGTTCTGGAAGAATAATAAGAAAAATAAACCAATTTTTTAACTAGCATAAAAGGAAAGACTGCTTTTCAACTGCTCAAAATATTAACATTGTGTAGCACTGTAGGTAAGACAAGTTTAGCTCCTAGATGTTCCATTCAAACAATTAAGAAGACTAGAGCGATACTCCTACAGTGTATCCAAACAAAACAAAACATGAGCAATGGACGCTACACTTTTGCTTATGGTGTATTTGGCAAGACAAATAATTTGAGAGAAAAATGATACCACAAATCCGTAGAGTAAAAGAAAATAACTAGCAGGGATAGCAGTTGGAAAGTCTCACTGTCTTATTTATACCTGAAAAGACTCTTCAGCCCTGAAAGTGTATACAGTCTTTGTCTTCTTCACATCTGGTAAAACCGTCTTGTTCTCCTTGTCACATAGAAAGTAAACTGTGGGCGAGGATGTTATCCATTCATGGGTTGTGTATATTTCAAGAGACTCAAGCGTAACCTCTGCTGACAATAAAATTTCTGCAAACGAAAATTGATAACACATAAAAATCAACACCAGCAGACTATATCAATCTAACTGTAAAAATAGACGCAATGCATCAATTCCTAGAAACATGAACCGTCTTTATTCGCATAACCAAAATAGTCGTAACTAAGCAGTTTATATCACACTTATATCAAACATATATGTATACACATATGAAAACGGTCGTATATGATCAAGGACTAATAATGAAGCCTATGTGCTTCTATGTTCACAGGGAGATGAAGTCGTAAAAAAAATATCTTTAGAACATTATTTGTTCCTAGTAGACCCTTAATAGCAAATCAATTCTAATGGTTCACTGATAGCTTGTCAGAAACTTAAAGTGGCGCCTAAGCAGTAAGCGCTAGCTTCATAAGCCGCAGAACAAACCGATGCAACTATCATTGGTCATCATTATCCCCGTCGCCCTAATACTTTACTTATAATCTGTGATGACGATATTTATCAAAGCGTCTTTTCTGTATACAAGTTTTAACATATGCTTCTTACCACAAATTACTAACCCTTTAACACGGTATCTTTTTATCTTTATGCTACATCCCAAAAACACCATAGCGATAAACATATCATATATTCTTTTAGCTTCATACTCAAATCTAAAACTATTTCATATTCATGCCTCAACCGTAAACAAAAAAAATAACTGCCCAAACTAGTTTTATATGGATCAGGCTAATGATGAATTGGAATGATATAATTAAAAGACTTCTGATGATGCACTGCAAGAATAACATAAAGAGTGTGATGAGTAAGATTTGAACTGCAGCTTGTGTTTATAATGTGTGGCATGAAAAGAATCTGAGATTGTTTCAAAATAACAGAGGTCATAAGGATAGTTTCCTGTTGGGTGAATTAAAAAAAGCCTCTAAAGTGTTGATTATATTGCATCAGAGCCTGGAAGTCAAATTACAGTATCCAGGTACATGAATGGATATCTGGATGATCAGCTTCATTGCTGGAAATCCTATGATTTTTAAACATCTTGAGAAGACTTAGCATGCCTTGGTGGCGGATGTCTATTCTGTGTTAAGGTAGTTTCATAAATCATAGGCTAGTAGATTCCATAAGGATAGTTTCTTTCCGGTGTGGTTTCATTTGCTCTTGCCTCAGATTATTGCAGACTGTTGCGTGTCATGATAAAGGTCTGCTGGTTCATTTAAATTGCCTGAATTCATAGTACGAAAGGTGGTTGATAATAATAAAAATCCCCTATTTGATGGTCAATCATGTTTAGTTCTATGTTGGGCTGTTTCTAGAGCTTTAGTCAACCTGTTTATATCTCTATTTGGTTCAGCAGAGCATATAAAGGGCTGTTTCTAGAGCTATATCCTGTTAAAGAATTATACTTTGCTATATCAGTTGTATACAATTTTCTAAGTAATAATACATTTCACCATTCGCCAAAAAACTGCCCAAACTAGTCTAACTACTTCAATCCAATGAACGACTCTCGAAGCATTCACAAACACGTACAGGTACTTAAGTCATATAATACTTATACAAATAATAACAAATGCGACATGCCGATAACGTAAAAGCAATCTGATCCAATAACAATTAAGGGGGTATTTGTTTAAGCTTATTTGTGGGCTTACGAGCTTATATAATTTCGGCTTATTTTTCATAAGCTCTTATTTTTCATAAGCTCACATTTTCCGGCTTATTTTGAGACATATGTGATTGTATAAGTTTATTATATCATAATAATCTTATATAAGGTCTCAAAATAAGATGAAAAATTTAAGCTTATAAAAAATAAGAAGAAATCATATAAGGTCGTAAGCCCATAAATAAGCTTAAACAAACACCCCCTTAATTATTATTGAATCAATAATTAATAAAATTTACCTGGAAAACAAAAGAGGAATAAAATTGAAACCCTGAAATATTATATGAAGACATTGAATCAGCCACAGAAAACTTCAGTCGTCACAATTTACGTTGCAGGAGGAGGTTTTTTTTTTGGGGGGGGGGGGTATAAAGGAGTAATTGAATGAGGAAACGGGCATCAAGAAATTGTCACAAAGCGGTTGGATACACGTTTTGGTCAAGGGGAGGAACAATACTACAATGAACTACAAATTCTTTGCCGGTATAAGCATGCGAATGTTATTGGTCTTGTAGGCTATAGCAATGAAACAGGCGAAAGAATCATCGTTTATGAACATGCATCTAGAGGAAGTCTAGGTAGATATTTGAATGATGCTAGACTTACATGGAAGAAACGACTTAACATCTGTATTGATGTTGCAAGTGGGCTAGCTTTCCTTCATGGCGATGCTTTTTTTTTTTGGTTGCACAAGGTAAATTTTATATTAAGTACAGTCACAAACATAAGTAACCACTGAGCTTTGGACATTCCCAAAACCAGATACAACTACAACAAATTTAACCAACCGATATGTGACAAAACTACAGCATATATCAGATACAACTGAACTCTGGTAAAACTCAGACAGCAGCTTCAACAGACTTCAACCAACAAGCTTTAGCACCTGGAATTTACCTTTAAATTGCACCTTAACCATCTAGCTACATTTCCATTTCACCTCCCCAGCAAGATCACTCAACCACCATCCACAGTGATCAAAGTAGAAGAGGAGAATGGCTTCACTAGGGACCCATAACCCTTCCCTTCAAGAGCTATACGAAGTAGTCTACATTTCCATCTCTATGAATGGCTTCAACTACTTGGGAACACAAACCTTGATGAAAGACCAACCATTACCTCCTTTATTGAGTGGACCAAGCAGGTTCATCTTTCACTCCTCGCTATTCCACTCATCATACTCTGCCCTCCCAAACCATATACCATTCACAATGAATTGTCCTATATTATGGTACATTCTTATGAATTAGACCTCTCATTGATACAACAATTCCTTCACAATTCCCTCCCAAGGCCAAATTGATCAAGAACTTGAGCATCAAATGAGTACAGTCACACCATTAGAACTCCAAGCACTAGAACAATCCATTGTTATGGTTAGCAAAAGAACACTTTGATATCCATTATAGATAATCAAAAATGTTAAAATTTCAGCAACAAAACTTAATCCACAACGAGTGCTATATAAGACCTAATTCCAAACATCCCTTAAATTTTCAAGCTATACAATATTCATCTGCACTTCCCAATCTTTACTCACCTGAATAATAGCGGCAGATTTCTTCACTTTCAGACTCATAAGTTGCAGCTTAATACTGTCTATAATCCCATTTATCAAACTCAGTCTTTGGTTTCTTTCCATCCAAATATTGTAAACTGTTGTGGCAAGAATCATTCTCTCTAAAACACTCTGAATGGCATTGTTACATCTTCCACCAGCTATACTAGTAACCACATTCCTCCAATCATCATCCCAACTCATTCTTTGACTCTTAGCTTTGACTTCTTTCCAAACAGTTTCTGAATATGGACATTTGAAGAAGAGGTGTTCATGAGAATCATTCACAATATTACAAAGAGAGCACTTCAGATTAGCTTGACTATTCCACTTTAGAATCCTGTCTTGTATAGCTAGTCTTTCCAAAATAGATAACTACAGTATGAATGCATGCCTTGTATTACATTGAGGATACCAAACTACTTTATGCCATTGAACATCATTTCTTTCCTCTTTAAAGTTCTCCCAAACACTCCTCTTAGAAAACTGTTTTATCACTCCATTATTTCCTTTCCACATTACTCTATCTTCTTTCTCATTAGTTACCATTGGGACTTTAAAATTGTCTAGAATACTATTCTGTTGATACCAACTATTAGGCCAAATCCAATTCCCTTCAACTATAGCTTCTGCAACAGTTAGCTGTTCTGAAAATCTTGCTTTATATCTATTTTAAAATGTAACAAACTCACTCAAATTACCATTTTCATTCCATATATCATGCCAGACATTAATCTTTTTGCCATTACCAACTTCATACCAAACATTATCTCTGATTTTACTTCTAAGATTCAGAATAGCCTACCAAGTTCCACAATCTGAATCCTCCACATCAATTTCCCAAATGCTTTTCCCTTTTAGCTTTATCAGATTCACCCA
This sequence comes from Chrysanthemum makinoi, assembly GCA_910596185.1. Lineage (NCBI taxonomy): Eukaryota > Viridiplantae > Streptophyta > Magnoliopsida > Asterales > Asteraceae > Chrysanthemum > Chrysanthemum makinoi. Next base: position 246,165,497 of record OU343217.1, on the reverse strand, counting down.
TTTCACCCATAAGTTGTCTTTGTGAGAGATGATATTCCACAAATGTTTACACAATAGAGCCTCATTCCATGGACCAAGTTTCTTAATCCCTAGACCCCCTTGACTCTTAGGAGCACAAATCACCTTCCATGCCACTTTAGCAGCACCTTTTTTTAAAATTCCCCTGACGCCATAAGAACCCTTTGAGCACTTTTTAAATCTCATTCACAGTAGGTTTAGGTATTAAGAACACTGAAGCCCAATATACATGCATGGAAGCCAAAACTGCAGCAATTAATTGTAGCCTTCCTGCATAAGATAATACTTTGGTTTTTGTTAAATTTTGGAGTATTAATCTGTGACAAACATGTCATTCTATCAATTGCTAATGGCTTTCAAGTTATGTTCAGTGTAGGTTTATTACAGGGGTTAATCATGGACAAAGAATAAAAGGTTTAGAGTTCCAAGATGCTCGTTTCTGCTGAAGCTATTCTCATTTCTGCTGATGAGTCATTTATAGCCGTTAGAGGGGTCTTTGTGTAACTTAATCTCCTATTTAATAAGTCCCTTAATCTATGGTTATCAACACTTGTGTGTGCAGTCATTTTCTCACACACTCTTCTCTTTGATCATTTCACTGATCTTGTCTCTTCTTTGTATTTGTATGATTATTGTCTCATTGACATTAATCTAACCTTGTAACATTTTGGATACTATTGTTGATATAATCTAAGCCGACTATTGAGGCTTAGGTTTGAATAAAAATTCTTCAGTTTACTTGTTGTTGATACTTTCGCACATGGTATCAGAGCTTCAGGCTCATAATCATTATTGATTCCACATCTAAGGGTTTCTTTGTGGAAACTTGGGGACATCTCTTCAGCAACAACTTGGTGGTTTGTGGTTATTGCTATTGGCATAATCACTGGTTATTTCTTATTGTGATTTGTTATTTCCGCTGCATATTGCTCTGTAAGTCTAAATCTAATCTCTTCTTCAAACAAACAGTACTTAAGTCTTTGTGGGTGCAAATGGGTAAACTAACATCTTGATCTGCCACCTCCGAGGTATGAATACCTGCTCTGTTTACCCCACACGGCTTGGTGCTTGTTGTTTCTTAATTAAAAAGTCTTATTTATTTCTTTATCTGTCTATCTGCTCTTGTCTTTATTTCTGTCTGTGCCTTGTCTATCTTATCATATTTGTCTGTCTTATTGTTTGCACTATGGCTATTGGTGATGATAATATTGGTGGTGGTGGCTCTTCCACTGAGAAAAGCTTAACCTTTGGTGATGCTTTGTATTTACACCCCAATAACACAAATGGTACACCCATTATTACTATCAAACTCACTGGAACTGAAAATTACAAAATATGGAATATGGCCATGACCTTTGCCTTAAGGAACCATAATAAGTTAGGGTTTATTGATGGTACTTGCATAAGAGATGATTCAAACCCTAGTCTTGCTAATCAATGGGATACTTGTAACTCTGTTGTGGTTACTTGGATTCTTAACTCTCTCAGCCCTGAACTATTTGCTAGTGCTATATATGCTAAAACTGCTTATGAATGTGGGAATGATCTTAAAGATACTTATGATAAGGTTGATGGTTCGGCTATCTTTAATTTGCATAAAAATATAAACTCTCTTAGTCAAAGTGGGTCCTCTCTTGCTGATTACTATAACAACCTTAACTCTTTATGGAAATAATTTGATTGTATGATTAGCTTGCCTCCTTGCACTTGTGAGGCTGCAAAACATTTTGAAAAACACAATCAGCTAATCAAGTTAATGCAATTTCTTATGGGTCTTGATGACTCCTATGTTCCCATAAGAAGCAATATTTTAACCAGGGATCCTTTGCGTAATGTCAAAACTGCTTTCTCTGTTGTCTCCGGAGAAGAATCTCACAGAAATGTTTCATCTGGGAATAGCTCTGCTAAACCCAATGCTACAACTTTTGTTGCAAAAACTTCTGATGGTGGAAAAGTTTTTGATAACAAAAAAGGATTTAACAACAACAATTTTAAAATTCTCGGTTTTAATGCTTGGTAACAGCTAAAACAACATAGGACCAAACATGAATCTCAAATGTACTAACTGCAAAAAACCTGGTCACACTGTGGATAGATGTTATGATCTGGTTGGTTATCCAGCTGGATATGTTAAAAGGAAATTTAATTCCAAACCCTTCAGCAGTAACAATGTTTCTGACGACACTTCCACTAATAAAGGAGCTAGTAACTCCCCGCCTCTTTGTCTAATGAATGTCTCTCCGCACTTATGAGTCCGCTTAATGACAACAATGTGTCTTCGCTAATGCCAAATGTAGGTGTAAAATTTTTCAAGAACCTTCTTTAATGGCAGTGTCAAGTTTAACATAAACTTTGATAAATTCTTTAATAACAACACTAAAACCTTATCCGAAACATAAGTCTTGGTTGGATTGTTGACTCGTGCAAATCAGCACATGACTATTTCTGCAAAATTTTTAATTAATGTTGTTGACATTTCAAATCTTGGTCTAACCGTTGGTCATCCCAATGGTACTCAAGCCTTAATTACTAAAATTGGTGATTTAAAGGTCAATAATGACCTAACTCTTTTGATGTTCTCCGTTGTTCCCGAGTACAATGTCATCATTGCGTCTGCTCATAAGATTGCTGAGAGCAATAAAATGTTTGTTGGCTTTAATGAATCTAATTGCTATATACATGATTTACATCAAAAAGGATTGTGGGGATTGGTAAACAATGCAATGGGTTATATATGTTTGATATTGATTCCACATGTAAGATTGCTTCTAATAATCAGATTGCTTTTGTCATGTTTCTAAACCTCGGCATCAAAGACTTGTTCATCCCTCTGACCAAGTCCTACATATACTTAAGTCCACACTTAATCTTGATGGAACCTCTGAATCTGACCATCTTTGTGATACTTGCAATAAAGCTAAACAAACCAGGGAACCATTTCCTTTAAGTGAACATAAATCAACTAAAATTGGTCAACTAGTTCATCTAGATGTATGGGGACCATATAAAGTCACTAAGAGATTGGTTACAAATATTTTTTGACCATTGTTGATGACTACTCTAGGGCATCTGGTTTTATATGCTTAAGGGAAAGGATGATGTTTATGTTTCCATTGTTAACTTTACTCATATGCTATCAAATCAATTTGAACACAATGTTAAGATATTCAGAAGTGACAATGGGACATAATTTGTCAATAACAAACTTCAACACTTCTTTCATGAAAAGGGAATTTTACATCAAACCTCTTGTGTTTACACACCTCAACAAAATGGTATTACAGAAAGGAAACATAGGCATCTCCTTAATGTGGCTAGATCCCTTATGTTTCATGGGGAATTACCTCTATATCTTTGGCCCGAATGTGTTCTAACCTGCCGCTTATGTCATAAAAACAAGTTACCCTCTTACGTGTTGTCCGGCAAGTCTCCCTCTTCCTTGTGTATGGGCATGACCCTTCACTCTCTCTCCTTAGAGTCTTTGGTCGCTATGCTATGCCACCATTCTCAACACATCTCGATAAATTTGGTAGTAGGTCTGAAAAAGTGTCTTTATTGGCTATTCAAATGAGAAAAAAGGTTACAAACTCTTGAGCTTAGAAACAAAAAATATTTTTATTCTAGAGATGTCAAATTTTATGAAACCGATTTCCCTTCAAAATGAAAAAATTTTTGTCAAAACCTTTTTTTGAAACTTATGTGACTAAAGATTTGAATCACAAAAATTTCTTTGACTCACAAATAAGTCCCAATAATGAAGGGAGAGTGACATCCTATGATGATGGCAGTGGGTAAGTCATCCTACTAGGATTGATGAACCGGTTGCAACATCTATAGATGATAATACACACCCCGAGGGCACCATATCACATGAATCACATCCTGCCGATGCATCTTCCGATTCACTGATACATCACCCGATTCACGAACAAGAAAGAGGCTTGCCAGCCATTACTGTTAGAAGGTCAACCAGAGTTTCTAAGTTGCCCAGTAATCTTAATGACTTTATTGTAGAAGGGAAAGTCAAATATGGTGTTGAAAAGGTTGTTAATTATTCTAAGAGTAAATTACACGGATGGTCCCTAAGGTTTGTCCAAAGTTTCACTCACAGTCCCTGAAAGTTTAAAGTTGCATGGATAGTCCCTATCTCTGAAAAGAATAACACCTGTGGTCCCTTATTTAATCGGGGCATAAGTCTCTATAATTAACATTTTTAGCCCTTTTGGTTGAAGGTCGTTACCTTGTCATCCATTATCATAATCGGCCGTTTATAAGTTAAAGTATTTCGACATTAGGTAATGCTTTTATACATTTTCTTACGCTACGTTGCCTGCTTTTTAACGTTTTCCCCGCTTTTATACGTTTTCATCCGTTTTTATATCGCCGCCTCGCTTTTTACATTTTTTACATTTTGGTCCGCTTTTATATCGCTTTCCGTTTTCTGTTTAACGTTATTATAAAATTTTTGACATAAAATTTCAAAAAAAATTTTTGAAAACTTTTTGACATAAAATTTGTAATTTTACTCCTTCCAATTTTTCAAATTTTTTAAAATTTTTTTGACATAAATTTGAAAAATTTTTAATTCAAAATTTCATTCGTTTTATACGCTTTCATCTATTTTTATACGCTTTTTTTACATTTTTGTCCGCTTTATACGCTATCTTTTTATGTTTTCATCCCATTTTTATATCGCTGGCCCCGCTTGCTTACATTTTACATTTTGGCCTTTTTGTTTTCTTCTCTTTAACGTTTTCGTCATAAAATTTTGATATAAAATTTCAAAATAAAATTTTGAAAAAATTTCGACATAAATTTTTCCATTTTTCCTATTTTTTCCAATTTTTTCGAATTCTTTTCAAAATTCTTGTTCGTGAATTTTTTCCCAATTTTTGAAATTTTTTCAAAATTTTTTCCAAATTTTTCGAATTTTTTCAGATTTTTTCAATTTTTTCGGACCTTTTATTTTTTTCTGAAGTTCTTTTAAATTTTATTTTCCAAATCCTTTTCAAAATTTGAAAAACGGATGAAAGAATTTCAAAAAGTGGAAAAAAATTGAAAAATCCCAAAAAAATTGAAAAAAAATTTTGAAAAAGATTTCCGAAAAATTGAGTAAAATTTTTCAAAATTTTATGTCGAAAAATTTTTCAAAATTTTTGAAATTTTATGTCAAAAAATTTTATGACGAAAACGTTAAAAACGAAGAAAACGTGAGAAAACGGACGAACGCGATAAAACATACCAAAATGTAAAAATGGGTAAACGAGCGAAAACGATAAAAACGGATGAAAACGATAAAAACTCTCGAAAAACGTTAAAAACGTGACGAAAACGAAAAAAACCGAGGAAAATATATAAAAATGTACCTAATGTCGAAAAACTTTAACTTATAAAAGACTGTTATGATAATGGACTGACAAGGTAACGACCTTTAACCAAAAGGGCTAAAATGTAAATTATAACTGAGCTTACTTAATGCCAGTAAATAAGTGGACCACAGTGTGTTATTCTTTCAGATAGGGACTATCCATGCAACTTTAAACTTTTCGTGGACTGTGAGTGAAACTTGGACAAACCTAGGGACCATCCGTAATTTACTCTTATTCTAATTTAAACAAAGATAATTATCGCTTGCTTCTAGTCTTAATAAAAGTATTGAACCTACCGCTATGAAGAAGCTATCCTTGACAGTAATTGGGTTGATGCTATGAACTCTGAAATTGAGGCCTTAAATGAAAATCATGCTTGGGATATAACTGATCTCCCACCTAATAGAACTCCCATTGGTTACAAATGGATCTTTAAAATCAAATATAAAGCCAATGGTAAAGTCGATAGATACAAGGCTAGATTATTTGTTAAAGGTTATAATCAAAGGGAAGGAATAGACTATGATGAAACCCTTTCTCCTGTTAGAAAATGTCTACTTGTTAGATGTCTTATTGCCTTAGCTGTGAAAACAAATGGCCTCTTTTCCAACTTGATGTTAACAATGCTTTCTTGTATGGAGATCTTGATGAAGATATCTATATGACCATCCCTAAGGGTTCTCAATGAGAACAATAAAAATAAAGTTTGCAAACTTGTCAAGTCCCTATAACGGCTCTAAACCAAGCTCCCAGGAAATGGAATGAAAAACTTGTCAGTGTTTTAAAGGAAAATAATTTTGTTCAATCTGTCAATGATCATTCCTTATTCACCAAAACAAAGAATAACAAGTTTATTGCTCTGCTTGTTTATGTGGATGATATAGTCCTCACTGGAAACTGTATTGATGAGATAAACCTATTCAAAGAATTTCTAAAATCAAAATTTCATATCAAAGACTTAGGGAACTTAAAATACTTTCTTGGTATTGAGGTTTTAAAAACTGGGAATGACATTTGTCTCTCCCAAAGAAAATATTGTCTTGAACTCCTCAAAGAATTTGGTCTTCTTGGGTGCAAACCTGTGTCTACTCCTATGGAACCCAACTCTGTCCTTCCATACATTCCCACTGCTGATGATCCCCTTCTTGTCAACATCATGGTTATCGAAGTTACTTGGGAAAATTATCTATCTCACCCATACAAGACCTGACATCTCATACTCAGTTCATTGTCGGGCACAATATATGCATTCTCCATTAAAATCTCATCTAGAATGTGCCCTCAATGTTCTGAGATATATAAAAGGAGCTCCAAGAAAAGGTCTAAGGTACAATTTCAAGAACTCGAAAATCATCTTGAAGGATATAGTGATGCAGATTGGGCCAAATGCAAGAAAACCAAAAAATCTGTCACAGGTTATTGTGTTTTCTTTAATGATTGTTTGATCTCATGGAAAAGTAAAAAACAAAACACTCTTTCAAAATCTTCCACGAAGCAGTATAGATCTATGCTATACGCTGCCTGTAAAATCATTTGGATTCAAAAAATCTTAAAGGATCTAAAAGTTGATATCAATCTTCCTGTTAATCTTTTTTGTGATAACAAATCTGCTTTACAACTTGTTGTCAATCCTGTTTTCCATGAAAGATCAAAACACTTTGAAATTGATGTCCACTTCATCAGGGAAAAATTGCAAGAGGTGTTATAAGTGCCAAAAAGATTGGCTCTTCAAACCAAACTCAGACATACTTACTAAAAACCTCCCTGTTTATCAGCATAAATTCTTGTGTGAAAAATTGATTTTGTTTGATATGTTTGCTCATCAGATTAAGGGAGAATGTTAAATTTTGGAGTATTAATCTGTGACAAACATGTCATTCTATCAATTGCTAATGGCTTTCAAGTTATGTCCAGTGCAAGTTTATAACAGGGGTTAATCATGGACAAAGAATAAAAGGTTTAAAGTTCCAAGATGCTCGTTTCACTGAAGCTATTCTCATTTCTCGATGAGTCATTTATAGCCGTTAGAGGGTCTTTGTGTAACTTAATCTCCTATTTAATAAGTCCCTTAATCTAGGGTTATCAACACTTGTGTGTGCAGTCATTTTCTCACACACTCTTCTCTTCTCTTTGATCATTTAACTGATCTTGTCTCTTCTTTGTATTTGTATGATTATTGTCTCATTGACATTAATCTAACCTTGTAACATTTTGGATACTATTGTTGATATAATCTAATCCGACTATTGAGGCTTAGGTTTGAATAAAAGTTCTTCAGTTTACTTGTTGTTGTTGATACTTTCGCACAGTTTTCCAATCATTCGCTTTATTTTTTACTCTATCCACCAATTGTTTGCATTCTAAAATACCTATATTATTTGTAATGAGAGGAACACCTAAATACTTCATTAGCAATTCTCCTACTGCAAATGGCAGAATATCCAAAATCTTTTGTCTTTCAATAGCTTTTACATTACCAAAAAACACAGTACTTTTGCTCATATTTGGGACTAATCCAGAAACACCACTAAATTCCATAATACCATCCTTCAAAACTTGAACGGAACTATGGTCACCATGACATAACATCAGCAAATCATCAGCAAAACACAATTGAGTCAATTTCAATTCTTTACAGCCCCAATGGAACTTGAAATGCTGACTATTATTAACTCTTCTTTGAACAATTAAGGTGAGGACTTCCATTACCAGAATGAACAGATAAGGGGACATAGGATCCCCTTCCTTAGACCCCTTCCATTTTTGAAAAATCCATGCCTCTCTCCATTTATATAAATAGAAAAAGCTACTCCAGTAACACAAGTCATAATCCATCCAATTATTTTTTCAGGAAAGCCAAAATGAATTAAGATTTGTTTGAGAAATCCCCAGTTAACTGTGTCATAAGCTTTTGCAATATCAATCTTTAAAGTACATCTTTGAGGCCCATTCTTTCTATTGTACCCTTTAAGCAATTCCTGAGTGATAAGGAGATTATCTTGAATTAATCTTCCTTGGACAAAAGCACTCTGATTTATATTCACCGACTTATCCAAACACATCTTAATTCTTCTTGTTATGATTTTACTATTGCACTTATAGACAATATTGCAGCAAGCAATAGGTCTATAGTCAGACACTTTTTTAGGCTGTTGAATCTTTGGAACCAAAGTTATGAGAGTAGCATTAACTTCTCCCAACAGTTTATTGGACTTGAAGAATTCTTTAACTGCCTCACATACATCATTTCCTACAAGTATATCCATCTGGTCCTGGTGCTTTACTATCATCCATCCCAAATACAGCTTCTTTAATCTCCTTATTAGAAACCTCTTTAACCATCTTTTCTGCATCAAACTGATTTATCTTATTAAGAAAAAGCTCTTCAGCATAGATAATACCCTCACTTTCTCCATTATACCCCAAAAACCTTTCAAAGTGACTAACAAATTGCCCAGCAACATTATCACCTTCAAACCAACTTCCTTATTCATCAGAAACTCTCCTGATTCTATTATAATGCTTTCTACTTTTTATAACATTGTGAAAAAAATTTGTGTTTTTATCCCCCTCACTAATCCATTGAAATTTTGCATGTTGAGCAAGCAGCTTTTCTTCATCCATAGTAGCCTCATTGTACTCATGTAAAATCTTTGGCAGCTTTTCTTTAATCCCATTATTAGATAGATATGCTTCCACTTCAATCTGAGCTTGCTTCAAATTATCTCTTAATCTTTTCACATTAGCAAAAAGGCTACCATTCTTCCAATCTAAACTATTCAAATGTTTCTTCACATTCTTCAGTTATTTTACTAACTTGAACTTTTTGTGTCCAGCCACATTACATTCCCATTCCTTACTAACCACCTCTATGAATTCTTTTTTATCACCAATGTAGTTAGGAAATCAAAAGGATCTATGCTTTTTGACCAGAGTGTTAGGAATGCTTATCACAGCAGGGCTATGATCAGAAGTAAAGAAAGGAAGGAAATTCACAATAGCATCACGATATAACTCAATGAAATCCATACTAGCCATAACTCTGTCTAGTTTCTTAAGGATACTAGTTTCAGGTTTTGAAGGGGACTTAATCTAAGTGTAAAACAAGCATACTCTCTTAACATCCTCTACTTCAATGTCATTAACACACTCTATTAAGTCTTGCATATCCCCTGTAATTCTAGACCCTCCTGCTGAATGTTCATCTACTTTCAAGGTTACATTAAAATCACCCAATACAATCCTAGGACATCCAATAGTAATGCTCTTATAAGCCCTCAAATCACTCCATAATTTTCTCCTTTCTAGCCCTGAGTTAGCAGCATAAACAAAGCTATAAAACATTTTCTACCTAGATTGAATAATCTCAATAGCAATCAACATTACTTGATTGGTCATATGAACTACCATTAGATCAATCTCTTATTCTTATCCTACCCTACTAAAATTCTACATCCTGCAATACTACAAGAACTGTTAAAAACCCAATCCCATCCTCCAAAAGCAAAATCAGCAATTTTACCCAAAGACTTAGGTTTAATATGAGTCTCTACAATCCCACATATACTAAGTTTTTCTTCCTTAATAAACCACAATACATCTTTTTGTTTTTATTCATACTCCTTATATTCCAAACAGCTATATTAAGATCTGTCATTATTAACAAAACACAGTCAAAATAACCACAGCTAATGCAAAATAGTAGTATCCATACCTAACACTTCATCAGCACTAATTCCTTCAAATTCCTTTTTTCACCTCAAATTCCACCAACACCCTAGCAAAGTCTATTTTTCCTTCTCCAAATTCGCATCTCGTAGCAGTCATACTATCCATAATCAATGGTTTGCCCAAACTACTAGTCAAAGCACTAATTCCTTCATTACTCCAAGCTTCCAAAGGTACATTGACTAGGTTTACCCATAATGGAATAGTAGTCTGCTCAACCATTTCCATTCCCACAGTAGGGTCCCACTTCCTAATAACCAAAGGCTTATTGTTAACTAGCCATGGACCTAGTTCTAAAACCTTCTTCATATCCTCCTCATTCCTAAACTTAAACAAGCACATCCCATCAATATTCTTGTTTATATCCTGAATACCCCATCTACTCCACATCTTTCTTATATTATATCTAAGTTCATGAACATTCATCTTAAAGCCAACAAAATGCCCACAAACAGTTAATTTCCATTGATTACTTTCCTTATGTACCAAATCCTCATCAAAAATCACTATCTCACTTCCTTCTTCACTAACTTCTGTTGGAACAAAACTCAATCTATTATTCACAGACTTAACATCCTTAGTGACCATTTTAGCATAAGAATTTACTTTTGTTTTATCACTATTATGACCATTATTAACAGTACTATCACTTCTACTACTCTCCACCTTATTAACTTCATCTGTCTCCTTAACACCATTCCCATCTATAACAGAGTATCCACCATCCCTATACATACCTTTGTCACTGTCTACAGTTACATCAACACCACAATCATTACTCTTAGGAGTCTCCTGAACTTCTACATCAATAACATTCTTATCCACTCCTATCTCATCACAACTTTTTTTTTGGCTCAAATTACTCTTAACATGATCATTATACGCGCCGGCAGCTTAATTTGCCTTTTAGACGATCTAGTTTTATTCGACATCGAGAATAGATCAATACAAGGAAGAATCAACAGAATTAGCGATTAAATTATACTAAAACCAACTAATCAATCAATTCTACACTACTGGATTGATTGTACTATTAGAATTGAATCAGATACTAAAGAACAATTTTGGCGCCAAAATCATCAATTTGGGGATTTCTTAGAAACCTAACAAAAATCTAATTCAAGCACATCATTGCATTTGCAACAACAAGACGAATCGATTGATGGTCTCAAAATTAGAATTCATTAGGAATTGAAGAAGAAAATGATGAAAATGGTGGTTTTCTTGTAACGGAATAACGCGGGAAAAAACGGTTTTAGGAGAGAGAAAGAGAGAGAATATTTTTTGGTATATTAAAGATGGAATTGTTACTACTCCTTTCATGGCGATGCTGAAACAGGACAGGAGGTGGTGATACACAGGGACATCAAAACTCCAAATATCCTTTTGTTTGATGATTGGAGGGCAAAAGTTGGTGACTTTGGGCTTTCTTTGATAACTACATTATATGAAGGCAAAAACTATATCATCGACCATGCTTGTGGCACAAGGGGTTATGTGGATCCAGTGTATGAAAAACACGTTTCTTAACCATCGAGTCAGATATTTATTCCTTCGGGGTGGTTTTATTTGAGATCTTGTGTGGTAGATCAACCTATCCAATCAACAAAAACGAGGGTCTGTTTCTCGATTCTGTTAAGCACAATTTTGAAGAAAAGAAACAAGATGAGATGGTGTTTGAGGCTATAAAGAAAGAAATCGTGCCAAAATCACTTTTAACTTTTCAGATGATTGCCTACCGGTGCCTACAGGATGATAGAGAAAAAAGACCAACAGCTAAAGAAGTTTTAACATAACTTAAGATGGCATTGGAATACCAAGTAAGTTATCAACTTTGTACGAAAACAATATCTCTAATTGTTTTCTTATGAACCAATGAAAAATATGTGTTTATTACAAAGAGATAATGAATCAAAACTTAAAAAAAATGAACCAATGATTGTGTAGATATCTAATGCTAGCGTGTCAGGTCAATATTTTATCAGTTAGTATAATTAGGTTAGGAGGTTAGTTACGTTTTGTAATTTACTTAATGCCTATCTTTTTAGATGGCTAGTTACGTATCTTTTTATACATGTCACAATTTATGTCGACTTAAATTGACAATTTGATCATAGCTGTTTGTCTTTTGTTAAATAACTCGAAAATAATATTTTTGGAGAGATGAAGCATACTCTAATACGTACATAAGCTTGGAGACTGTTATTTGCGGCACATATTTGTTCATTTTTGAAGTAAAATTTTTTTTTTTTTAGTGTATATAAACAGAGGATGAAGATTTTGCCTAAACCCTGTGACTTTTGGGTTGAAGAGGAATTGTGACATTGTTGTTGTGGTAATTTGTTAACTGTTCATAGGCCACCATGTGTTCGTTCGTTTTCTAATTTCCATCACTTTATTGTTGTTTTGCCATGAAGGAAGGTAAGAGGCCGGTTGATCCCACCTCTAGGATGGAGGATTCGTACTCAGTTGAAGAGCGTAGAGCAAAAGGTATCACAGAGAAGAGGTGCGCCGAATCCGACGTGGCAAGCCAATCGGCGCCGCCGGAAGCCCGCCAAGAAACCAAGGATGCCCGCCGAGATACACTTGCGCCAAATTCTTGATGTGAAAAAGACAAAAACTATCCCTTTTGTTTTTCTCTTTTTGAGTTTTTACTTTACGGAGAGAGAAGTTAGAAAGCGGCTAACTTTTTGAGAAGGTATATCAGTGTTGAAATGAGAAGTATTATGGATTAAGGATTTATATATGGATTAGCTTTAGAGTGAATTTGGTTATTGGGTTTGTTTTTTACCCTTTATACCCGAATGTTATTTGGTTATCTGAAAATTGTGACTAATTTTTTTTTAAACAAGTTTAACTTTTATTTTTCATATTATTTTATTTTTAGTTTTGTAAATTTTTTTTAATAAAAATGTTACTTGTATTTTTATTCTAATGAATAAAAATTATTTTGTTTGGAAAATAGAAAAGAAAATAAAGTTGTGGGTGCGTGAGGCTCAAATGACTATTTTGCGAGTGAAGAGGCATTTTAAAGAGTAAGTGTTGAAAATGAAAATGATGATGTCATATCAGTGGGCCCAATTGGCTAAGTTGTGATAACTTTTGCTCTTAGGCTTGAGTTAGGTCATTTTGTTAGTGGACAAACGGAAAGCAAGACCAAAAACGTAGGAAGAAGGGCCAATGGTCTTAAAATGCATCGAACTAGCCATCTTTATCTATTGTCGGCATCCAACTTTTAATTTTCTTATTGTATGCAAATACTTCCTTAATTTTTCTATTGTATGCATCATTAAGAAAATTTCTGACGTGACATCAACTAATCAAAAGTTATTTATATAAATCTCCCTTGTTGCTCTAAAAAATCACATCATTCATCCTTGAGTTAATTACATAAAAGGTCCCGATGGCTAAAAAAATTTTACTTGTCCGTGTGGATTTAATCAAGAGTTAATTACATAAATCGTGCACGTGACTATAAAAATTACGCCAGTTGTCCTTAATTAATTACATAAATAGTCTAACCCTTAAGTAATGATCAAATAAGAAATAAAATTAAAATGAGAATGGCGAGAAGAAACCATAACCGCACATTTTAGATGCACCTATAAATACAGATGCATTTCCCCTTAATTGTCTCTCCCTCATTTGAAATGTATGTCTGAAATTTCTTCTCATTTTTCTCATTTTTACATTTCTTCTCACTAGATCTTTTCCTTTTGGTCATTACCTAAAATCGCAATGAGACTCACCAGTTTATAAAATGGCAATTAGATCAAAGTCATTACATTTTTATGCAACAACCTTCATTTATTTCATGAGGATAAAACTTTAAGCTATTTTGGGAATGTTGAATTGGAAATTTGAAACCCATTTTTGGTCGTATATCTTAATTTATTATAAAATAAAAAATTGCTGCATCATTATTAGGAATGGAATCATCAATTACCTTGTCTTGTTTCTAATTTATAAATAGAAGGAGAACAATATACAGGAGCATGATGTCATGGATTTATCTGAGAAACTGGAGGATATCAATCTTAAACCTGCAGGTGGCTCGTTAAACCAAACTGCCTAATGAGAACAGGAAATATACAAGATATCAAAAACCTCAAGATTAACTCTGTCCAATCGAAGAACGTTCATTATGGCGAACTGGCAATTGACTCTGTTTTCTTGTCTCACTGATTTGGTGTTTTTCTTTGAAAATCATAACTTTTAAGACATCTATCAAGTGTTTGATGTAATCATGTAATATGTTATTTTCTTTTATGAGCAAAGTAATGCATAATAATCTAAACAAGGATCTTTACGCTCCTTTAGTATCTGGATTTTGTGTGCAAGCAACGTAACTCATCTGTAGAAAAATACATGAGTGGGCTGTGGTCGATCGAACTAGCCTCCAGAAACTTTGAGTCTCAACTCAAAGCCGAATCGTAATAAGAAAGGAAAATTCAGAAGGTAACAAGGATGCTTCTGACAAGTATATTAATTGATCTGATAAAAATGTGACTCAAAAACAAATGTGAACTCGCACTCGTATGCATAAGTTAATACAGTAAGATTGTTTTAAAACACCCACAAAATGACACCCATGCATTAAGGTGACATCACGCCCGTAGCTACATACAGGCTATTCACAAGACCATAAGCAAGATGGTATTTTAACTAACGTAACATGGTAATTGTTTGATTAGCAAACACCTACTGGGTGCTGCCGATTATGGTTATGTTTATTCTCTGAATGATCAAACACATAAAATAAGATAAAAAAGTATGTAGCTAAAAAGTCTCATTTTTATCCCAAACTCTGTTATTAAAGGCATGAAACCCACCTAAGATAAAAATCTTATTCAAGCACTAGATATGATAGAAGAAGTATATTTTTTGTAATCATATCTGATGAGATAGTTTTGAGATAGAAGAATACACGTTCGACCAGCTTTAAAAAAAGGGCAAATTGTCTGAAAAGGCATCGAACTTGCCACCTTTTCCTTTTCTGGGGATCGAACTTTTTTTTTTCCTATTATAGCACTGAACTTGCCTAATTTTCCTTTTGTGACACAAAATCACACTTAAAGTGTAATTAACCTTCTTAAACCCGTTTTAAGTGTGATTTTGTGTCACAAAAGGAAAATTAGGCAAGTTTACTACTATAAGGAAAATTAAGCAAGTTTAGTGCTACCCGTTTTAAGTGTGATTCCGACCGTTAATTTTTTTATTGCCCGTTAGTCCTTTTGAAATGCTTTAAGCGACCGTTTATTATTATTGCAGTTAGTCCTTTTCGCCCGTTTTTACGTTTTCGTCCGTTTGTTCGTTTTACACGGTTTACGTCCGTTTTACGTTTACTCACGTTTTGCGGTTTGGTCCGTTTTACGTTTTTCGTTGTCGTTTTGCGTTTTTACCCGATTTTTTAGTTTTTGCCCCGTCCGTTTTACACGCAGTTTGTCCGTTTTACGTTTTCGTCCGTTTTGCCACGATTTTACACGTTTTTAGTTTTGCGGTTTCATCCGTTTTACGTTCGTCCGTTTTACACTTTTCGTCCGTTTTTACAGTTTCGTCAGATTTTGCCGTTTCGTCGCTTTGCGTTTTTGATGCTGTTTTTGCGTTTTACTTTTTAGATCCATTTTGCATGGTTTCGATACATTTCTACACGTTTTGTTACGTTACTACGTTTTCATTCGTTTTACATGTTTTCATTTGTTTTGCATGTTTTGCATTTTTGCGTTTCATTTGTTTTACAAGTTTTCATCGGGCAAACTGGCAGGGCAATATTAAAACCCAGCAGCACGTGCAAAAACTAAAAAAGCGTGGCAAAAGCGAAAAAGCAGGGCGAAAAAGACGAAGCGTGTAAAAGCAGCGTGTAAGCGGGCAACGTGTAAGCAACGATGTAAAAAACGAACCACGTGCATCGTGTAAAAGCGCGCAAAAAGCAACGGCAATGCAATGGCAAACGGCTAAACGTGCAAAAGCTAAAAATAAAAATAATAAGCGTTAAAAACGGCAGCGTAAGCGAAAGGTAAAGCTACGATAAAAGCAGATGAAAACCGTGTAAACGGACGGCGTGTAAAGCGGACTGGCAGGTGCAAAAACTAAAAAGCGTGTAAAAGCGTGCAAGCGGGCAAAGCGTGTAAAGCGGGACGAGCGTATGCAAAAGCGGACGAGCGTGTAAAGCGGGCCGGAAGGTAGAACGGACGGCGTGTAAAGCGGACGAAGCCGTGCAAAAACTAAAAAAGCGTGTAAGCGGGGCGAAAGCGTGTAAAAGCGGGCGAAGCGTACAAAGCGGGCAGCATTAAAAGCGGACAACGCGTGTAAGCGGACGGATAGTGCAAAAACTAAAAGCGATATAAAGCGGAGGCGTGTAAAAACAAGCGAAAGCGTGTAACGGACGAGCGTTTTTAATCCGTTTTTCTGATTTAAATCGATGTATAGAGACGGCAGTGCAAAACTAAAAAATGCGTGTAAAAGCGTGCAAAAGCAGATGAAGCGTGTAAAAGCGGACAAGCCGTGCAAAAGCGGACTGGCGTGTAAAACGGATGGCAGGTGTAAGCGGACAAACCGTGTAAAGCGGGGCCAGCGTGTAAAGCGGACAAAAGCGTGTAAAAGCGGGCGAAAGCGTGTAAAGCGGACGAAACCGTGTAAAGCGGACGGCAGGTAGAACGGATGGCGATGTAAAAGCGGACGGCATTGCAAAACTTAGCGTGCAAAAGCGTGCAAAAAAGGCCGGCGTGTAAAAGCGGACGAAGCTGTGCAAAAGCGGACGGCGATGTAAAAGCGGACAAAACGTGTAAAAGCGGACGAAACCGTGCAAAAACTAAAAGCGTTATAAAAGCGGACGGCGTGGCGGTGGCGTTTCGTCAGGTTTACGGTTTATCGATAGGAAAAAAAAGCGAGCAGCGTGTAAAGCGGACGGCGAAGTGCAAAGCGGACGAAAACATGTAGCGGGCCGGCAATTGTAAAGCGAACAAAGCGGGAAAGCGTGTAAAAGCGGGCGAAAGGACTAGTTGCAATAATATAATAACGGTGCGTTAAAAGCAGGGCGAAAAGGACTAACGGTGCAATTAAAAAATTAACGATCGAAATCACACTTAAAACGGGTAGCACTAAACTTGCCTAATTTTCCTATAGTAGCACTAAACTTGCATAATTTTCCTTTTGTAACACAAAATCACACTTAAAACGGGTTTAAGAAGGTTAATTACACTTTAAGTGCTACAATATGAAAATTAGGCAAGTTGAGTGCTACAATAGGAAAATTAGGCAAGTTCAGTGCTACAATAGGAAAAAAAAAAGTTCGATGCCCAGAAAAGGAAAATGTGACATGTTCGATGCCTTTTCAGACAATTTGCCCTTAAAAAAAATATAGATTGTATAATAAGACCGGATGTAATAGTGACCACCCATTACTATCGCATTAGCATGCACTCTCACCATCAAACCAACGGCAACCACCAAACCCCCGTAGTGTTGACCACCAAACTGATAACATCAAATAATCCTGATATTCTAAGCGTTAATTTTCCCCTTTATCATCACATTATGATTAAAATGCTAGTAGAAACCTCCTTATTCCTTATTATTTCATTTCAGGATCTATTTCATCCAAGGAAGCGGTAAATGGACATTTCTAAGCCCAAGGATGATTTTTTTCTCTCAACTAACGGCGTAACCAAGTGATGGAGTTACGTCGTAATAATGATCATGAACAATACTGGTAAATGGACATTTCTAAGCCCAAGGATGATTTTTTTCTCTCAACTAACGGTGTAACCAAGTGATGGAGTTACGTCATAATAATGATCATGAACAATGGTAGTAACAATGGAGTATAGTTCTGCCGTAACAAGACCACGAACATGAAGCAGCTTTACTTACAAAGGATATGGCGTAACCCTCATTTCGGGTTACACCGTAATAAGATAAACATCAACTTCACAAAGGATACGGCGTAACCCACCCTCGAAGTTACGCATGCATTAACGACCGATAAGCATCTGATTTACAAAGACTGGCGTAACCCTCGGCCGAGTTCGCCGTAACCATGGATAAGTACAAGATTTTGAAGAGTTTGGGTAACTAAATTAATAAATGTTCATGGCGGTATCGAGCCTATAAATAGGCGAAGTTTTCATGATTATAGGCATCTCTCCTTTCCCAAACCTTCTAGGGTTTGGGGAGATCAAACACAGAAGAAGAATCATGGTTTAGGAGTATGAATAATGAAGTTCTCATCTACGATTTCTGTTGTATTCGAATTTGAATTCCTTTTCTATTTTTCTAGGGTTTATATGATGAATTCATGTTATTAATTTAAGTTTGCATTGATGTTATTGATCTTCTCTTTATTTCTTTATGGAAATTTACTAGTCTTATCACAGATCACTAGTCTTGGTAATATTATAAACTTGTTAGTATCTAAAAATTTGGGAGAATTGACCCATTACCTCGGTCTAATAGGTTCTGCGAGTATGGAAGGCATTGGCCATAGAACAACCACTCTTCACGTGCGAACTGACCAAATTATCACCTATCAAGTAAAGGTATTTAAGAGGCTAGGGGAAATCTAAGTTCCTAACGGCCGAGTTTCCATAGACTAGATCTAGTAGATTTGGCCCTTAATGGTACTATTGGTTGCCGAATGATGCGGGTGACTGTTCATCTTGGTGAGGAATCTAAGAACCATAGGCCATGACGAATTGACCAAAGGAGTCTGACGATAATTAACCACTATATTGAACCCTTATATTGAGAATCAATACGTATTTTCATTCTTTTTTAAGCTTTGCTCATCTATCTCTTTATCCTAAATTCTTGTGTCTGTGTGATTGGAATAATTATATCATATCAATGGATTATCAATATCATATAATTTCTAAATATCTTAGTTCTTTCAAGGTCACAGCTCTCTTGGGACGACACTTGGATTTACCTAAGGCTTTACTTCATCTAATCGGGTTCTTTACCCGTTAGTATGTGTTTATCCTCACTTTGTCTAAGTTTTATAAATATTAAAAGCAGGATGAAATAGCACATCGACTTTTTGGGCCTTCTTGGGGCGATTAATGAAAGATCTAAGGTATGATCTATCATATTTACCTAAGTAAGAGACGTGAGTACTTCCAAACCACATAAGGTACGTATCTCAATCTCTCGAATTCATCCATTTCCTTACTTAGTGGTTTAGATCTTATGTGGTTTGGAAAATTGCAATATGAGAGATTGAGATACGTCGTATGTGGTTTGGATCTTACGTAACCAATTTTCTTGAGTTATGTCGTATGTGGTTTGGATCTTACGTGTCATCAAAAAAAAGGGGGAGATCTGTTAATACAAATAAGCCGTAAAAACGTTTATTTATGTTTCTGATCTTCTAATGTTTTATCGATAACAAACGTAAGATCATTTTAACGAAACAAATAAAATATGTAAATGGTTTGAGCCAATAGTTTACTAACACACTTACGTTTCACATAAAACACTAAACAAGTAATAGTGCTTTTATGATTTAGTAATACATATGTACAACAACTAGTGTTTACATATTGGGTAGATATATACATGATTAGTATGTATTATAATGGGTAATATAATGGGTAGAAGTTTAAGTATTTGACTCATTGACCAAATACATTGAATGTAGTTGGGTATAACCCAAAGTCCATGACCCATACCCATGGAGCTTAACCCATAACCCATTGCATGACATCATGCATAAGTCATAATGGGTATTATCCATGACCTATGAAGCTAACCCATGACCCATGGACTAGATACATTGCACCTACTAGATACATAGTATCTACTTGGATACCCATGGTCCAAAGTCTAGGACCCATAACCCATGAACCATGACCCAAAACCCATGGGCAAGAGGGCGTCCCACGGTTCCCCAGGTTTACCTGGGCGGATCCCTCAAGTAAGGATCCGTGGAGCGATAACTTATTTTCTTCTATAAATAGTGAGCCATTTCTTCATTTTGGTTTGCCACTTCGACACATACTTTCTCCTAGTATTGTAAACCTTCCCTCGATCCTAGGGATCTCTATGTAGTTTGTGTTTTTTTTGTGTGATTCTCTAGGTTCCTCTCAAAGGCGAGATCACCACCTCTTGAAGTCGAGCAAGCTCAAGTTTTTGCCATGCCGTCATCATCAAGACTACTGAGATTCTCTTGTTGATAGTTCTTTCTTCTTCCCTAGAAGTGTTGTGTCAAAGGCATTAGTGCAGGATGCCGAAGAGTCAAGAAGCGAAGGCATTAGTGAAGGTCTTACGACGTGTCAAAGGCATTGGTGAAGGATGCCAAAAGAGTCAAGACGAAGGCATTAGTGAAAGGTGCCAAACGTCCGTGTCAAGGGCATTAGTGAAGGGTACCTAGAAGTCAAGTCAAGAGGCATTAGTGAAAGATGCCAAGGTTGTATAATCGATGAGGTGCATCGATGTACAAATAAAGATAGGTTGTGTCCAAGGATATTGGTATCCTTGATGATGTTATAATAAGGAATGGGTCTCCTTTGGGATAGGTGTTGTGTAGTGTTGGGTAGTAGTTCCTCCTTTGTAATGGAACTCGGTATCTAGCCTTGTACCGGAAAAAGACTAGGCGATGTTGTGAAGGCTTCTCCGCCATAAGGAGTTGTGTCGTGTAGTGATTACGAACTCTCGAGTAGGTGACTCGGGGAGTGGAGTAGGGAAAAGAAGGTGTCCTTGTAGCTGAACCACTATAAATACTTGTGTCGTGGTTTTGTGTTTCTTACTCTTTACTTTTACATTACATACTTACATATCTATCTATGAACGTCCAACATACACATCTAAATAGATTGATATAAGTCGATCTAAATATTTTAAAACGAAGTTTTAATTGATAAAACTATTCACCCGCCCCCTTACAGTTTTCACAATTGGCATAGGCTTAGTTACAAGTTTCTTAAGAGTATATTGTACTTTTAAAACTTGACCACGATATATGTTTGAAAACTACAAGGAAGGAACTTCCTAAAACAAAGGTCACGTTTAAAATCATCATATTTTATAATGTTGGACAATGGATCTTTCTAATATTCCTTGTGAGAATTCTCCATACTAGGATTTGGGCATCCTAAGAAGATCATGAAGAATTTCTCTCTAAATATTTCTTTCCTTAAAAAGAATATTTAGCAAAGGATTTGGGCATCCTAAGAAGATCATGAAGAATTTCTCTCTAAATACTTCTTTCCTTAAAAAGAATATTTAGCAAATGTATGATCTTTAATAAATTACAAATAAATTTTTTCACTTATATTTTCTTTCTAGATAAATTAATAATGTCACCCTTTTTTAATCATGATTAAGTTTTAATAATATCTTTACGCTCTCTTAATAATCACTAAAGTAATTATCTATATTGAACCCATCATCAAGAATGGTATTCTTCGTTGATCTCTATAGACAAAACTACAAATTAGTGATAATGATATCTCGGCTATTCGAGAGCCTTGATCATCACTCCTCACATAAGGATTATTGACATTTCATCTATGTCAATAAGTATCCATGTGAAATTTCTCATATTATGATAAAATGGGATTTTATCATAATCTTTGAACTTCCCAAAATTATAATTTATTTATAAAAAGGGAACCTCGTCAAATAAGACTAGTATAACCCGTCAAAACCCCAAACCATAAGTTATAAAGCATAAACATCGACCCTAGGCAATTTAGAACTCCCAAACCAAAATTATCAAGGATCACTTAAGGCACATCAAATTGCTTATATGCAGGATCCACAGTGGCTGACTAGAAGGATCCCTCATACAAGGGTTAGGTGGGATCCGTGCAACAAAACGACATAAGAAAGAAATGACCACTGTGGAAGTTCCACTACCCACTTTACTCTATCAAGACTCACGAACATAAACCTATTTACTGTTCACATGAGTAAATTGATCATCTTCTTCAAGCAAAACAATCTCTTGTGTAAATATAATCTTCACTACATTGTTATTTCCATTCCTTGATTCCTAGGATTACAATTTTCATCTTTAGAAGTTGAGCTCAAATGGGTTTGTCACAATTTGTTACCACATTATTTTCTATGATAATCTAAATCAAAGAATTAACATTGTTCATACAAATTAAACTCATTCCTTGAATTCAATAAAGATGTTTTGAGCAAAATTGCGATCAATCCCATTAGGTTACTATTCACACAATTGACACCACATTATGGTTTTGATGTATAGAAACAATCATGCCTAGCAACCGCCAACAAGATTCCCATGATACCGCCCACTACATCTCAATGTACCATCGTAAGGAAGGCCTAAGCCCGGAGGATAGGAAAGCCTCCTAGATGTTAGAAAAGAGGCTCTTTCATGAAGGCCGAGTGGTTGAACCATCATTCCTGCATAAACACCAACATTCGACAAGTCTTTGGAGGAATTAACTTTGATTGCCTCTTGGACATTAATGAGCAAATTTTTTCGGTGTTTGTGCTTGAGTTTTACAAGACAATGAGAATAGTTCGGAATGAAGACGGTACCATTTCAATTGCTTTCATCATCAATGAGCATGAGTACACCCTCACTCTTGTAGAATTTGGAAGGATACTCCGTGTCCCATATCAAGAAGTGTGTATGTATTCTAACGAATGGTCTTTGGCGGAGCTACATGACATGGTAAATCATCATGAAGCATACTTCACGGTCATCCCGGAAGCAACTACGGTAAGGGATACCGTCTTCATGAAACATCTCCATCAAGGGTTACGAGAAACTCCAAGGTGATCTATAGGGATCTATTTCAAATGGAGCTTTCAGAAATGTTTCCATTGTACAAGAAATAGGAACTCGTGGTAAGGGAGAACGTGCTTTGCTTAGGAGGGAACAAAGATCATCCCAATGCTTGCTTGAGTTTTATGATATATTACCTTGTAACCGGCACTCACTTCAACCTCGCATATTACATGGTAAAAAGGATGGCGAGTGTAAAAAGCATGGACAAGATGGTACTCCCTTATGCAATGCTCCTGACCCGTCTAGCAAACTTCATCTTTGCTCTAGAACCTTCTCCTTATTCCTATGACCACAGTTTTTGCAACAAGGTCATGGTGCCTCTATCCGATGGAAAGACTACAAGGATCATGGTGGATGGCAAGATACCTCACCCACCAACGGACTCATCGGATGAAAGGGAAAGACAAAGAAAAAGAAAAGGAAGAGAAGGAGAAGGAAGTAGCACCCCCCTTGGCAACACAAATCTCGACCCCTTGGCATACATCAACCAACTGCCAGATATCCCAAGCCCTTCTCAAGAGTGGGAACAAACTAAGGGCATATTAAAATGTTTTATCAACTTCTTGATGAAGAAGAAGACGTAAAGATGGTGAGATGAAGAGTGAAGGGGATGAAGATGGAGATGAAGACGGAGGTGAAATGGAAGGAGTTGTGCATGAAAGGTAAGGTCATTAGACCTTAATTTGTGAAACAATTTCTAAAACAATGGTCTGTAAACATCTTAACAATATTTATGTAGATTAGGATGTAGCTTGTAGGAGTCGTCATGAGCTGGCATTAGACACTTTAACTTAGGAGCTAGAAAAATGAGATTTTACGACGACTTGATCTCATTTAAGTTGTCGTTGTCACTCATTTTTTACTACACTTTAGTCAACCCCATTTGCTATGCGTTATATTTGTTGTTTGCATGTGTTCACTGATTGTAGAAATAATTAGGATGAGCATTTGCTAAGAGTGCAAAATTGCACAATTCTTTGAAATCTACGGTCGAAGCTGATAGCGGATCCACTGGCTATAACTAGCGGATCCCTCAGATGAGAACGTGGGATCGAAAGCAGATATCGATCTGAGACCCTTTACATCAAACCAGTCCCATAGATCACATCATACTAGCTAAACATGATTCTTTAAGACTACTTAAGTCTTCCTCAAGCTTAGTAGGTCTCACACTTAACCGTAGCTAACTTAGGATCAAATTCAAAGCGCTTTTGATTTATCAACTCACCAAAAATCACCATATTTCCGCTCTAATGCTCACACATTGTTCCTCACATCTCAAAACACTTAGCTTGATGTTTCTCTCAAGTTTAGCAAATTGATTCTAGTCATCCTTACCTTAAAATAGACTCAAAACTAGTTTTTCATTTATTTTTTATTTTTTAGGAATTTTTCAAATTTCTCTTAAGTCATCATCTGATCTCTAGGATCAATTGCCATCATTTGTTATTCTCAAATCAATAGGTATCTTCCTCAAACACTTAGTCACACTCTCAAAAAGTCCACTTCTCTACCCAATACCATCATTGAGTATCCTCACTCCTTATGGTTGGGCATTTAAGTCATCTATCACTTAAGACACCTAAGGAAAGTCAAAACCTCAAGACTTATAGGTACTAGACCTTACAAGAGCATAATAACTTCACCACATTTTCTGAGGCGGATCCCTAGTTTATAACCAGACGGATCCCTAGTGAAAGGGAACCGTGGGATCCGTGTCTACAGAAAGCTTCTAATCAGCTTTTCTTTCAAAATTTAAACCATCTTTGGTAATCTAAACACTTTTAGTTACCATTTAATGATTCCCTAGAGCTGAACAACACCATAGTTGACCTTGGTGCATGCCAAATTCTCTTAGTGGTCATGAATTTAATTCTTTAACTCAAACTCATCCTTTATAAACCAAACACTCTTGAGATCTTAAGTCACCACTCTTATCACAATTCTAAAAATCAGTAGTTAAAGACTTCTATTACATCCTCACCTTCACTATGACTAAAGCGTCTAGCAACAACTCTTCAACCAAAGGTTCATCCAAAAGGAATACTCATATGCTCCATGAGATATCATCCACCGAATCATCACCCGTAAGAGGTCAAAATGCTAGAATCCCACCTCAACAATCTCAATCAACAATAGCCAAAAGAACCGCAAGAATTAGTATTAGACCTTTTGGGTTAGAAAAGGCTTCATCAAGCTCTAAACCAAACGCACCTAGTTCTAGTAGAACGCCTAAGCCTTCATTCCTAGAACATAGACTACATTCCTTTACCGAACCTCTTTCTCATCCAAATCTCTACTCATTAGAGCACTCACCACCGAGAACTTCCCACTCACCAACCTTCTCGTTAAATATGGAACCACCTACATCACCAAATAGTCCACCTTTGGAGACAAGGAACCACCAAGGACCTAATCATATAGAGGACTTTCCATTACCACCACCTTCATTCTTAGTAGAACCTCATCCTACATTGCTCAATGTACCTCCACCATCACTTATGGAGCCTACTCAAAACAACCAATCTCCTTCGGTTCCTAGTCATGACAATAATTTCTCAAATTGTCAAATCACCCAAGGACTTGTTCAAGAAGTACGAAATGAGTTGCATTTCATGTTTAATTATCTTCTTGAACGATTGGACCAAATCAACAGGTCTACTCATCCTTAAATTCAAGCACATTGACGATTTTTAAGTTTTTGGTCACTTATTAGAATTAGTAGAAAATGTATTACATGGTTAAATCATTCTCTTAGTTTTAGAGATTTGTAGATCATCTCTCGTATTTTATTGAATGAAATTACATGTTTTATGCCATATTGTCTTGAGTATATGTTTGGTGCCTTAATACATATCTCATTTTGATGTTTGACATCTTTTGTTCACATCACCATTCTTTGTCTTAGTTTAGTATTTCTTTTTACTTGACGCCCTCACAAAGGGATGGACTCGTCAAGGGGGAGTTAAGACGAGAACACTTCCCGTTACTTGCTCTCTATAATTTTTTTTCTTTCTTTTTACATGTTTTTCTTAAAACAATGTGTTAGTTTCTTTTCGACGCTCTTTTTTGTTTGACAAAAGGGGAAAGAGAGTAAAAACTCAATTCAAATTTTTACAATTTTAGTTTTCCTTAAAATAATCTTAGGTTTTGTCATCAACAAAATGGGGGATTGTTTATACAAATAAGCCGTAAAAGCGTTTATTTATGTTTTCACGATCTTAATATTTTGTCGATAACAAGCGTAAGATCATTTAACGAAACAAATGAAATACGTAAATGGTTTGAGCCAATAGTTTACTAACACACTTACGTTTTCACATAAAACACTAAACAAGTAATAGTGCTTTTATGATTTAGTAATACATATGTACAACAACTAGTGTTTACATATTGGGTAGATATATACATGATTAGTATGTATTATAATGGGTAATATAATGGGTAGAAGTTTAAGTATTTGACTCATTGACCAAATACATTGAATGTAGTTGGGTATAACCCAAAGTCCATGACCCATACCCATGGAGCTTAACCCATAACCCATTGCATGACATCATGCATAAGTCATAATGGGTATTATCCATGACCTATGAAGCTAACCCATGACCCATGGACTAGATACATTGCACCTACTAGATACATAGTATCTACTTGGATACCCATGGTCCAAAGTCTAGGACCCATAACCCATGAACCATGACCCATAACCCATGACCCATGACCAATAACCCATGGGCAAAGAGGCGTCCACGGTTCCCCGGTTTACCTTGTGGATCCCTCAGTAAGGGATCCAGTGGAATGGCTCTTATTTTCTTCTATAAATAGTGAGCCATTGCTTCATTTTGGGTTGCCACTTCGACACATACTTTATCCTAGTATTGTAAACCTTCTAACCTCTAATCCTAAGGGGGGAGGGAGTGGTACCCTAATACCCTAAGTGTCACATCACCTCTATCCAATAAAAACCCTCCAACTCAAAACTACCCAATTCTACCCTAACACTCCGATTTAGGAGGGAGTGACACTTCCTAGTCTGATTTTTTTTTTTTACATAAAATCACATACAATATTAAAATAAAAACATACCATTTCATTTAAAATAAAAACATTACATAATACTTAAAAAAAACTACAACTTAAAAATTGAAACTACAACTTAAAAAACATTATAAGTTGAAATAAAAAACAAGTGAAACTACAACTTAAAAATTGCCAGCCCATCCGTGTTTCGCCACAAATAAAATGAAATAACTTTTATAGAAAAGAATACCCTATATATATAGCATTTAACCTCATTAAATGAAAGAGATAAAAGATAAAAAATAAAAAACAAAAATAGCATGTGCTTATCTTCCGGGTTCTTATCTTCCATTTCCCACCTGTAGGAAAATCCCTTTTTCCGGCATTTCTTATCTTCCAGGTTCTCTTTTCTTCACTTTTTCACACACCCTTTATTTATTTCTTAATCTTTTTGTGTATAAACTACAACTTAAAAATTACACAAGTTCAAAAAATCCTCCAACACACCGATCGGGCTTTGAACCCGAAATCTTTACGAATCGCTACCGATTTGAGTCGGGATGAATTATTCTGCGTCGGGTTAAATTTTAGAATCCCTACCCGATCACCACTCCCTCCCCCACAGGATCTCTCTATGTAGTTTGTGTTTGTTTTTGTGTGATTCTCTGGGTTCCTTGTTGGGATATAAAAATTAAGTATCTTGAAGAATCAAAGTCTTTGAAGAGTCAAAAGTCAAGTCAAAATCTTTGCTAAAGAATGAAGTCAAAGTCTTGCTCGATTCATCAATCTTGCATGATTAAAAGGACTGATATGCAAATCGTTAAGATTATCTTGTAATTCTAGAATGTTCTAAGATTAGTTATGTATTACTTGTCGTACAAGGTTTGTAATTGTAAACCGACTAGGGTTATCCTTAAGCCTATAAAAGGACCCCTAGGTTGGGATTAGTTATGTGCGATATATGCGTTTTTAGAGTTTTAGAGAGTTCGATATTAGAGTTTTAGAGTTGTTAAAGAATCTGTATAATAAGCAGGTTCTAAGTATTAATAAAATCGTTGAAGTTAAAGTTAATTCTTCTTAGATTTGTTAAGTAAATTCTGCATACTTAATAGAGTTTGTTCATTGTTTCATTGTTAATAACTTAGGATTTATCCGAGGTTATTAAACCCTTACAAGCTATTTAAGTTAGTTTGGTTAGAGTACATTGATCCAAAAAGTGGTATCAGAGCTTGTGGAAACTCGACTAAGAAGAAACCCTTAAAACCTAGTTAACAACAAACCCTAAAGATGTCGACTAAAGCTGCACCACCCCCATCCATCACCTCACTCAGAATACCAATCATCAAAAAGGGAGAATATGATCTATGGAGTATGAAGATGAGACAATACATTGCTATTACAGACCATGCTCTGTGGAATGTAATTGTCAATGGCAATGAAGTTGTGGAATAACCTATAGAAGTTCCCAGACAACCTAAACCACCTAAGGCCGTTTTGCCAACTGCTACAATAAGAAATCAAGAGAAGGCTCTCAACATACTATTGTCTGCTATTCCTGATGGTCACCTACTCAAGTTTCATGATGCTAAGGATGCTAAAAAGTTATGGGCTGCTCTCAAGACAAGGTTTGGAGGTAATGATGCTTCCAAGAAGATGCACAGAAATCTGTTGAAACAACAGTTTGAAACATTCACTGTTGGTGAAAGAGAAGATCTTGATGCTGCATATGATAGATTCCAAAATCTCCTCAGCATGCTAGAGTTATACAAGGCAGAGGTATCTGTTGAAGATGCCAATCTGAAGTTCTTAAGGAGTTTGCCATCGACATGGCATGTTATTGCAACTATGATCAGAGGACAACCTGGTTTGGACACTATGGACTTTGATGATCTCTACAACCATCTGAAGGTATATGAGCATGAGATGAATGGGCAAACAAGTTCAAAGTCTCACAGTATAGCTTTTGTGTCGTTGAAGAAGCGATACTTCCACTAAAAGTCTTTGCTCAAAGTCTTTAATTCTCAAACTCTGTTAGTTATCCTGCTCATTCTATCACAACCATGACAACCCCCACATCATCACCAACAAACACCATCCATTCTGATGAAGTTGTATGCTCATTCTTATTTCACAAGCCACTCTACACATTTTTATGAAGAGATTTGTCACAAATTGAAGAGGATGCTCTTGAAGAAATTGATATACGGTGGCAAGTTGCTATGATCACTGCAAGGATCAAGAAGTTCATGAAGAAAACAGGAAGAGGCATCGACTTCAAACCAAAGCAGGGTATCACTTTTGACAAGTCCAAGATTGAATGCTTTAACTGTCAAAATTTGGACACTTTGAGGAATATGCAGGTTTGCTAAATATCAAAAAAACAGGATGACTGAGAAACCTAAGCTTGAACTAAAGGAAATTCCTATTATAGAAACAAAAGCTTTGGTTGCTCAAGAGAATCTGTCAGAGGTTGACTAGAGTGCTGAATTTGATGATGAACCAGTAACCTCTTGTATGGTGGATGGAAGAGTTTGATTGGAGCACAACTTTTGATGAGGAACCAGGATCTGATGCTATGGAAGCTAGAGATGGTCTTGGAAGCTTTGATTGGAGCATGGAGAGTGAAGATGAACCTTCGATGGCTTTGGTAGCTACTTCACCAAGTTTACCCCTATCTCTGAGGTATGTTCTAAGTGTCATGACTTTTATCAAAAATTACTTAATGATTATGTGTGAGAATAATGTAGAAGGGCTAGGTGCGAGGTAGTGGTTATCAAATTACTGTAGAGTCAATGGAAGCCAAAATAATAACACATGAAAATAATGAAATGGCTTGGGCTGAAAAGTATGAACAACAGGATTATCAGTTAAAATTAAGTGAATGGAAGTTAGGATGTAAGATTTTTGAAATTGAGACGCTAACTAAGGAAAGAGATGAATTGCTAGAAAAGTTTCTTTGCTTGGGGACAATCTGGCCTTTCACATGTTAGTTTTGTTGAAAAACAGAAAAGTGCACACATTAAGACTGGCCTAGGATTTGGTATGGACTTTAGTAGCATAGAAGAAAACCAACCTAGTGATGAGGACCAACTTGATTATGAGGATATAACAACTAGTGATGATGAACTCATTAACTATGTAGACACATCTAGTAATGAGGAATCTATTAGTCAAACACCTCCTGAATTTAAGAAAGACAATGGTTATCATGCAGTTCCTCATCCCACTGGAAGTTTTCAACCACTTAGGGCAGATGTTTCTCGTTTTGGAGTAGACAATCTAGAGTTTAGGAAAAAGCTTACTGGTCAATCTAAGTCGAAACCTCAAAGAAAAGCGGTGAGAAACCTAGGAAGATGATGTTAAGAGTCAAGCAGTACCTTCAACTCAAAGTACTGCTACACATTCAGCAGTACCTTTACGAAAACCTTTTCAAAATACTGCTAAACCTTTTTGGGATAGTTTTGGTCAAAACAGTTTTCATCATTCACCAAAAAGACAGGATAGGTTTGGTCATACACATAGAGTACATAGAGGAAACAATTTTGGGATTACAGGTCAAAAATTGTGTTTTGTTTGTTATAGTCCTGATCATTTGATTAAGAACTATGACTTTCACTCAGATTACTTAAGCAAATTCCCAAAGACCGATCACCAACCATAACCAAGGAAAATAAACACATGGAATCATTCACATAGGGTTAACTATAGAAACTTCTCACAAGACTATAGGTACCCTCACGGAAAGACCTTTTTAAAACCCCGGTACCTTCAACACTTTTCAAGGTGTTTATTAGCAAACCATTACCTTCTCAAAGTCTTGCGCTTTCAGTTTTTCCCAAACACTTTTGGAATTAGGAACCCTAGGAGATCTAGTTACTATCAATCTAGAAGGCATTACAACTCAAAGAAAGTAGCTAGATCAAGGGACTCTACACCAAAAGTTAAAACCAAATGGGTTAAGAAGGAAAGTATCTTGATTGGGAACAAACAGTACTTTCGATGAAGATGAGTG
Organism: Chrysanthemum makinoi; assembly: GCA_910596185.1. Classification (NCBI taxonomy): domain Eukaryota; kingdom Viridiplantae; phylum Streptophyta; class Magnoliopsida; order Asterales; family Asteraceae; genus Chrysanthemum; species Chrysanthemum makinoi. The sequence continues at coordinate 246,134,581 of OU343217.1, read as the reverse complement.
AAACAGAGATTTTTGTTGAAAATAATAAAGAAAACTTGGATGAAAAGAGATTTTTATTGAAAAACCAACACAAGTTTTGGAACAACTAAAGATAATTGATCATGTGCTTAAAGACAGTGGAAATTACATACTTAAAAAATTTAAGTATGTAACTCCACAAGGGGAACACAAGTCAGTAATGGCTTAGGTTCCTAAAATTAACTAACTCTTTTATCTTTGTGCAGGGCAATCCGGAAGAGGAGCTTAAAGATCATCTAATTGTGGATAGTGGTTGCTCTGGAAGCATGACAGGAGACAAAGATATTCTGTCAGATTTTAGATCCTATTATGGAGGAAGAGTTGCATTTGGGAATGATGCTAGTGGAGGAAGAATTACAGGCAAAGGAACTATTAAGCTAGGGAGCATAGATTTTGAGAATGTTAGATATGTGAAGGAGCTCAAGTTCAATCTTTTGTCAGTCTCTCAGATCTGTGATAAGAAACACCTGTGTTATTCAGCGACCAGAATGTCTCATTCTTTCCCTGAGTTCAAGCTTATTGATGATAACTTGGTATCTTGAGAGTACCAATGATGTGTATAGTGCGGATATGAAGAGTCTTCACTCTTAGGAAGAGCAACATGTTTAGTAGCAAAGTCAACACATGAAGAAGCACATCAGTGGCATAGAAGATTGGACCATGTAAATTTTAAGAATATCAACAAATTGGTCAAAGGAAATTTAGTTAGAGGTTTACCTTCCAAGACTTACAAGAATGATCACTCATGCTTGGCGTGCAAGAAGGGTAAACAACACAAAGCTTCATGTAAGAGGCTTGAGGAAAGAACTATTAGAGAACCTTTGGAGTTGCTGCACATGGATTTGTTTGGACCTTTTCGTTGCTAGTCTAAATAAGAAGAATCTTGTCTGGTTGTGACATGATTCTGATAGATTTAGTTAGGTATTTTTCTTGGGATTTAAAGATGACACCTTTGATGCTATTCATGATCTTATAATAGCCCTTGAAAATCAACTGAGACTCAAAGTAAGAGGTATTAGATGTGATAATGGGACTGAATTCAAGAACAAGCTTATGGATGAATTTTGTGCTAAGAAAGGAATCAAGAGATAGTTCAGTATTGCTAAAACTCCACAGCAGAATGGTGTTGCGAGAAAGAAAGAAACGACTTTGATTGAAGCAGCGAACAATGCTTGCATTCACTACTACCTATTCAATTTTGGGCTGAAGCTGTAAGTACTGCTTGCTATGTGCTTATCAGTATCAGTCACCAAACCTCGGATGAAGACACCTTATGAGTTGCTTGATGGGAAACAAACCCAAAATTAGTTTATGAAACCTTTTGGATGCCTCGGCTATTCTCAACACAATTGATAAGTTGGGCAAATTTGATGGGAGGTCGAGGATACTTATTGGGTCTTGCACCAATAGCAAAGGATTTAGAGTGTACAACAGGGTCACCAAAAGGTTCAAGATTGTCTTCATGTTGAATTTTTAGAAGATCAAGAAAATCGAAAGGGTAAAGGTCCTGATTGGATGTTTGATCTTGAGGTTTTGACTCCTTCTATGAATTATGTACCTGTAAGAGAAGAAAATCAAGTAGATCACAAGGAAGATGATTTACAGTACATTGTTCATGGAGTCAATATTAGACGATGTTGTTCTGATGAAGAACCTATAAGCGTTGAGAAGGGAGAAAGTACTGATGAGCCAAAATCTACATTGTCTGCTGAAGATCAAGCTATTCAAGATGAGCTTAATAGGATGCTTTTTCAAGATGTAGTAGCACAATCTTATGATGATGATCAAAGAAGAGCTTATGAGGAAGCAAAGAAAAAGAACAAGACTGCAGAATTCTCTCACGATTACTGGATAACAATACTTTAGATCAAATCTTGATGCACATTGACAACACTTTGGATGATTTGGATGATCCTACCATGCCGGCTTAGAAGATACGATGATGAGTTTGAAGATGAAGGTATTTTCTCAGATTCAATGAAGATCTTGATTTCACAAATTTGGGTGGTAATTTTGAAGTTCCACAGACTCCTATCTTAAGAATTCATAAGAATCATCCTATTGATCAAATCATTGGACCCTCTAATTCTGGAGTGCTTACCATAACCACAGCTAAAGGTTTTTCTAAACCATATAATGCTTTACTTAGCTTTGTGTACAAACAAAATAGGCTGAATCACAAGGATCACCAAGCATTAACTAAAGAAAGTTGGGTTGAAGCTATGCAAGAAGAACTTCTTCAATTCAAACTTCAAGAAGTTTGGGTACTATGTGATCTACCAGATGGAAAGAAAGTCATTGGTACAAGATGGGTGTTCAGAGTCAAGAGAGATGAAAAGGGAATGTCATCAAGAACAAGGCAAGGTTAGTAGCACAAGGCTACAGACAAGAAGAATGAGTAGATTATGATGAAGTGTTTGCTCCTGTAGCAAGGATTGAAGCCATTCGAATATTCCTTGCTTTTGCATCATATATTGGATTTCAGGTTTATCAAATAGATGTCAAGAGTGATTTTCTCTATGGCAAGATTACAGAGGAGGTTTATGTCAAACAGCCTCCTGGTTTTGAAGATCCTGCAAATCCAAACAAAGTCTACAAAGTTGTTAAGGCTCTTTATGGCCTTCATCAAGCTCCTAGAGCTTGGTATGAAAGGCTCTCTACTTTCTTATTGCAACATGGTTACAGGAGGGGAGACATTGACAAGACTTTGTTTATCAAGAGAGATAAGAAGGACATCATGCTGGTTCAAGTTTATGTAGATGATATCATATTTGGAGCTACAAAACAGTCCATGGTGAAGGAATTTGAGCAGCTGATGCAACATGAATTTCAAATGAGTTCTATGGGTGAATTAACATTCTTTTGGGGCTTCATTAGCTTAATCAAAGGAAGGAATTTTCATAAGTCAAGATAAGTATGTCTCGACATTCTTAAGTTCAATTTTGATGCTATGAAGCTAGTCACTACACCTATCAAGTCTATCAACTCATTGGGCAAGGATGAAGATGGTCAACACTTTGAAGTCAAGTTGTACAGATCTATGATTGGCGTCTTATGTATTAACTGCATCTAGGCACGATATCATGTTTGCTGTCTGTTTATGTGCAAGATATCAAGTCTTACCTAAGGTCTCCCATATGAATGCAGTAAAGAGAATTTTTAGTTATTTGAAACAACAACCTAAGTTGGGTTGTGGTATCAAGTTCACCTTTTCACTTGGAAGCTTTTTCAGATAGTGATTATGCAAGTGATAACTATGATAGAAGATCAACCACTGGAGGATGCCAATATCTTGGAAGATTAGTCTCATGGCAATGTAAGAAGCAAACTATTGGCAACATCATCATCTCACGAGCGGAGATATATGGGCTGCTGCAAGCTGTTGTGGACAAGTCTTGTGGATGCAGAATCAACTCTTGGATTATAGGTTCAACTTCAAGAACACTCCTATCAATATTGATAATGAGAGTACTATTTGCATTGTGAAGAATCCTGTTTATCACTCCAAGACCAAGCACATTTAGATTAGGCATCACTTCATCAGAGATTGTTATGAGCATAGGCTCATTAATGTTGTCAAGGTTCACACAAATGATAATGTGCACGATTTACTCACCAAAGGATTTGATGTTTCTCGATTCAATCACTTGGTGGTGAGCATTGGAATGATTAATTACTAAGCTACATTTAATGGGGTGATTAGTTAGTTAGACAGTCCTATGCTTTGCTTAAGGGGAGGCAATACAATGCCTATTTGGAGTTTTTGTCATTATAGAGAAGAAGATGGAAAATCTGCTTGTTTTGTCATATGAAAGTCTTGCCTGAAAGTCTTGCTCGGAAAGTCTGCACGTGGAAAGCACTTGCTTGTCTTATCAACGTATTGTTCCAACGGTATAAAAGAGGGGTAAAAATCAAATAAAGGTAAATTTGTTATTATGGGCTGTGATTTTTCAAATCCTACCTATAAATAACTACTTTCCGATTTTCCCTCTCATCTTTATTCTTAACAATCTTTTCCATATTTCTCTCTCTCTCACAATTACTTATTCATCGAATCAATCTCTTATACAACCATCAATGGCGAACCGAAACACCATTTCTAAATACAACATGGTGGCAAATTTGGATAAAACTGAAGTAAATGTCGCATTCCATGACATCATTGATTTTCTCACTGGGTCTCCAATTAGTTATGCACTTTTGGTTGAACCAGATGTCATTGAGCCCTGGATTCAACAGTTTTGGGCAACTGCTAGGACTCACATGGAGAATGATGATTCGTATATACAAGCTAAAGTTGCTGGAAGGATTGTGAAAGTTAGTGAAGAATCAATTTGTGAAGACTTATTATTTGATGATGCAGAAGGAGCTATTCGATTTGATAAACAGCTTCTTTGGGATACATTGAGAGACATCGGATATGAAGGGTCTTTAACAGAAACGACATTCAAGAAGCCCTTATTTAGTCCGCATTGGAAGTACTTGGTTCATGTCCTACTTCATTGTATCAGTTCTAAGAGTACTTCATGGGAGCAATTTGGTTCCAATATAGCATCTGCACTGGTGGGATTGGCTACAAATTGTATCTTCAATTTTTCAAGGCTAATTTTGGATGGTATGCTATCTCACATCTCTCATGGATCACGCTGGTTGATGTATCCAAGATTTATTGAAGTCTTCTTGAATAAACAACTTCAAGATGTACCAAAGCCTTCAAGTCTATTACCTGTTGTGGTACAACCGGCCAAGATTTTCACTTTCATGGCTAGGAAGAGTGATTTGTTTACTGGAAGGAATACTCCATTGACTACATCAATGATGGAAATTGTTCAAGCAATTAGAGATGAGGCTGCATCTAGTGATGAAAGAGAAGGTCTGCCAACTCAAAGTCTGCTTCTCAAGTACTGCATCTCAAGGACTGCTTCTCAAGGTACTGATGTAGCGAATCTATGCAGTTCACCAACCTCATCTCCTATGATACTCCACCTATTGAGTGAACCCAGATATCCCTATTCCCTCATCATCCTCTGGAAGGAGTTAGGTGATATACCCACTGAAGGTTTAGTCTTTGGATAATTATGTTCTACAAGGGGCTAGTTAGATTAAAGAAAACAACTGAGGCTCAAGGTGCCAGATAGCTTATGTTGAAGACCAAGTTTAGAAGACAAAAGTTAATGCGGCCATTAGTCAAACATCACAGATTATGGGTCAAGGGGCGAGAAAAGAAAGCATTTTAAGAAGGCTTCTACAGGCAACAAGGTTCACACAATCTTCGTCCAATTGGGAGGAATTTAGAACAAGAAAATTTGAAAGAAGATGCGAATTTTATGAAGAAAAGAAGATGAACCTCAAAATCTGAAGCAGGGTCAATATTGAAAGTCTGAGCACGAGAGCTGATGTTCAATCTTGATGATCAAGGTTTCTGATCAAATTCTGGTCTTGAAACATAGGCAAGAGGTAATTACACCAAGGTTGTTAGATTTTGAAGAAGAAGCTGGACCTTCAACTGTCATACATGAAGAAGAAGCTGGTCCTTCTACTATTCTACAAGAGGAAGTGATACACCAAAAGTAGTGCACACTGCAAGTGATGATGAAACTGTAGCTGAGATATTGCACAACTTATCAAGACCAAGGGTGTTAGCATTCAGGAGTTCTTGAAGAACAAACTCAAGCTTCTCAACCAGTGTTAGATCCTAAAGACAAAGGTAAAGGAAAATTGGTTGAAACAAAGAAGAAAAGCTCACATTGGCTGAAATAAGAGCTATTGAAGTGGCTAAGAATGAAGCTGCTGCTAGAAAGCTTCAAGCTGAGTTGAATCTTTGAAGTTGTTGTATCAGTAAAGGAACCTGAAGTTGTTATACCTAGAAGACCAATAAGTAAGGCTAAAGAAAGAAATGCTATGATGGCATATCTAAAGGGTCAAGGGTATATTGGATTACAGAAGCTGAATTATATCGAGATGAAAGATTTGTATGAAAATGTTAGAAAAGCTTATCAGAAGCAAGTTGAGAGTATTATTTCTTTCAAGGATGATACACACAAGGAGAATTTTAGTAAAAGAGTTTAAAGAAAAGGACAAGCGAAGCTGAACATAAATCAAAGAAGATTGAACTAAGATCAGATCTGATTGATGAGCTGAGGAATTACATTAGAGTTGTTGATTTTAAGAATCCTAAATCCAAAGATGTTGCAGTAAAGAAGACAAAGATAATCACTTTTGAAGTTGTAAAGTCAAAAGATGGAGATTATTTGATGTTCCATAGGGAGGATGAAAGTTTCAGAGTATTCAATTTACTATGGGATATACTGCATATTTTTGATAGAGCAGATATGTTTCAACTATACCAACTAGTGCAAGAATACTTTGAACATATTCCATCAAGTGGAGTTGGCTTGGTATTACTAGGAGATCTGACAACTATTTTTGAAACTGAGGAAACAAGCAATGATGAACTCTGGAAAAATCAAGAAAACTGGGAGATTACAAGCTGGAGATTCTTTGAAGAATCAGGAGTTCATGCTTTGGAATTGGAAGATGGAACTATGATCCATGCTATATTTGAAAAGAAGATATCCTTTGACAAGTGATCTCATGAGAAGAATGCTGGATCATGGAATGGAAGTTGAGGAAGAGAGAATGAAACACCACGATGGTGATTGAATTATATATCGAGATGGACAACTATGGTGATGATGAAGCATAAATCTTGGTATGATGTTTATATATATAAATTTTTGAAAAATAAGTACTTTATTAAAAATGCTGTTTGGAAACGATACTTTAATCAAAGTCTTGCTTGCATAAACCAGTAAATGTTTTTGAAAGAAAAACTTTTGTTAAGTAAAAAATATATTGAAACAAAAGTTAAAAGCAATAAATGGTTTTTGAGATGGTTATAACAAAAGGTTATCAATCCACCATGTTTAACAAAAGGATTGGCTAATCCATGAACAAACGGCTCTGGTAAAGATATCTCAAATCCGTTATATAGTTGACAACTTGCTAATAAGTTGTATGGTAATCAACTCACCATATCACTAAATGTGAAGAGTTGGCTAGCCCACAAGAAAAATGGCTTGTGGTAAAGGCTGTGGAAAAACCATTTATATGGTAATTAGTTCACCATGGTTGCAAGAACTAACTAGTCCAAAAGTGCGGCTTTTGGTAAAGACAAATCAAATCTTTGATAGTGATGATTTGCTAAAATCATATGGTTATCAATGTACCATGGTCTTACACACCTAAACATTTGGCTACTCCAGAGTTAATGGCTTTGGTAAAGAGACATCAAAATCCATTAAATTTCAATGATTCACCTCTCGAGGTTTACACACCTTGAAGTGATGAGAATAGACTGAAACTTAAACTGAACTGATGTCTAGTTTATGTTACGAGTTCTTGAGAAGATGGAGCTTGCTGATTGTTGCTTGAAAGAATTACTAATAAAGACTACATTGATGATGATGATGATATAAGCACAAAATCTACAAAGACAAAATTTGAAGATAAAGCCACAATCTCTCTTTGAAGACAAAGATGTTAAAGATGAATATACAAAGGAACTTGAAATCAAGCAAGTAGAATTCAAGTTAGGGGAGGATTGTTGGGATATAAAAAGTTAAAGTACTGAAGAACCAAAGTGTTGAAGAGTCAAAGTCTTTGCTAAAGAATGAAGTCAAAGTACTGCTCGTTTCATCAAAGTACTGCATGGTTAAAGGACTGATATGCAAAATCGTTAAGGATTATCTTGTAATTCAAGAATGTTCTAAGATTAGTATAGTATTACTTGTCGTACAAGGTTTGTAATTATAAACCAACTAGGGTTATCCTTAAGCCTATAAAAGGACCCCTAGGTTGGCATTAGTTATGTGCGATATATGCGTTTTTAGAGTTTTAGAGAATTCGATATTAGAGTTTTAGAGTTGTTAAAGAATCTGTATAATAAGCAGGTTCTAAGTATTAAAAAAATCGTTGAAGTTAAAGTTAATTCTTCTTAGCTTTGTTAAGTAAATTACGCATACTTAATAGAGTTTGTTCATTGTTTCATTGTTAGTAACTTAGGATTTATCCGAGGTTATTAAACCCTTACAAGATATTTAAGTTAGTTTGGTTAGAGTACATCGATCCAACATTCCTCTTAAAGGCGAGATCACCACCTCTTGAAGTCGAGCAAGCTCAAGTCCATGAGTTTCCATGTAGCCGTCATCATCAAGACTACTGAGGTTCTCTTGTTGATAGTTCTTTCTTCTTCCCTAGAAGTGTTGTGTCAAAGGCATTAGTGAAGGATGTCAAAAGAGTCAAGACGAAGGCATTAGTGAAAGGTGCTTAACATCCGTGTCAAAGGCATTAGTGAAGGATGCCAAAAGAGTCAAGACGAAGGCATTAGTGAAAGGTGCCAAACGTCCGTGTCAAGGGCATTCGTGAAGGGTGCCTAGAAGTCAAGTCAAGAGACATTAGTGAAAGATGCCAAGGTTGTATAATCGATGAGGTGCATCGATGTACAAATAAAGATAGGTTGTGTCCAAGGATATTGGTATCCTTGATGATTTTATAATAAGGAGTGGGTCTCCTTTGGGATAGGTGTTGTGTAGCGTTGGGTAGTAGTTCCTCCTTTGTAATAGAACTTCGGTATCGAGCTTGTGCCGAGATAAAGTGTGGCGGCGTTGAGATAGGTGTGGTTCTACCTTGTGGAAGAACCGGTGTCTAGCTTATGCCGGGAAAAGAGTAGGCGATGTTGTGAAGGCTTCTCGCCATAAGGAGTTGTGTCGTGTAGTGATTTGAACTCGAGTAGGTGACTCGGGGAGTGGAGTAGAACAGGAAAGGTGTCCTTGTGCGAACCACTATAAATACTTGTGTCGTGGTTTTGTGTTTCTTACTCTTTACTTTTACATTACATACTTACATATCTATCTATCAACTTCCAACATACACATCTAAATAGATTGGTATAAGTCGATCTAAATATTTTAAAACGAAGTTTTAATCGGTAAAACTATTCAACCCCCCATAGTTTTCCACATGATCTTCTCTTTATTTCTTTATAGACATTTACTAGTCTTATCATAGATCGCTTGTCTTAGTAATATTATAAGCTTGTTAGTTTCTAAAGGGCTGGGAGAATTGACCAACTGACCTCAGTCTAATAGGTTGCAGAGTATGGAAGGCATTGGCCATAGTACAACCACTCTTAGGTGTCTTGAACTGACCAAATGATCACCAATCAAGTGGAGGTATTTAAGAGGCTAGGGGCTCTAAGTTCTAAGGCGGTTTCCAGACTAGATCTAGTAGATTTGGCCCTTAATGGTTGCTATTAGGTTGCGAATGATCCCGGTGACTGTTCATCTTGGTGAGGAATCTAAGAACCATAGGTCATGACGAATTGACCAAAGGAGTCTGACAATAATTAACCACTATATTGAACCCTTATATTGAGAATCAATTTGTATTTTCCTTCTTTGTTAAGCTTTACTCTTCTATCTCTTTATCCTAAATTCTTGTGTCTGTGTGATTGGAATAATTATATCATATCAATGGATTATCAATATCATATCATTTCTAATTATCTTAGCTCTTTCAAGGTCACAGCTCTCTTTGGACGACACTCGGATTTACCTAAGGCTTTTCTTCATCTGATCGGGTTCTCTGCCCGTTAGTATGTGTTTATCATAAGTTTTATAAATATTAAAAGTACGATGAAATAGCACATCACAAACTGTCACACCCCGCCGGAGGCAGAAACGCGAGGTGTAACATAATCAATATACATCGCAAAGAGATATAGTACAATACCATAATTTAAATTTAAAGAAATATTGTAACATTACAACAAGTTTCTAGCCGACCTTGGCAATTTAGACATAAAGTTTGACTTCCAAAGGATAACATTTTACTACATGATGACCCAGATAACTTGTGATGACTCCTTTATTTAAAATCTTCATAATATAAGCTAAACAACGATCACCTGAAATGCATGAGAAAAAGGGTCAACTATGAAAATAGTTGGTGTGAGTATGAGTTTTATGTAAAATAAAATACCGATTCTTGAAGGTCATTTGGAAAATGTCTGTCAACTTCGCTATGTTACAAATCCCGCCCATACAAGACTTGTAACATATGAATTCACATACACTTTCATATTTTTAAGTCTAGTAAACAATGCACATATATTCAAAATAAGCCTCGTATATAATAAAGTAGCGACAAAGCCCCAAAATAAATAATATGTGTTCGTGAACAGGCGAGACGAGAGGTTAACCGACCTCTATGGCGCTATCCATATTACCCTCTTGCTCCGCATAAGGGAGCGTCACGAGCGGTCGCATTATAATTGGAGTCGACGGCAAACCAATCGAGGACTAACAATGGGAATGTCTGAGCGGTACATCATAACAACTATTATATACTATCAATTAATATTACTCCAAATATGGGAGACTTCGGCCTTTGCTCGAACATGGGTGACTTTAGGTCAAGGACGTACGGTCCATCAGGTTTAAACAAGTCATAAGTCTAAGGGTTCAAAACTATATCAAATAGTCCAATTAAATTCATAATTTAGAACAAAAATATAATTTAAATTTTTAAGTTCAAGCATTTCACCCCAAATAAGTAAAACAGTAAAAGAACATGAATACTCACCTTGGCAATTAGCGTCAAAAGCGTGATCAAATAGAATTATTGGATGGCACCGACACGCTACCTAGATTAGTATGACAAGTCTCAGTTTTTAATCCTAAAAAAAGTATCTAACTTTATTTATTTCACAAGCGTTGTTGTTGTTGTTGTTGTTGTGTAGACTTTAGGTTTTAAAATTGTCATTTTTAAAATTAATGTGGATATTTTGGCTAATAGAACTTGTTTTGAAAACTACGTTGAGAAATATATAATTTAGCTAGAAATGGGTCATATATAGTTTTTAAACGAAAGTTATAGATAAAAGATCATTTGAGGACAAAAGATTATTTACATACTAAGGGATCAATCTTCACCATCCATTTTTATTTGATCTAATGGATGAGATTAATCCCAACAATTTTAAAAACTCACTTTCATCATTTGTTTTCAAATATTAATATCTTTCAAACCGTTAATCGTTAAGCGAAAAAAAATTATCATTGCGACGAGCATTTAATTATCTTTCTATAGATAGGCACTTTGATATACTTTCGACAAAAAAATTTTTAAATTATTTTTCACGGTTTTTTTTTTAGTTTTTCCGTTTTTTCACGTTCTTGAAATTTGCATTGAATAATCATATATGATAAAACACTAATTTGAATATCATATGTGATATTAGTGTAATATCATATATGATATGTAATATCACATGTGATATTAGTGTAATATCATATATGATATTACATATAATATCACATGTGATATTACATATCATATATGATTTAACACTATCACATGTGATATTCAATTTAGTGTTTTATCATATATGATTTTTATGTAAATACGTATAGCGTAAAAAAGCGAAAAAAACGTGAAAAAAGCAGTTTTTTTTTTTAATATATCAAAGTGCCCGTCTATAGAAAGATAATTAAATGCTTCATCCTTGATAAATATTTCACTTAACGATTAGCGGTTTAAAGTATTTAAATTATAAAAATAGGTGAAATAATAAAATGCTTTTAATCTTAGCCATTGATTTCTTTTTAAATAGATGGTGAAGATGAGTCCCTTGGTATGTAAGAAAAGTTTGGTATGTAAAATAACTCTCCTCAAAGTTATATATAATGTTTGATCGATAAAGAAGGTTTGGCTTAATAATGTTATAAGTAAAGTGGATATTTATTTATGAAATTATATATATAGGTTTTATCGATATGAGTAAAGTTTATGTATATTTACATATCTACAAGTAAATATAACATTTTTATTGTCACCTTTGAAAATAAAGTAATATATTTATAAAATATTTGAGCCGAGGTTTATAGATTATCTCATGATGTGTATGTATAGTTTGACTTGCTTTATATATAAAAGGTTAAGTCTAAAGAAAAATAAAATATTAGTTTTTGAAGAATCTTCATAAAAACATTTTAGTTATTTTAGTCATATTTGGTTTAATTATTTTACACGATTACAAATCTTGTTCAAAAAATTCATTTCTCAATTTAAGTGTTTATATGAAATTTACGGTGACGACGTAAGTAAAAATATTAATCGACGAGAACTTTTGAAAGATTGGCGAGTGGGATGTCGGTCTTCGGAGCATGGCCCGAACAACGTCGCGGGTCATTTGAGGACTTTGAGTGGGCTTACCCAAGCATTAGTATTATGCAAATTTTAGTACGGTCATTTTTTGTTTTCAAAGAAATTGCACTTGGTTACTTTTACTATTTTGATTTTTCAAAACAATGTGTATGCATTTGACTTTTTAATAGAACTAATACAATTAACCATGTGAATATTTGAAGTAGGCTCGGGGCTACTTACTTGAAATCATTACTTCAGTTGAAGATATTAAGAAAAACAATTTGACACTAATGTTACAACTTATTCCGAAGTTGGTTGTACTCATTACTTAAGATAGACTCAAAAGCCATTTACAATCAAACTTAGAAGATGTTGAAATAAAAGAAAATATGAAAATATCAATTATTAATCTTCTTATTATGTGGTCGTTTAACATAGCAACTAACATTAATAAACAACTACGGCAAATATGACATGGGTTTGTTTTGGTACACAAATCAACAACAACACTTTCGACAGTAACAAGTAATTTGGCCAAAACAACCTTTCTTTAATTTTCTTTTCTTTTCTTTTTTTCTGTCTCGACAGAAAAACAACAACAACAACAACTATGGCAAAACTTATCTTAATTTATTCATAACAACATTAATTCCTTTATCAATTTAATTATCATAAAAAAAAATTTAAGCTAACATCATTTTATTAATTTCATTAATCTGAGAAAAACATATATATATATATATATATAATTTCGAAATATATAATAAAATATGATTACAATGAAATAGATTGAAAAGATTGACAAAAAGATTGTTCTTACAATGAACTCAAGAAATGGATGAATTTGGCTATGGACAACAAACACAAAACTCCAATTAAGCACGGTTGAAGATGAATTTAGACAAATTGAGACTTGATTCGGGCTCTCTAAACCATGAACAACAAAACCCCTTTGGTAATTTTCAAAACCCCTTTGATCTTTAAAACCCTAATTTTGTAAAAGTGGTGATGAGAAACTGTTTTGGGGCGTCTTCTACCTCTACTAGTATTTAAAGGAGTGTTTTAGTATGCCTTGACTCTTCTTTCTCTTCTCTCTTTTGTCTTGATTACCATTTACCGAGCGGAAATGAGAAATCATCAAAGGGAACATGTTTGAGACAATTTGAGTCATGAGAATGGTGAGGAGGTTATGAGAAGAGAAAAGGTGGATGTTGGATTGCTTCTTTGGGATTTTTGTCTTGTTCGATATTCAAAGGAGAGGAGAAAGAAAGAAAAGTTTTGAAACATGTTTTGAAAGTAGGGGTGAGATTAGGTATATTAGGTGTATAATTATTATTGTATATTGTACCCACATCTGTATAATTTGTTCCTACATGATAACGTTTAATTATGTAGAATATTTTTGAATATCCGTATTTTATAAATTTTATATTTCCAAAGGCGTTTTGTGAGTGGATTAATATGGTATTATTATTACTTTGAAATTAGAAAGTAAATTTAGTGCCAATTTTATTATGGTGTCGATACAGCGTGTGGTGCGGGACATCGGAAAACAAGAGATGACTTCTCGTTTGAGTTATAATGATCAGAAAATAAATAACTCACATTTTCGATATAAATAATAGCGGAAAAATTGACGGATTGTCACAGTCACGCCAACCTTAGAAAGAATCTCGTCCTCGAGATTCAGTCGAAATCTATACTCTGGTGTACATTCTCATGGTTTAAATTTTCTCATTCTCGAACTTTGCCCTCAAAAGACTCTTAGTTGGTGAATTTTCACAACTTATCGACGGCCGGTCATTTGTTTAAGTTGTGTAGGTTGAGTAACAACTTGTTTCTAACTTGATTTTAGACTCATCAAACAAGAGCGTCACTAGATCAAGCTAGGAAACGGTTGTCAGAAAGAGATGGCTTCTCATAAATGTAAGAGACCTTTTGAAAGTTTGGCTCGAGTTTGAAATCATTTAAACCAATCAATACTAATAGTGGGGTGCTCAGATTAGTGTGAAGGCAACAATTAAACTAAGGCTCATGATGCAAGGTTCTACACTAATCAATGCCATGAACTATAACCAGAAGATACTGAAATAGAGTAGGTGATCAAAAGAATGTACCCGTCACGGTGCTTGTGTCTTAGCGAGCTTCCTTAGTGCCCAAGAAGTATGCTCAACCCCGAGCTGGGCTAACATTGCCTCCACGGTTTGGGTTATCTTCATCAAGTGCTAAAGCGAGAGTCATGTTACCGTGCTCCGACTTTTGTGCCCTATTCAACTTAGGACATGTGTTCCGGAGATGATCCGGACTTCCACACTCGTAGCATGTTAGCCTTTGTCCTTGGTTTCCATTTATGTCGGCAATTCAGACTAATATGGCCCGTCTTAAGCACCGTTACACTTAGGGAAGTTTCCTATGTGATGGAGGTTGCATCAGTACACTTAGGATGTAGACACATATCCTCTGCGTTCTTGAGTCATTGCTCCATAGTTTACGGTCACTCGTTGCCTCTTGTCTTCTTTGGTCTTGGTCTCGGCTTCACTGGTGATCCTCGTGTAAACTTTAAGCCCATTGTCGTTTGTTTTTCTAGTTCTCCGGACACGATCCGTCATTAGTCAAGCGGTATGCCATTCCCATAGCAGCTTGTAGGGTAGTTGGCTTGGATGAGGTGACATCTCTCGATCTCAGGGAATCAAACCCCAAATGTATCGATCAATCGGCTTCTCCACGGTAGAGACCATGTGGGAACCATCTGGTCACTCATGAAGCGAATTGTGTACTTGTCAACTTCTACTCCTACCATCAAATGGTTCCGAATTCCTTCTAGTTTTCGCACTTCATCCTTCTGCGGTACTCTTGATTTAGTAGCTTCTTGAATTCTTCCCAAGATAATCCATTTGCGGCTTCTCTCCCTCAGTGCGGTGGTTTGTTCCACGGTCGGTCGACCACGAAGTAGACCCGAGAGAACTCAACCTTATCTCCTTCATACATTTAGTGATGCTAAGTTTTGACTCCATTCTCAAACCATGATAGCGGGCCAATGGCACCCTCGGTGCCATGAAATTCCTTTGGCACGCATGAAGATCTTATAGGCGCATCCGTGGCCATTGGTCGGTACCATCTCCTCATTGGCTCGTCCTACATCAATGTGTCGACAATGGTGAGGAGATCCGCTAATCAGTGACCTTCTTGTCTCTTGGGGCTTCATTGTTGATGCTTCCTAAGCGAGTGTTCCTTGTAGTCATGATTCTACAATGGGCGGAACATTCGATTGTGTGAGTCATGGCGGATGATGTATGGGACGACAACAGTAGTAAGTGTAATGTGACGGGAACAAGGACGTGCTTAGCCTAACGGGTCATAATATATAGCAAGAAGAATGCATACATAAAATGTATATAAGGTATAGTGGACATATAAACATGGTATGCATACTCCGCGATAATGCGATTCGGTGATCAGACTCTTTAAGACTCGACCAAACATGATCAGGGCTACTAATACCATCATCATATGATTCCTCTGAATTATGCATAGGTGTATGCATAATTTAGGAATAACGATGCAATCTTTGGTGCTATTCGACTCGTATGATGTTTCCGTGTTTTAAGAAAATTTTATTTTGGTTATAGTTGCGATTTTTATTTTATAAAACCCGGCATTCACTATAACCTCGGCTCTGATACCAATCTGTCACACCCATGGGAAGCGAGGTGTAACATAATCAACATACATCGCAAAGAGATATAGTACAATACCATAATTTAAATTTAAAGAAATATTGTAACATTACAACAAGTTTCTAGCCGACCTTGGCAATTTAGACATAAAGTTTGACTTCCAAAGGATAACATTTTACTACATGACGACCCAGATAACTTGTGACGACTCCTTTATTTAAAATCTTCATAATATAAACTAAACAGCGATCACACGAAATGCATGGAAAAGCGGGTCAACTATGAAAATAGTTGGTGAGTACACAGTTTTATGTAAAATAAAATACGATTCTTGAAGGTTCATTTGGAAAATGTCCACATCAGCTTCGCTATGTTACAAATCCTGCCCATACAAGACTTGTAACATATGAATTCACATACACTTCCATATTTTTAAGTCTAGTAAACAATGCACATATGGTCAAAATAAGCCTCGTATATAATAAAGTATGCGGCAAAGCCCCTAAAATAAATAATATGGTTCGGTGGAAGCGAGCGAGAGGTTGGCCAACCCCAATAGCGCTATCCATATTACCTACTTGCTCCGCAAGGGAGCGTCAGGCGATGCATTATAATTGGGTCACGAGCGGCAAACCAATCGAGGACTAAGAATCTTGAATGTCGAGCAGTACATCATAACAACTCTCATATACTATCAATTAATATTTGCTCAGAACATGGGACTCGGCCTTTACTCGAACATGGGTGACTTTAGGTCAAGGGCGTGCGGTCCATAGGGTTTAAACAAGTCAAAAGTCTAAGGGTTCAAAACTATATCAAATAGTCCAATTAAATTCATAATTTAGAACAAAAATATAATTTAAATTTTTAAATTCATGCATTTCACCCCAAATAAGTAAAACAGTAAAAAGGGGGTTGTAAATACTCACCTTGGCAATTAGCAGTCTAAAGCAGCAGTCAAATAGAATTATTGGATGGCACCGACACGCGACCTAGATTAGTATGACAAGTCTCAGTTTTTAATCCTAACAAAATTATCTAACTTTATTTTTTTCACAAGCGTTGTTGTTGTTGTTGTTGTTGTGTAGACTTTAGGTTTTAAAATTGTCATTTTTAAAATTAATGTGGATATTTTGGCTAATAGAACTTGTTTTGAAAACTATGTTGAAAAATATATAATTTGGCTAGAAATGGGTCATATATAGTTTTTAAACGAAAGTTATATATAATGTTTGATCGATAAAGAAGGCTTGGCTTAATAATGTTATAAGTAAAGTGGATATTTATTTATGAAATTATATATATAGATTTTATCGATATGAGTAAAGTTTATGTATATATACATATCTACAAGTAAATATAACATTTTTATTGTCACCTTTGAAAATAAAGTAATATATTTATAAAATATTTGAGCCGAGGTTTATAGATTATCTCATGATGTGTATGTATAGTTTGACTTGCTTTATATATAAAAAGGTCGAGTCTAAAAGAAAAATAAAATATTAGTTTTTGAAGAATCTTCATAAAAACATTTTAGTTATTTTAGTCATATTTGGTTTAATTATTTTACACGATTACAAATCTTGTTCATAAAATTCATTTATCAATTTAAGTGTTTATATGAAATTTACGGTGACGACGTAAGTAAAAATATTAATCGACGAGAAATTTTGAAAAGGTGGCGAGTGGGATGTAGATTATGGGATGTGGCCCGAACAACATTCGACGGGCATTGTAGAACTTTAGAGTGGGCTTGGCCCAAACGCGTGTATGCAAATTTTTAGTGGTCATTTTGTTTTCAAAGAAATTGCACTTGGTTACTTTTACTATTTTGATTTTTCAAAACAATGTGTATGCATTTGACTTTTTAATAGAACTAATACAATTAACCATGTGAATATTTGAAGTAGGCTCGGGGCTACTTACTTGAAATCATTACTTCAGTTGAAGATATTAAGAAAAACAATTTGACACTAATGTTACAACTTATTCCGAAGTTGGTTGTACTCATTACTTAAGATAGACTCAAAAGCCATTTACAATCAAACTTAGAAGATGTTGAAATAAAAGAAAATATGAAAATATCAATTATTAATCTTTTTATTCTGTGGTCGTTTAACATAGCAACTAACATTAATAAACAACTACGGCAAATATGACATGGGTTTGTTTTGGTACACAAATCAACAACAACAATTTCGACAGTAACAAGTAATTTGGCCAAAACAACCTTTCTTTTCTTTTCTTTTCTTTTCTTTTTTTCTGTCTCGACAGAAAAACAACAACAACAACAACTATGGCAAAACTTATCTTAATTTATTCATAACAACATTAATTCCTTTATCAATTTAATTATCATAAAAAAAAATTTAAGCTAACATCATTTTATTAATTTCATTAATAAATATATATATATATATATATATATATATATATATATATATATATATATATATAATTTTGAAATATATAATAAAATATGATTACAATGAAATAGATTGAAAAGATTGACAAAAAGATTGTTCTTACAATGAACTCAAGAAATGGATGAATTTGGCTATGGACACCAAACACAAAACTCCAATTAAGCACGGTTGAAGATGAATTTATACAAATTGAGACTTGATTCGGGCTCTCTAAACCATGAACAACAAAACCCCTTTGGTAATTTTCAAAACCCCTTTGATCTTTAAAACCCTAATTTTGTAAAAGTGGTGATGAGAAACTGTTTTGGGGCGTCTTCTACCTCCACTAGTATTTAAAGGAGTGTTTTAGTATGCCTTGACTCTTCTTTCTCTTCTCTCTTTTGTCTTGATTACATTTACCCACGGTGAAAACGAGAAATCATCAAAGGGAACATGTTTGAGACAATTTGAGTCATGAGAATGGTGAGGGAGGTTATGAGAAGAGAAAAGGTGGATGTTGGATTGCTTCTTTGGGATTTTTGTCTTGTTCGATATTCAAAGGAGAGGAGGAAGAAGGAAACATGTTTTGAGAAGTAGGGGAGGCGTGGGTGAGATTAGGTATATTAGGTGTATAATTATTATTGTATATTGTGTACCCCGTACTGTATAATTTGTTCCGTACAGGATAACGTTTAATTATGTAGAATATTTTTCGGGTATCCGTATTTTATAAATTTTATATTTCCAGAGACCTTTTGACGAGTGGATTAATATGGTATTATTATTACTTTGAAATTAGAAAGTAAATTTAGTTGCCAATTTTATTATGGTGTGGTACGTATGGTATCAGGGACATGGAAAACGAGATGACTTCGTTTGAGTTATATGTCAGAAAATAAATAACTCACATTTTCTGATATAAATAATAGCCGGAAAAATTGACGGATTGTCACACAAACCTACAACACAAACATACCACACTTTAACACAAACATAACCACTTAAACACAAACATACCACACACCACACACACACAATAACCAAAATTTGATTCAGTCAAGAAAGTGACCAACCCATCTCCAGAATTGGTGCTCGAAGCATAGGGGGAGGTGTCTCTTGCCGCGTGATGATTCCGACAAATTTGTTTCAGGTGTGACACATTTGGTCTAAGAGTTACATATACAAATAACTAATGTAGTACTTCTTTCAATATGGCGACTTAAGAACCAATAACACCACTCCTATGAGAAAAGAGACGCATATAGGAAACACGCAACAAACAAATCACTTTCTGTCATTTAATCAATTATTCCTTCTCAAAACACTACATTCTTAAATCAAACTAACTGCAATTCCTACCCACCCTTTGAAGTTTGAACTGTAATATTTTACACGTCGTTTAATTTTCAGAATATTCAAGACAAACAACAACAATCAACTACTAAATTGTGCTTTCCAACTCAGTAGTTCAACGGTAGTTCCCTTTTGGCTTTAAAGCCCTAGCTAGTTTCCTTAAGGCTCTAGGCATTTTTGCTGCTTTGTTTGTTCCTTTTGCTTTAAGTTAGCTATAGGCCCCTTTGCATTGCACTGCTTTTGATCTTGTTTGCCTTTTTCACCCTTTTCTTTTCTTGCGTATTTCTTGGTACCCTTGCCTCTTTTTCTTGTTCGTGTTTATTCTTTTGATCTTGTTTGCTTTGCTCGTGTCCCATGCCTCTTTTATGCTTTTTTCTTCTATTTTCTACTTTTTCTTGGCGTTTTTTTGTGACTTTACACTTTATTTGCTATATATGCATAGTTGCTTTTTTTTTTTTTCCTTTTTAATGGGTTTCTTGCGACTTTTTTCTATTTATGCTCTTTGATTGGTTTTCTATCCTTTTGCTTGTATGCTTGCTTATATCCTTTTGTCTTTTGCATGTTATTCCTTGTTATTACGCACTTTCACCGCTCACTTCCACACATGGCCTTTTTATGAGCACTCTCATCGCACACACTTGCCGGAGGTCATCCTTGTAGCAGTCTCCTAACTCTTTGGTTTATCCAAGGGTAGGGGTAGGATCTGTTTATATTCTACCTCCTTTATACCCCACGCTGACGAGATTAGGTATGTTGTTATTGTTTGCTGGGAATACACGTCCCCATTGAGGGAAACAAAAATTACTTTTTTTAATCCTTATGATCAGTAACTTAATTAATTTTTAACCCACCTAAAAGTACTTAAACAAGTATAGTGAATGTAAACATACGAGTAGACAGGAACCCGCGCATTACGGCAGGCCAATTTGTTGTCAATGCATGTATTTTTTTATTACATAATTGTAATTTTATCGTATTTTTTTTGGTTCAACATCTTTTATAAAATTATACTTAAATTAAAAGTATTGCAAGAATGGGTTTTTAATAACATTTGTTTATAGGGAAATAGGTAGATATTCGTTTAGATATGTAATAAGTAAAGTTTGTTATTTAAAAAGTTGTAAATAGCTAAAAGTACAAGGTGATTGTCGTAACTTTTTTTATTAATTCTATTCTTAAATGTTTTTAAAATTATTAGGTAGGTTAAGAGTGTGTTTGAAAGTTTATGTGGAAAACTAGAAGGGGTTGAATAGTTTTACCGATTAAAACTTGTTTTAATCTATTTAGATCGACTTATGTCAATCAATTTAGTGTGTGTGTTGGATGATAATAGATAAGCATATAAACAAGTAATGTAAAGATAAAGAGTAAGGAACATAAAACCACAACATGAGTATTTATAGTGGTTCGGCTATAAGGACACCTTACTTTCCCTACTCCACTCCCCGAGTTCCCCACTCGAGAGTTCGTAAGAACTACACAACACAAGCTTCATAATGTGGCGGAAGCCTTCACAGCATCTCGCCTACTCTTTATCCATTACAGGCTAGACAGGTTCTTCCACAAGGTAGAATCAAACCTATCACAATGTCGCCTACACTTTATCCGGTACAAGGCTAGATACCGAGTTCCATTACAAAGGAGGAACTACTACCCAACACTACACAACTAACCCAAAGGAGACACACTCCTTTTTACAACATCATAAGGATATCAATATCCTTTAACAAAAACTATCTATCTTGTATATCGATGCATCATATCAAATGTACACCCTTGGCACCTTTCACTAATGCCTTTAACACGACCCTTCGGCACCTTTCACTAATGCCTTTGATACGATCCTTCGGCACCTTTCACTAATGCTTCGACACGACCCTTCGATACCTTTCATTAATGCCTTTGTTGGATCGATATACTTTAATCAAACTAACTTAACTAGCTTGTTAAGGTTTAATAACCTCGGATAAATCCTAAGTTATTAACAAAGAAACACTGAGCAATCTTTATCAAGTATGCGAAATTTACTTAACAAAGCTAAGAAGAATAACTTTTATTATAAACACTAAATCTGCTTATTATGCATGTCACACCCCCAAATTGCCTGTTTTGCAGTGGAATGGAATTCCTGGGGATTGACTGTCATAGCATCATAGTTCTGAGATATATTGAACGACCTAAAATGTCGTTTGGAAAATACATCGTTTGATTTAATAAAATAATCAGAGTTTACAAAGTGTAGGTCCCAAATGAAACTAACTTGTGCGGAAATAAGTTTGTAACAAGCCAGCGATGTTTTAAAATGAATAAATCCCATGTGTGTGGCGTCGCCACGACTCTATGATATGTCCATATGGATGTCATGAAGTGAATGCCTTAGATACCTGAGATAAAACATGCTAAAAGTGTCAACACAAAGGTTGAGTGAGTTCATAGAGTTTGCGTTGAAATGTAAAGCCTTTCCAAATTGTTTATGCAGCAAAGGCATTGTAAATCCACTTAGTTCCAAGTTCCGCCCATACAAAACTTGCAACTTGTGTGTTTACAACCCATTGCCAAAATATATATAGTTTATGTTCAAACACATGATGTCAAAGGAATTCACAATAGTAACTAACTCAACGTAGAACAATAACACATAATCAATAGCACATGACTTAATGTATCAGTAGTCAACTGACATAGAACTTTATACGACGTAGAACTATAGCACATAATCAATAGTACATGACCCAATGTTTCAGTAGTCAACTGATTTAGAACTTTATACGACGTAGAACTATACCACTCAAACAAGAACAATTAACATAGTACAACATTCGGTTTTGAAACAATGGTGATCATGATAGAAGTTATCTTTAAAATCCAAAGTACTTGTGAAAAGTAGTTAAGCATGCATCTCCCCCAAAATAGTTCAAAACATATAAAAGTAGGGGCTACGAAACTCACAATAATCCGTAAAAGTTTAAAGTACTTGTGTAAATAAAAGAAAGTAGTTGAGCATGTATCTCCCCCAAAATATAGTACAAAACAATTGAAAGTGGGGCTATGAAAACTCACCTGTTGCAATGATTATAGTGACAAAAGTGGATACACCGAAATGTAGCGTGAATCTCTAAACTTGACCTATTATGAATGATATGATACATAATAAGTTATGATGTAATGTTATGCATGCAATTGGGATGATATCTATACCACTTATGAATTTGTGAAAATAATATTTCTCGTCGAGAAATAATCTTTAACGTCTTGACCATTTTTAAATTACTCCAAATGTATTTACGTTGAAATGATATCCGACGATAATCATTTAGTGATTTATTAGAAATTATAACTTTTAGTCGTTAAAATAATATCGTTGAAATATTTTCATGAAAGTGACTAAACGGCCTTGAAAAGGTAGTCGTAAAATGGTGTACGTCAAGTGTTAAGAAACAAACTCAACGGTTTTGGGAAGCTTGTTTCATTATCTCAAAGTTTTAGTGTTCAAGTTTTCGTCATAGAGGTTCCGATAATAGAGAAAAATATAGCTAAAGTATGGTACTTGTGTCCCAAAATATAGTTTAAGGATGGTTTTTCGGCAAAGTTTAAGTGACCGTATCTTATTCGTTACAACTCCGCTTGACAAATGGTTTGACATTTTGAAAAATATGCTAGGCGAACTTACTTTGACTAGAAAACATTACTTTATAAAAGTACTTAGTCATTGTTAAAAACGACCCTCAACGTGGTCCTTTGTTGACGTAAAGTTTGTCTAATAGAAATATACTAATTTTTCTTATATAATAAAGTTACGCAACTTTTAAAAATGAATAACTTAGTAGTTATAAGTCCGTTTCTACATTCTTTATATCCACGGAATCGTGATAACATATACTAATATATTTTTGATAAGTCGACACATTTAACAACGCTTAAGACTCATTTTTGACTCGTAAAAGTCGAGACAGCATGCTGAATTTTCTGGAATAATTAGTTTTCGTCGTCAAACTTCAAAAATTCATAACTTCTTCTTTATAGCTCCGTTTTAACCCGTTCAAGCGGCCACGTTTTCGTTTTAAAGTATATTTTCTGAATATCTAGCCCAAAATATTTTACAAACTGTCGGATTTTCCAGATTTTCAAAATAAGGACAGACCCTTAATTAGACTTGTCGAAATGAGTTTTTCACGCGCAAAACCTATTCTAACCAATTCAAAACAACTCCGAAGCTATTCTAATCCTACCATACACCTTCTTAGGGTGTCATGGGTTTCTAGACATCACCAAGAGTGATTTATAACAAGGAGTAATTATAGGATGACCAATATATATATAACTCTTAAAATCAATGAAAAAGTGGTATAAACATCCATGAGACTTGCATGTTTTCTCAAATATGATGAAATAAATATATCAATGAATATGAAATATGATGATGGATATGGATGCTTACTAGTAACTTGATGAGGTTTATGAGAACAAAGGATTTTTCCTAATCACTCTAGGTTTTTATTGCAAAACCTTAATAAAGAGTGAGACTAGAGTGTTAAATTCTTGTCTAGAAAATATTTTAGATGCTCCTCTCTTGGTCCTTTGGTGTGGCCGGTTGCAAGAGGAGAGAAAGAGATGGATTTGATCTTTTACTTTGAATAAAAATGAAGTGAATGTGTAGTTTACTTTAAGTATAATATGATATATAAGAGTAGATATTTTGCATCTAAAAATGAGTCATCCAAGGGTGTCGACATACTTAAACAAAAAATAAAGGGAAGCATTTACTTGTATGATATGTTGTAGTTTGTGTAAGTAAGAGTATAATTGTTTAAGTATAGTTGGTAACTTGTATATTTATTTAAGCATTTAGGGTAGCGTTAACTAAAAATATATTTTAACGGGTCAAAATAAAATATATTGAAGTCATAAAAATTATAAAATTATATTTCTTGCAAAATTTGAGTGAAATAATAATTATCGTGTTGAATTTACGAATACCGTCGTAATTATATGAACATAACAATTTATATACGAAATAAATTGAAAACATCGGGTAAATTGATAATATAATTTTTTTAGTCTTAAAATGAGTATAAAGATATATTAGGAATATTTTTGGAAGTGTCGGATCAAATGTTCAAAATAATTAATTACGCGATAGCGTTTATTTAATAGGAAAATTACGCGTTGAATGAAAAATGCAAAACCATGCATGAACCGATATGAAATGATGTTATTGATGTTATGTAGACTAAACCTAGTCTATATGGAATGTCCTTGATGATATGTTCATGAATTCACCGCTAAACCATTATGGTTACGTGAATTTGATACTCGTAAACTTAATTTACGATAAATGATAAATGATGAAGCATGAATAATGTTTTGAAATATGACTTGAAAATACGAGTTGTCACATTAAGCCCAACCAAAGAATTGATTCCTGAATTCAGTTCGTGTTAGTCTATCAAATTTTTAAGTTTGTGATGGATAACGAGGAAGAAGACATGAAAGGTGTCGTTATGGTTATTGATGATTTAGAGCGTACAAAACATCATAGTAAAGAAAATATTGGATGAATGTCTCCGATGAGCATAACTTTGATTTTATGAATATGTGAAAACCCTGCTTGCACTAAGACTTATAAATAAGCACTCCCAACATAACATGATCCCTCGAGAATTAGACATAGTTAGCTAGACTATGTATAATGGAGCGATGTCCCTCCGAGGTAGACATAGTTAGCTAGGCTATGTATAATTAAGGAACGATAATGTGACGTTAGGTTTAGTTGTTATAACTCTCGATGTTTCTGAGAGATCTAAACTTGTAAGTGATAGCGAATCGAATGAAAGGAAATACGCTTAATGAGAATATTTTACAACGAGTGGTTTATCAAAAGTAGTACATCTTAATTCATAAGATCCAAATACGATGGAAGACATAAACTTAGTACAACATAGTACATAAGGAAAATTAAGGTATTTAGTTTCCGAACTTCTTGATCTTCGCATTGTTGAGACCTTGACGAGCTTCTCCTCCTTCTAACATGTATGCATTCCCATGAGCACCTTCAACTTGTTGACCTTGGTTTTGAGGACATTGATTCCAATAGTGTCCTTGCTCCCCATTCGTAACATGTAACTATGGCCTCGGCTCTCAGCCCTAGCAAGGGTCCCACTTTTGTGATAAAGCTAAAAGCATATACCACATGGACCATTATGATGTAGCGTGCATTGGTGGCATCGGTAAGTTTCCCAAGATAAGTTTTCCTTTGTTGGTGCAACAACATAGACCTGGCGACTTTTGTTTTCTATTCAACTTATGGTGATGGTTAGTGTTACGGTTTTGGTTGTCGTTATTATAACCTCCTTGGTCATTTTCCATTTTGTTGTTGTTAATTTGGTTATCGTCGTTGTTGTTGTTGTTGTTGTTGTTGTTTCGGTTATTGTTGATAATTTTTTCCCCTTTCACGACTTGAGCCATGAGTTTTTGAGTTATCCTGATAATTTCTTCAATTGTTTGTAGATCGGAAGAAGTTACATCCCCTTGAATACATTGTGGAAGTCCTCCAATGAAATTTTCCAATAGTTTCTCATTGTCCGAAACCATTGATGGACATAGTGCAGCCAACTTGAAACATCCTAATGTAGGTCTCGATGTCATAACCAATGTACACTAACTCATAAAATTCCGTTTCTAATTTCTTCACCTCAGTGCGTGGACAATACTTCTTTGTCAACAACCTCTTGAATTGATCCCACGTGAGCTTGTAAGCATTTTCGATACCAATAGGTTGCGCATACGAATTCCACCATGACATTGCGCCATCTAAGAGTGTACCGTGGCAAACTTTACCTTGTAGTCATCTGGGAAATTGCATAGAAGAAACACAGACTCCATCTTCTCAAACCATCGAACCATAGTTGCCTTTGAACTTTGTAGGATCACAGTTCTTAAAGTCCTTGTTTGTACAATTTAACTGGATCCTCCTCAGTAGCCTCAGGGCATCGTAAAGAAGTCTAGCCAAACAGCTACCGGGTGGCCTCAGCGCAGAAGCATAGCCACTGTTCGTTCTTTCCTTAGGTTCTGGCTATACTATCCTCTATATACCTTTGGATAGCAGGCGGTGTCATTTCGGTGCGCTTTCTTCGTGCCATAACTCTTCAAAATAAGAGGAAAGGTGAGACGTAGCAAAGTCCTATGTTAAGAATAAGAGCTCTAAAGAGATGTGATGTGAGATGATAAGTTTGAGGTTACTTTTCAAAATAATCGACGGGTTCCCAAAAGATGGGTTATGAGGTGTCGTAAGTGCTTCAAATGTATGATGGTCTAGAGACTTAGTGCTTGAATAACGTGTAACTCAACATGTTAGTGGTGAAACGAAGGAGTGGAGAGTGACTTACCTACTTAAAGGTTTATCTCGGCATTCGACGTTATCGGTGATGAATCGGCTAATATAAAAAAAATTGTGATGAGGAATGACAAAGCATTCTCCACATTGGAGTAGGAGGAAATGATAATGGGATGGGTATTTAAAGGCATCTATGTGACAATCGATTTGAAATGAAAGTAAATAACTCTCGAAATGTACGTATAAACCGCATGTGAACATGCACTTATAATGAAATGATAAGATGCTATAATGATGTAGTTATAGTCTAGGGTCAATGATGCAACCTAGTTCTCTATATCTGAAGCTCTGATGCCAATCTGTCACACCCCAAATTACTGTTTGGTACGGAATGGAATTTCGGGATTGATGTCATAGCATCACAGTTTCAGATATATTGAACGACCTAAAGTGTCGTTTGGAAAATACATCGTTTGATTTAATAAAATAATCGGAGTTTACAAAGTGTAGGTCCCAAATGAAATTAACTTGTGCGGAAATAAGTTTGTTACAAGCCAAACGATGTTTTAAAATTAATAAATCCCATGTGACGCTCCGTCACCACGACTCTATGTTATGTCCATATGGATGTCATGAAGTGAATGCCTTAGATACCTGAGAGAAAACATGCTAAAAGTGTCAACACAAAGGTTGAGTGAGTTCATAGAGTTTGCGTTGAAATGTAAAGCCTTTCCAAATCGTTTATGCAAAGAAAGCATGTAAATCCACTCTTCAAGTTCACCGCACAAAACTTGCAACCTGTTTGTTTACAACCCATTGCCAAAATATGTATAGTTTATGTTCAAACACATGATGTCAAAGGAATTCACAATAGTAACTAACTCAACGTAGAACAATAACACATAATCAATAGCACATGACTTAATGTATCAATAGTCAACTGACATAGAACTTTATACGACGTAGAACTATAGCACATAATCAATAGTACATGACCCAATGTTTCAATAGTCAACTGATTTAGAACTTTATACGACGTAGAACTATACCACTCAAACAAGAACAATTATTATAGTACAACATTCGGTTTTGAAACAATGGTGATCATGATAGAAGTTATCTTTAAAATCCAAAGTACTTGTGAAAAGTAGTTAAGCATGCATCTCCCCCAAAATAGTTCAAAACATATAAAAGTAGGGGCTACGAAACTCACAATAATCCGTAAAAGTTTAAAGTACTTGTGTAAATAAAAGAAAGTAGTTGAGCATGTATCTCCCCCAAAATATAGTACAAAACAATTGAAAGTGGGGCTATGAAAACTCACCTGTTGCAATGATTATAGTGACAAAAGTGGATACACCGAAATGTATGCGAATCTCTAAACTTGAACTATTATGAATGATATGATACATAATAAGTTATGATGTAATGTTATGCATGCAATTCGGATGATATCTATACCACTTATGAATTTGTGAAAATAATATTTCTCGTCGAGAAATAATCTTTTAACGTCTTGACCATTTTTAAATTACTCCAAATGTATTTACGTTGAAATGATATCCGACGATAATCATTTAGTGATTTATTAAGAAATTATAACTTTTCGTCGTAAAATAACGTCGTTCAAATATTTTCATGAAAGTGACTAAACGGCCTTGAAAAGGTAGTCGTAAAATGGTGTACGTCGAGTGTTAAGAAACAAACTCAACGGTTTTGGGAAGCTTGTATCATTATCTCAAAGTTTTAGTGTTCAAGTTTTCGTCATAGAGGTTCCGATCATAGAGAAAAATATAGCTAAAGTATGGTACTTGTGTCCCAAAATATAGTTTAAGGATGGTTTTTCGGCAAAGTTTAAGTGACCGTATCTTATTCGTTACAACTCCGCTTGACAAATGGTTTGACATTTTGAAAAATATGCTAGGCGAACTTACTTTTACTAGAAAACATCACTGTATAAAAAGTACTTCGTCATTGTTAAAAACGACCCTCAACGTGGTCCTTTGTTGACGTAAAGTTTGTCTAATAGAAATATACTAATTTTTCTTATATAATAAAGTTACAAAGAACTTTTTAAAATGTTAATAACTTAGTGTTATAAGTCCGCTTTCTACGTTCTTTATATCCACGGAATCGTGATAACATATACTAATATATTTTTGATAAGTCGACACATTTAACAACGCTTAAGACTCATTTTGACTCGTAAAAAGTCGAGACAGCTTGCTGAATTTTCTGGAATAATTAGTTTTCGTCGTCAAACTTCAAAAATTCATAACTTCTTCTTTATAGCTCCGTTTTAACCCGTTCAAGCGGCCACGTTTTCGTTTTAAAGTATATTTTCTGAATATCTAGCCCAAAATACTTTACAAACAGTTGGATTTTCCAGATTTTCAAAATAAGGACAGACCCTTAATTAGACTTGTCGAAATGAGTTTTTCACGCGCAAAACCTATTCTAACCAATTCAAAACAACTCCGAAGCTATTCTAATCCTACCATACACCTTCTTAGGGTGTCATGGGTTCCTAGACATCACCAAGAGTGATTTATAACAAGGAGTAATTATAGAATGACCAATATATATATAACTCTTAAAATCAATGAAAAAGTGGTATAAACATCCATGAGACTTGCATGTTTTCTCAAATATGATGAAATAAATATATCAATGAATATGAAATATGATGATGGATATGGATGCTTACTAGTAACTTGATGAGGTTTATGAGAACAAATGATTTTTCCTAATCACCCTAGGTTTTTATTGCAAAACCTTAATAAAGAGTGAGACTAGAGTGTTAAATTCTTGTCTAGAAAATATTTTAGATGCTCCTCTCTTGGTCCTTTGGTGTGGCCGGTTGCAAGAGGAGAGAAAGAGATGGATTTGATCTTTTACTTTGACTAAAAATGAAGTGAATGTGTAGTTTACTTTAAGTATAATATGATATATAAGAGTAGATATTTTGCATCTAAAAATGAGTCATCCAAGGGTGTCGACATACTTAAACAAAATAAAAGGGGTGAAGCATTTACTTGTATGATATGTTGTAGTTTGTGTAAGTAAGAGTATAATTGTTTAAGTATAGTTGGTAACTTGTATATTTATTTAAGCATTTAGGGTAGCGTTAACTAAAAATATATTTTAACGGGTCAAAATAAAATATATAGAAGTCATAAAAATTATAAAAATATATTTCTTGCAAAATTTGAGTGAAATAATAATTATCGTGTTGAATTTACGAAGACCGTCGTAATTATATGAACATAACAATTTATATACGAAATAAATTGAAAACATCGGGTAAATTGATAATATAATTTTTATAGTCTTAAAATGAGTATAAAGATATATTAGGAATATTTTTGGAAGTGTCGGATCAAATGTTCAAAATAATTAATTACGCGATAGCGTTTATTTAATAGGAAAATTACGCGTTGAATGAAAAATGCAAAACCATGCATGAACCGATATGAAATGATGTTATTGATGTTATGTAGACTAAACCTAGTCTATATGGAATGTCCTTGATGATATGTTCATGAATTCACAGATAAACCATTACGGTTACGTGAATTTAATACTCGTAAACTTAATTTACGATAAATCATAAATGATGAAGCATGAATAATGTTTTGAAATATGACCTGAAAATACGAGTTGTCACATTCGCCCAACCAAAAAGGAATTCACCAAATTCAATTCGTCGTTAGTCTATCAAATTTTTGAGTTTGTGATGGATAACGAGGAAAGAAGACATGAAAAGGTGTCGTTATGGTTATCGATGATTAAGAGCGTACAAAACATCATAGTAAAGAAAATATTGGATGAATGTCTCCGATAAGCATAACTTTGATTTTTATGAATATGTGAAAACCCTGCTTGCACTAAGACTTATAAATAACTGCTCCCAACATAACATGATCCCTCCAAAATTAGACATAGTTAGCTAGAATATATATAATTAAGGAACGATATCCCTCCAGAATTAGACATAGTTAGCTAGGCTATGTATAATTATGGAACGATAATGTGACGTTCGGTTTAGTTGTTATAACTCTCGATGTTTACAGAGATCTAAACTTGTAAGTGATAACGAATCAGAATGAAAAGGAAGTACACTTAATGAGAATATTTTACAACGAGTGGTTTATCAAAATGTAGTACATCTTAATTCATAAGATCCGAATACGATGGAAGACATAAACTTAGTACAACATAGTATATAAGGAAAATTAAGACTGTTAGTTTCTGAACTTCTTCAGTCTTCCGCATTGTTGAGACCATGACGAGCCTCTTTCTAACATGTATGCATTCCCATGATCACCTTCAACTTGTTGACCTTGGTTTTGAGGACATTGATTCCGATAGTGTCCTTGCTCCCCGCATTCGTAACACGTAACTATGGCCTTGCCCTTGCAGTCCTTAGCAAGGTGTCCCACTTTGTGACAACTAAAGCATATACCACATGGACCATTATGATGTAGCGCAGCATGGTGGCATCGTGGTAAGTTTCAGATAAGCTTCCTTTGTTGGTGCAACAACATAGCACTGGCGACTTCTTGTCTTCTATTCAGTTGTTGGTGATGGTTAGTGTTACGGTTTTGGTTGTCGTTATTATAACCTCCTTGGTCATTTTCCCATTTCCTTTTGTTGTTGTTAATTTGGTTATCGTCGTTGTTGTTGTTGTTGTTGTTGTTGTTTCGGTTATTGTTGATAATTTTTTCCCCTTTCACGACTTGAGCCATGAGTTTTTGAGTTATCCTGATAATTTCTTCAATTGTTTGTAGATCGGAAGAAGTTACATCCCCTTGAATACATTGTGGAAGTCCTCCAATGAAATTTTCCAGTAGTTTCTCATTGTCCAAACCATTGATGGACATAGTGCAGCCAATTCTTGAAACATCCTAATGTAGGTCTCGATGTCATAACCAACAGTCACTAACTCATAAAATTCCGTTTCTAATTTCTTCACCTCGGCGTGGACATACTTCTTTGTCAACAACCTCTTGAATTGATCCCACGTGAGCCTTGTAAGCATTTTCGATACCAATAGTCGCGATACGAATTCCACCATGACATTCGCCATCTAAGAGCCCAGTGGCAAACTTTACCTTGTAGTCATCTAGGAAATTGCATAGAAGAAATACAGACTCCATCTTCTCAAACCATCGAACCATAAAGGGCTCCTTCCGTGCCTTTGAACTTTGTAGGATCACGGTTCTTAAAGTCCTTGTTTGTACAATTCGAACTCCGTGATCCTCCTGCAGCCCTCTGAAGCAACAAGAAGTCTAGCGGCCGGCAGCTACCGTGGCCTCAGCAGCATAGCCTATCTGGTCGTTCTTTCCTTAGTGCCTCGGCTATACTATCCTCTATATACCTTTGGATAACGGGTGTCATTTCCGTGCAGCTTTCTTCGGTTCCATAACTCTTCAAGATAAGAGGAAAGGTGAGACGTAGCAAAGTCCTATGTTAAGAATAAGCTCTCTAAAGAGATGTGATGTGAGATGATAAGTTTGAGGTTACTTTTCAAAATAATCGACGGGTTCCCAAAAGATGGGTTATGAGGTGTCGTAAGTGCTTCAAATGTATGATGGTCTAGAGACTTATGCGTGAATAACGTAACCCAACATGTTAGTGGTGAACGGGGTGAGAGTGACTTTGCCCTACTTAAAGGTTTATCTCGGCATTCGACGTTATCGGTGATGAATCGGCTAATATAAAAAAAATTGTGATGAGGAATGACAAAGCATTCTCCACATTGGAGTAGGAGGAAATGATAATGGGATGGGTATTTAAAGGCATCTATGTGACAATCGATTTGAAATGAAAGTAAATAACTCAAAATGTACGATAAACCGCATGTAAAATGAACATGCACTTATGATGAAATGATAAGATGCTATAATGATGTAGTTATAGTCTAGGTTCAATGATGCAACCTAGTTCTCTATAATCGAAGCTCGATGCCAATCTGTCACACCCCAAATTATTACCTGTTTTGCAGCGGAATGGAATTCCTGGGGATTGACTGTCATAGCATCATAGTTACAGATATATTGAACGACCTAAAGTGTCGTTTGGAAAATACATCGTTTGATTTAATAAAATAATCGGAGTTTACAAAGTGTAGGTCCCAAATGAAATTAACTTGTGCGGAAATAAGTTTGTTACAAGCCAAACGATGTTTTAAAATGAATTAATCCCATGTGTGACGCGTCGTCACCACGACTCTATGATATGTCCATATGGATGTCATGAAGTGAATGCCTTAGATACCTGAGTTAAAACATGCTAAAAGTGTCAACACAAAGGTTGAGTGAGTTCATAGAGTTCGCGTTGAAATGTAAAGCCTTTCCAAATGTTTATAAAGAAAGGCATTGTAAATCCACTCGCCCAAGTTCCGCCCATAAAAAACTTGCAACCGTGGTGTTTACAACCCATTTGCCAAAATATGTATAGTTTATGTTCAAACACATGATGTCAAAGGAATTCACAATAGTAACTAACTCAACGTAGAACAATAACACATAATCAATAGCACATAACTTAATGTATCAGTAGTCAACTGACATAGAACTTTATATGACGTAGAACTATAGCACATAATCAATAGTACATGACCCAATGTTTCAGAGAGTCAACCGATTTAGAACTTTATACAACGTAGAACTATACCACTCAAACAAGAACAATTAATATAGTACAACATTCGGTTTTGAAACAATGGTGATCATGATAGAAGTTATCTTTAAAATCCAAAGTACTTGTGAAAAGTAGTTAAGCATGCATCTCCCCCAAAATAGTTCAAAACATATAAAAGTAGCTACTTAAACTCACAATAATCCGTAAAAGTTTAAAGTACTTGTGTAAATAAAAGAAAGTAGTTGAGCATGTATCTCCCCCAAAATATAGTACAAAACAATTGAAAGTGGGGCTATGAAAACTCACCTGTTGCAATGATTATAGTGACAAAAGTGGATACACCGAAATGTAGCGTGAATCTCTAAACTTGACCTATTATGAATGATATGATACATAATAAGTTATGATGTAATGTTATGCATGCAATTCGAATGATATCTATACCACTTATGAATTTGTGAAAATATTTTCCGTCGAAATAATCTTTAACGTCTTGACCATTTTTAAATTACTCCACATGTATTTACGTTGAAATGATATCCGGCGATAATCATTTAGTGATTTATTAAGAAATTATAACTTTTCGTCGTAAAATAACGCCGCCAAATATTTTCATGAAAGTGACTAAACGGCCTTGAAAAGGTAGTCGTAAAATGGTGTACGTCGAGTGTTAAGAAACAAACTCAACGGTTTTGGGAAGCTTGTATCATTATCTCAAAGTTTTAGTGTTCAAGTTTTCGTCATAGAGGTTCGATCATAGAGAAAAACATAGCTAAAGTATGGTACTTGTGTCCCAAAATATAGTTTAAGGATGGTTTTTCGGCAAAGTTTAAGTGACCGTATCTTATTCGTTACAACTCCGCTTGACAAATGGTTTGACATTTTGAAAAATATGCTGGCTTAACTTACTTTTACTAGAAAAACATCACTTTTATAAAAAGTACTTGGTTATTGTTAAAACGACCCTCAACGTGGTCCTTGTTGACGTAAAGTTTGTCTAATAAAAATATACTAATTTTTCTTATATAATAAAGTTACGGCAACTTTTTAAAATGTGAATAACTTAGTCGTTATAAGTCCGTTTTTTACGTTCTTTATATCCACGGAATCGTGATAACATATACTAATATATTTTGATAAGTCGACACATTTAACAACGCTTAAGACTCATTTTTTGACTCATAAAAAGTCGAGACAGCTTGCTGAATTTTCTGGAATAATTAGTTTTCGTCGTCAAACTTCAAAAATTCATAACTTCTTCTTTATAGCTCCTCGTTTAACCCGTTCAAGCTGCCAGTTTTGCTTTAAAGTATATTTTTTGAATATCTAGCCCAAAATATTTTACAAACTGTCGGATTTTCCAGATTTTCAAAATAAGGACAGACCCTTAATTAGACTTGTCGAAATGAGTTTTTCACGCGCAAAAACCTATTCTAACCAATTCAAAACAACTCCGAAGCTATTCTAATCCTACCATACACCTTCTTAGGGTGTCATGGGTTCCTAGACATCACCAAGAGTGATTTATAACAAGGAGTAATTATAGGATGACCAATATATATATAACTCTTAAAATCAATGAAAAAGTGGTATAAACATCCATGAGACTTGCATGTTTTCTCAAATATGATGAAATAAATATATCAATGAATATGAAATATTTTGATGGATATGGATGCTTACTAGTAACTTGATGAGGTTTATGAGAACAAAGGATTTTTCCTAATCACCCTAGGTTTTTATTGCAAAACCTTAATAAAGAGTGAGACTAGAGTGTTAAATTCTTGTCTAGAAAATATTTTAGATGCTCCTCTCTTGGTCCTTTGGTGTGGCCGGTTGCAAGAGGAGAGAAAGAGATGGATTTGATCTTTTACTTTGAATAAAAATGAAGTGAATGTGTAGTTTACTTTAAGTATAATATGATATATAAGAGTAGATATTTTGCATCTAAAAATGAGTCATCCAAGGGTGTCGACATACTTAAACAAAATAAAATGGGTGAAGCATTTACTTGTATGATATGTTGTAGTTTGTGTAAGTAAGAGTATAATTGTTTAAGTATAGTTGGTAACTTGTATATTTATTTAAGCATTTAGGGTAGCGTTAACTAAAAATATATTTTAACGGGTCAAAATAAAATATATTGAAGTCATAAAAATTATAAAATTATATTTCTTGCAAAATTTGAGTGAAATAATAATTATCGTGTTGAATTTACGAATACCGTCGTAATTATATGAACATAACAATTTATATACGAAATAAATTGAAAACATCGGGTAAATTGATAATATAATTTTTATAGTCTTAAAATGAGTATAAAGATATATTAGGAATATTTTTGGAAGTGTCGGATCAAATGTTCAAAATAATTAATTACGCCGATAGCTTATTTAATAGGAAAATTACGCGCTGAATGAAAAATGCAAAACCATGCATGAACCGATATGAAATGATGTTATTGATGTTATGTAGACTAAACCTAGTCTATATGGAATGTCCTTGATGATATGTTCATGAATTCACCGCTAAACCTTTATGGTTACGTGAATTTGATACTCGTAAACTTAATTTACGATAAATGATAAATGATGAAGCATGAATAATGTTTTGAAATATGACCTGAAAATACGAGTTGTCACAATGCAGATACTCTAATACAACTCTAAGATAATCGAACTTCTCTCTAAAACACTAAATAACTTGTGAATTCGTAAACTCTAAAACTCATAGACTCATACATCTAATGCCAATCTAGGAGTCCTTTTATAGGCTCAAGGATATCCTAGTCGGTTTACAATTTGTAACCTTGTACGACAAAAGAGTATAACTTCTCTCAAAAGCACTAATCTGAGATCTGTTCATCTTCATGTGAATCCAAGGTGCAATAATATCCGGCTCAACTAAAAGAGTATAACTAATTGGTGACCCAATAAGATAATCAATCATATCATGAAAAGTCACATTCGCCTCAGTCTTTTCCAAATTAGCTACCATATTATGCTTTGAAATAGTAGGACGATTTGCCATTGTTGATTATGAAGCACAAAAGAGTTTTAATCGAATAATATGGATATGATGAGAGAAAGAAGGAAAAGATGCTAATGTATCAATATAAGAGGGAAAATCGAAAAGTAGTTATTTATAGGTGAGATTTGAAAAATCACGACCATAAAAAATTGTTACCGTTAGCATTAATTACCCCTCAATATAACCGTTAGAACAGTACTTTAATAAGACAAACAGTACTTCCACGTAAGCAGATCTTTCCCAAGCAGTACTTTCCAAGCAAGATTTTACGAAAAACAAGATTTTTCCAATTTCTTCAAGATAAACTAAGTATACATAACTATCCTCCTCAAGCAATGCACGTGACTATACAAATACTAAATAGTCCTTCCCTTAAATGTAGCTCAGTAGTTAATCATACCAATGCTCACCACCAAGTGAGTGAATCTAGAAACATCAAAACCTTTGGTAAGTAAGTCGCCTACATTATCATCCGGTGAACCTTAACCACATTAATAAGCCTGTGCTCATAGCAATCTCTGATAAAGTGATGCCTAATCAGTATGTGTTTGGTCTTGGAATGATAAACTGGATTCTTCACAATACAAATGGTACTCTCATTATCAATGTTGATAGGAGTATTCTTGAAATTGAATCCATAGTCCAAGAGTTGATTCTGCATCCACAAAACTTGACCACAACAGCTAAAGTGTACCTACATATTCAGCTTCAGAGAGGATGTTGTCGAAATTGTTTGTTTTTGCATTGCCGAGACTAATCTTCTTCCAAGATATTGGTATCCTCCAGTGGTTGATCTTCTATCATAGTTATCACCTGCATAATCACTATCTATGAAAGCTTCCAAGTGAAAAGGTGACTCCTTTGGATACCACAACCCCAACTTTGGTTGTTGCTTCAAATAACAGAAAATTCTCTTCACTTCATTCATGTGAGAGATCTTTGGTGAGACTTGATATCTTGCACATAAACAAACTGCAAACATGATGTCTCTTGATGCGAAGATACATAAGAGAGCCAATCATTGATCTGTATAACTTGACTTCAAAAGGTTGTCCATCTTCATCTTTGCCCAATGAATTGATAGATTTAATAGGTGTAGTAACAGGCTTCATATCATCAAAATTGAAACTTAAGAATGTCAAGAACATACTTGTCTTGACTGATAAAAATACCTTTAGATGCTTAAACTCGAAGTCCCAAAGAAAGTCAACTCTCCCATTGAACTCATTTGAAATTTCTTCATGACGATGCTCAAACTCCTTAACCGTGGACTGTTTGGTAGCCCCAAAGATGATATCATCTACATAGACTTGAACTAATATGATATCTTTCTTGTCTCTCTTGATAAACAAAGTCTTGTCAATTGCTCCCCTTCTGTATCCATGTTGCAATAAGAATGTAGAGAGTCGCTCATACCAAGCTCTAGGTTCCTGATGAAGGCCATAAAGAGCCTTAACCACCTTGTAGACTTTGTTTGGGTGTTTAGGATCTTCAAAACCGGAGGTTGCTTGACATAAACTTCTGTAATTTTGCCATATAAAAGGCACTCTTGACATCCATCCGTAAACTTGAAATCCCATATAAGAAGAAAAAGCAAGAAATATTCTAATAGCTTCAATCCTTGCTACAGGAGCAAACACTTCATCATAATCTACCTTCTTCGTCTCTGTAGCCTTGTGTTACTAACCTTGCCTTATTCTTGATAACATTACCTCGTTCATCTCTTTTGACTCTAAAAACCCATCTGGTTGCAATTCATAAGGTGTCTTCATCTGTGGTTTAGTGACTGAGACTCTGTTAAGTACATAGCAAGCAGTACTTACGCTTTCGCCCGAATGAATAGGTAGGTGAGAATCTGCTAACTTTGTTCTTGCTGCTTCAATCAAAGTCCTATTCTTCCTCTCGCAACACCATTCGTTGTGGTGTTCTTGCAATACTAAACTCCTTTTTATGCCTTTGTTAGCACAAAATTCATCCATCAGCTTGTTCTTGAATTCAGTCCCATTATGACATCTAATACCTCGAACCTTGAGTCTCAATTGGTTTTCAAGGGCTATAATCAATGTCTGAATAGCATCAAAAGTATCATCTTTAAAACCCAAGAAAAAGACCCAACTAAATCTACTGCAATCATCTCGTTACAACTAAGCGATTACTTTTTCTTGTTTAAACTTGCCACAGAAACAGGTCCAAACAAATCCATATGTGACAGCTCCAAGGGTTCTCTAATAGTTCTCTCTTCAAGCTTCTTCCAGGAAGCTTTGTGTTGTTTACCCTTCTTGCATGCCAAGCATGATTGATCATTCTTATAAGTTTTTGAAGGTAAACCTCTAACTAGATTTTGACCGCTTTGTTGATATTTTGA
This sequence comes from Chrysanthemum makinoi, assembly GCA_910596185.1. NCBI lineage: Eukaryota > Viridiplantae > Streptophyta > Magnoliopsida > Asterales > Asteraceae > Chrysanthemum > Chrysanthemum makinoi. Next base: position 246,095,542 of record OU343217.1, on the reverse strand, counting down.
AGTTAACTTGGCCCAATCGTCTATGCCATTGATGTGCCTCTTCAGATGTTGCTTTAGCCACCAAACATGTGGCTCTTCCATAAGAATGTAGACTCTTCATGTCTAAGCTATACACATCATTTGTCCTTGGTACTCTAAGTACTACCAAGTCATCATCAACAGGCTTAAAGTCAGAGGAAAGGATGAGACATTCGTGTAAGTGAATAACACAGGGTGCTTTTTATCACAGATTTGAGAGACTGATAACAAGTTGAACTTAAGCTCTTTTACATATCTAACATTCTCAAAATCTATAAGCCATGCTTTGATAGTTCTTTTCCAGTAATCTTTTCTCCATTGGGATCATTCCCAAATGCAACTTTTCCTCTACTAATCTTCCTAAAATCGCAGGGATCTCTTTGTCTCCTGTCATACTTCCGAGCAACCACTATCCACAATAAGATGATCTTAAGCTCCTCTTCTGGGTTGCTCGCACACAAAGAAAAGAGTTAGTGATTTTTAGGAACCAAGCCATATGACTTGTGTTCCCCTTGTGGAGTTACAAACTCAAATTCTTTGAGTATGTAATTCCACTATCTTTCAAATGATGATCCAGAATTATCTTTTGATCTTTAGCATGTGGATTTTCAAAACTTTCTGGTTTTTCAACACAACGCTCTTTTATAAGTTCATTTGCTTTTTCTTGTATCACAAAACATCAGATTCACTTTTGGTTGAAAGTACCGTCTGTCCCTCTAGCATACTTTCCCTCTTAACCCATTCTGTTTTAACACCTGGTTCTGTGATCTAAATCTCCTATGTGAATTGTAATACCTTCTAGGTTGATAGTGAGATTCCTAGGATTCCTATTCCAAGTAGTGTGATCGCACCTTGTTTTGTCCGAGCAAGACTTTGAGAAAGTACTGGGCAGAGTTAACAAGATTTTGAAAAGTACCGTGAGATACTTGAGGGTTTTGAAAAAGATCTTCTTTGATGGGTATCTATGATCCGGTGAAAAGTTTTGTGATTAACCCTATTTGAATTATTCCAAACCTGATTGTGCTCTCTAGATTTCTGGTTGGCACATTCTCTTTGGAAATTTACTAAGATATTCGAGTGATTCACAATCCTTAATTAGATGAGTAGGACTAGAACACACAAAACACGCTTTTGACCCATATTTCCAAAGTAACTTCTTCTATGTCTATGCCCAAAATTATTTTGCCTCCTTGGTGAATGATTAAACCTGTTTTGACCATAGTTATCCCAAAAAGGTTTAGCAAGATTGTTTTGAAAAGGTTTTACGAAGGTACGCTTGTGAGCAAGACTTTGATTTGAAGATACCTTGGATTTTGAACATTGTGTTCAACATGTTCTTTGGGTTTTTCAGACCTAGATTGAGCAACTAGCTTCTTCCTAAACTCTAGACTGTCTACTCCAAAATGAGAAACATCACGCCTAGGGGGTTGATGAATGCCAGTGGGATGGGGAACAACATGATAATCATTAGCTTTCTTATATTCAGGAGATGAGTCACTTATTGAACCCTCATTACTAGATGTATCTACATAATTAATGAGTTCTTCATCACTAATGAGTATATCCTCAAAATCACCTTCATCCTGATCACTAGATTGGTTTTCTTCTAGTTTACTAAAATCCATTCCAAAACCTAATCCAGATTTAAGGTAGGTTCTTTGTCTGTTTTGAACATAAGAAACATGTGATGACGACTCTCCCCATGCAAAGAAACTTAGCTAATAAATCATCTCTTTACTTAGTTAATTTCTCAATTTCAATTTTACAGCTTTAATTTCCATTCACTAAGTTTTAACGGTAATCCTCATTGTTCATATTTTTCAAATTAAGCTACTTCATTAGTTTCATGTGCTAATATTTTGGCTTCCATAAATTCTAAGGTTGTTTGATAACCTGCTACCTGCACCTAGCCCTAACACATTATCTCTTTCAATCACATAATCTGCTAAGTAATTTGTGATAAAAATCATGGATTTGAGCATACCTCAAAGATAGGAGATTGATTTGGTGAAGTAGCCACCAATGCTAGTTGAACAGGATCATCTTCACTTTCCTTGCTCCAATCAAATCCTCCAAAGCCATCATCAGATTCCAAAACAGATGTTCGGGTTCCTTATCAAAAACAGGCTCCAATTCAATGCTTCCATGATTCTTCAACAACTTCTTTCATCGCTACCATACAAGTTAGTTACGGTTCATCATCAAATTCTTCACTCCGGTAACTTCTCGATAACTTTTCTTGAGTAACCAAAGCCTTTGTTTCAGTAATTGGAATTTCTTTGAGCTCAAGTTTTGGCTTCTCTGATGTTCTGTTTGCTTGATACTTAGCAAACCTCGCACTCCCTGTGTGATCAGCCTTTTGACAATTGAAGTATTCAATTTTAGATTTGTCAAAAGTTATGCCCTGTTTTGGTTTGAAATCAATGCTTGTGCCTGTCTTCTTCATGTATTTTTGATCCTGCAAAGGATCATAGCAACTTGCCACCTGATATCAACTTCTTCAAGTGCATCTTCTTCAATCTATGCTAGATCTTCTTCATAAGTGACAAGTAAACTAGCTTGTTGTGCAAAGAAGGAGCACATAACTTCATCTGAGTGCATAGTGGTAGTTGGTGGGGCCTGCTGAGCATATGAGGGGGGTAGACTAGCGGTACTTTGAGAAAAAGACTTTGAGGAGAAGCAAGATTTTGATGGAAGTACTGGCCTTCTTTTCAGATGATAGAAAAGCAATACTGTGAGACTTAGAATTTGTTTGACCACTCATCTCATGCTCATACACCTTCAGTTGATGATAGAGATCATCAAAGTCCATGACGTCCAAACCTTGTTGTCCTCTGATCATTGTAGCAATCACATGCCATGAAGATGGCAAACCTCCTAGAAACTTCAAATTAGCATCCTCAATGATACTTACGCCTTGTATAGCTCCATCATGTTGAGAAGATTCTGAAACCTATCATATGCAGCATCAAGACTCTCTCTTTCACCAATTGTGAAAGTTTCAAACTGTTGCTTGAGAAATTTACGTGCATCTTTTAGAGGCTTCATTCTCCAAATTGGTCTTGAGAGCGCCAGAGTGCTTAGCATCTTTAGCATCATGAAATTTGAGAAGATGACCATCCGAATGGCGAGATAAGAGAATGTTGAGTGCCTTCTCTTGATTCCTTAAGGTTTCTCGCGGTAAAACTGCCTTAGGTGCCTTGGGTTGTCCAGAATATCAATGGGTTCGAACAACTTCATTCCCATTCACAATTACATTCCATAGAGCATGGTCTCGTAATGGCAATGTACGCCTCATCTTCATGCACCGAGATCACATTCTCCTTCTTGATTATTGGAATTCGAGTGAGGTGATTGAGGGTGGTGGAACGACTTCACGACATCTTGAATATTGTTGAAGTAGGGTTTCTTCCTAGTCAGAGTTTCCACACAAGCTCTGAAACCACTTGTTGGATCGATATACTTTAATCAAACTAACTTAACTAGCTTGTTAAGGTTTAATAACCTCGGATAAATCCTAAGTTATTAACAAAGAAACACCGAGCAATCTTTATCAAGTATGCGGAATTTACTTAACAAAGCTAAGAAGAATAACTTTTATTATAAACTCTAAATCAGTATTATGGATACTCTAATACAACTCCAAGATAATCGAACTTCTCTCTAAAACACTAAATAACTTGTGAATTCGTAAACTCTAAAACTCATAGACTCATACATCTAATGCCAATCTAGGAGTCCTTTTATAGGCTCAAGGATATCCTAGTCGGTTTACAATTTGTAACCTTGTACGACAAGTAATCTAAACATAGAATACAATACTTTCCATAAACGAATATAACATTCTTTTGTTCTTGCAAAGATTCTTGACTTCTTGTTGCAAGACTTTGACTTTATATTTAGCAGATTTCTTTGACTCTTTGACTTTTTCCAAGACTTTTGAAGCTTACAGTACTTTTCATATCTTCAGTACTTTCATGTCTTCAGCACTTTCATATCCCAACAGCCTTCAACACTACATTCTATGGAGGAGAAAGAACTATCAACATGATGCACTTCAGTGGTCTTGATGATGACGAAGCTTAGCAACTCATGACCTTGAGCTTGCACGTCTTCAAGAGGTGGTGATCTCGCCTTTAAGAGGAACCTAGAGAATCACACAAACACAAAACTACATAGAAAGATCCTTTGGATCTGAGGTTAGAGATGTTACAATACTAAGAGGAGTATGTGTAAAAGGAGTGAGTTACAATGAAGAAATGACTCACTATTTATAGACCAAATTTCCTACTATTTCACGGTTCCCACGGATCCCTCCTAGAGGGATAGGGATCCGGCAGCTGGGTCAGCTTAAGTCCGGATTTTGGGTTGCAAACTGGGTTATGGGTTATGGGTTATGAACCATGGGTTATGGGTAATGTTTTATGGATACCCAACAAGATACAATGTAACTAGACATTGGGTCATGGGTCTTGGGTCATGGATCATGGATAATACCCAACATGACTTCATGCATGATGTCATGCAATGGGTCATGGGTTATGGATCAAGCTCCATGGGTATGGGTCATGGACTTTGGGTTTTACCCAACCACATTCATTGTACCTAGTCAATGGGTCAAAGACTTTAGATTTTTACCCATTATATTACTCATTACAATATATACCAAGTATATATGTACATTTCCATATTATGTAAACACTAGTTGTTATACATATGTATTTCTATAAAATGTAAACAATAATACTTGTTTAGTGTTTTATATGAAAATGTAAATGTGTTAGTAAGCTATTGGCTCAAACCATTTACGTATTTTATTTGTTTCGTTAAAATGATTTTACGTTTATTATTGACAAAAAACTAGAAGATCGTAAAACATAAATAAACGATTTTATGGCTTATTTGTATTAACAGATTATTTTTATTTTTTCAAAAATTTATATTAAATTGTAATTTTTTTATAAAATCATACACCCATCAAAAGCTTATCAATATTAGGCTCGTTTTATTCGTAATCTATAAGCCTTTTCGTTGATATATTTTTTATTAAAGAAATCACTAAATATTTATAGATATTTGGTAAATTGTTATATATAAAAGTCCTAAATAGCAAAATATTCTTGGTAATTTTTGCAATTTGTTACATAATTTGAAGGGTTGGTGTGTAATTTCTTTTAACTTTGCCATTTGTTTGGTGGGAATATATGACTAAAATACACTTTAATATGTCCAGTTTGACTTTTTATAGTCTTTTTTTCTTTAACTTCGACTTTAACTATTTTTGTTTGTGTTATATAATACTTGATACAAAATATATAAATGAATTGTGTTTTAAATGTAGTTTCATCGATAAAATTTTCCTCAAATATTATATAACACAAACAAATAATTTAAGGTCAAAGTTGAAAAATAAAGACTACAAAATATCAAAGTGGACAATTAATATGAGACGGGTAGTAACATCTTAATAATTTAATAATAAATAACCCTGATTTTTCTACCTTAAGATATAGTAATCTTTTATATAATAAAGGAATTACCTCATTTTGAAGTGATTTTGTCAATTCATTTTTATTGAAAAAAGAATTGGAGTAGGAGAGCTACATTTCGCCAAGTAAGCAAAATCGTGTGATGTGATTGGTTAATAAAAGTCAAAGTTAAATTGATTTTGGTCAAACTTTAATAAATTTGGTGTAAAAATTAGATTGATAAAAAAAACATAAAAAAATATAGGTGTCAAATTTGTGAAAACAAAAACTTTAAAAAAGAGGAGGTAATTAATAAAACTATAGTTGTTGATTTTTTAAAAATTATATAGAATTAAGTGTAATATTATAAGCCTCATTTTTTTAATAACTTTGGATTATAAAAAAATAAACCCTTATACTTTATACCCTTTATAATTTATATCTTAAAAAATACAATGTATATGTTGTTTTAAAAAAACAACTTATAAATTTGCAAAAGATTATAGGGGGAATTGCATATATACCCACTAAAACTTAAAAACTTGCATATTTTCCCATAATACACGTTTTTATTGCATGATGTACAATACATTTTAAGCATGTTTTGGGTATATATGCAAATATGCAAGTTTTAGTGGGTATATATGCAATTGACCCAAGATTATAAGTATCATTGTTTTTTACTATATACGTTCAATAAGGACTCATCTATTTCATTTTTAAAATTTTAACCTATATGGACACGAGTTTACAAATATGGCTAAATTACTTGAAACGGGAATATAATTATCAAATTATAAGCACGAGTTACTTTAATATAAAAATAAATATACGTGACTGTGCTTATAACAATGACTCATGTAATTCTTATTTATTTATATAATGATATATAGAAAAACATTTTAAAAAAACTTTAAGGAGTATACTTTAACTTTATCAACGCTCATTATGTGCTATAAAATTACATCATGTGTACAACATAATATCAGTAGTGAAATTTAAATAACAACATCAATATCTTTGTCAGCTAATAAAATTAAATCGTGAGTTACCTAACAAAAATTTTTTCAAAAATTTTACCAAATACTAATGGATATTAATGCATAATGAAAAACTCGTGAATAAGTATCAGTTGTACTTATATCACAAATTTTCATGGGCAAATTCTTATATGTGTATATACTGAACTAAAATGCTAAAATAAATTTGATTTATATGTAAATAAACTTGGTACGTGCACGAAACTTATAACTATATAATTATATGCAATTATTTTTAAAAACACAATATTCGATATTAATAAATGATAATTTTTTTATCAAAACCCCGTGCGTGCACGAGTATTATAACTAGTATAATATAATAACCTTATATTATAAAATCGCATGGTCTTGCAATAACAATATTGTACGAAATTAGTAATAATTTATTCTTCTAATAAGGGTGTTGATACTCACACCATTTTTTTTATACATACACCACATTTATGTATTACAGTGTTGTATAGTGTGCATTTATGTGCATTACAGTGTTGTATAATATAATGTATATATAAAAAAAATAATGTGAGTATCAACACCTTTCTAATAATTCTCTCATTATCCATTCACATATGTCTCGAGCGTTAATTCGTTTTATTGACTAACCGCCAAATTTTGTATTAACAAGTTCCACGTTGACCAAATAAGAAACAAAAGCAAGGCCACCGAAATTGAAATTGCTTGTAAGGTGTAGTAACTATCATATGTTTATAACTATATTATGCTATAACTTGTTATAATTGGTTAAGAAAAATAACATTCAACTTGCAATATTTTCGTAGTTTCGTTAGATGCCTTGTATAGTTGTATATATATTAATCATCTCTATTTTTTAACGTGTCCTTTCATAGTTGATGTGATCAATTATATTTCAATACTAGACTTTGTTTTCAATAAAAAAAAGTACGATACTCTTGTGGTTATAATGTCAACATCTTCGGCAACGTATTATATTGACCAACAGCTACAATGCAAAATTTTCTTCGATTGCCACTGAACAATTATTAGCACCTAATGGTAAATAATTATATATTCAATTCCCCGCTTCTAAAGCATTGTTCACAGACGTAAAACAAGCTACAGAGTGTAGCGATTAATGAGATAGACGAAGATTGTAAAAACACGACCACCGATAATAAATAATAATAGCCTAAGCTAAGTCAATTGTAATTATGTGTAACTACATATAGTAGTTGTTATGATAATCTTTTATATTTTTAGGCAATAGCGTGTTGTAATTTAGTACATGAAAATGGTTGTAGCTGCTTTCAGCCTTTCACTGGAATTAATACCTTGCATCTAAAATTCTCCATTATTTATATTACACTTGTGATTTTGAAGTTTCTATTTTTTTTCTATGATTGATCACTAGCTTACAAACTTGAAATATTAAGCACGCTTATAATTTTCCAAAACTCGCTACCTTTTTACTGTTTACGTTATTTGCGACACATATATGTTCTAAGGTCTAGTTGGTATCTCAATCAAAGTGATTAGTCAATGTATCAAATTTCATCGTAGACTATGAATTATAGATTTACAAAAGTCTTTAAGTCAACATGTAGTTAAAGCATCCTCGTCTTAAAAAGTAAACACATATTATGGCATTTACCATGCCAGCATGTAAGTAACTCCATTGGAAGACTTGACAGGATTCGATATCAAATTAATCGTTTTTCTTTTTTACAAAAATAGCATCCAATGAAAGATGCGTTAAGACTCAAAACTCAGTAACTTAGTTAATTATGTTGTTGTAATAAAATATTACGGGGTACCTAATATTGATGTCATATGGATGCCGGCTCTCAAAGAATATTTTACAAATGAAAACAAGGCAAAATTTCAATATAGAACCAAAATTTACCATAGATCCAATCAACCAATAATAGCCATTCATTTTTTTATTATGATAAACTTTCACCATTTTTTAAAAAATTAAATATCTCATCAAACCGTTAATCGTTCTACGATAAAAATTATACTATCGTGACGAGAATTAAATTATCTTTCTATAGATATGCACTACTATATATTTTTAACAACTTTTTTCAAAATTTTAAAAAAAATCATATATGATTTGTGAAAATCATATATGATTCGATTTACTTAATCACATATGATTTTTGAGAATCATATATGATTGTAAAAATCATATATGATTCGTTAAAATCGAATCATACATGATTTTTTAAAATCATATATGATTCGTAAAAATCATATATGATTTTTCGGACGAATTTTGAAAAAAAATGTTTGTCGAAAATATGTAAAAGTGCATATCTATAAAAAGATAATTTAATTCTCGTCACGATGGTGTATTTTTTATATTTTGAAGATTTACCGTTTGTAAGATATGTTGTTTTAAAAAAAAAATGGAAAATGATTTTGTATTAATTTAGATAAAAAATTGAGGGTTATGATTGGTTCATTTGTTCTATGACAAATATGAGTTCTATATTGATCTCAACTCATGAAAACAAAAGAACATAACATGGATGCCAGCTCTCAAGAATATTTCACAAATGAAAATAAAAGAGCAAGTCGAGAAATGGTTGGTGCCATTTATGTATATCTATACTATATAAAATGGTCAACAAGTAAATAATTGAAAAAGTAAAAAGTGAAAAAGTGGAACATGTGAAAGTAACTTTGGAAAGTATACGTTGATTTGAAATGTTTACTTTGAAAAATAAACATTTCTTTTCATAGTTTATGGAAGACTTTTATATATTTGATGAATGATAAAATACCCTAAAAAAACAATAAGAAAAATCATTCAAAATTGTTTACTATAATTATTTGAAGCTTTTTCCATCATAACATTTTCGCATATTGATTTGACCTTTTTTTAATCATCATAAAGTTTGGCAAACATAACTAATATTTGAGATAATACTTAGCTCGTGCAGATTTCGAAATTAAAAATATCATAAGTGGCGCATAGCATCAAATTAATGTAAAGAATGCATCCTTCCTAAACTAAAATAAATGAATCCTATCAACTATCTACACAAAGTAAAAATATACTCATGAGATATATCACTATTTGTGTTTTAGAAGACACGTTATAGATCAAAACTGGGTCCAACGTAGTAATTTTCGTTATTGTTTTTAAGTTGTAACATGTGCGTGTCATTTATTAAGAAAATATATATGTCTATAAATATCTATAATATATATATACCTATAAATACCCAATACAATGTTACAACCTTTAAGGCTTCCATTATAAATTCGCATGAAGAAACTGTTCCACAAAATCAAGATGTCAACATGCTTTGTTATGAATTTACAACAAATATCCCGGTATATCAACTTTGTTATTAATTCTGTTTACGTCTTTGGTTTAGGGTTGTGTTGATTTATTTAACAAGTGAAAAATTAAATCATAGTCTAAAAGATTGATGACTTTTGACGTCATCAAATGATGGTTTATGTAAAACACCGGAATTTTCGTAATTTTCATATGTACTTTCTCATGATTTTGATGAATAGTTCAACATTTTTTTTCACCCATCAGATGTGTGACAAGACTTATTTAAAGTTCAAAAAATTTTGAATTTCAGATCGTTGTATCAAAGAAAAAATAAAAGGAAAAGATACCTAAAAAGGTGTTCGAGTACAGTAAAAAGCATGCTTTTCTCGATGCAAAAGTGACTAGACCCATATATAACATATAAGATTATTACAATAAAATGTATTCTCTTCTTAACACAAAAAATGACTAAACCCATATATACTTGAGAGATTAATGCATTCTCTTCTTAAAATGCAAAAATGACTTCAATATATCATATTCACATGAATGCTAATCTCTGAGAGATTAATGCTTTCTTTTCCTAAAATGCAAAATTGACTCCAATATACCATATTCATATGAATGCTAATCTCTGAAATTATATGATATAAAAGTGAAAGGTTGGGACATAAAGACAAAAGATAAATGTTTGTATTCGCTTTTTTTTGTTTATGTGCACCAACTATTTATGTACTACAGCTCTCTATGGACACAAAAAATGGTGTTAATTGCTCATTCCAACAAAAAATGACGTTATTATTATTTTAATATTAATTGATTAATGCAACTTCCACAGATGCTATCAAAAAAGACAATCTCAAATACAAAACAACGCTATCGGTAAAACAATATAATCATTCAAAATGGATTCCTTAACGCTTAAAATACTGATTCTTGAAACAAACTTAATCACCGCTAAACTTTTGTCGAAACTAGACACCGCTGCCGCTAAGCGCGGGTACTCGTCTAGTATCTATATATGTCAAGTTTACTCGTATACATTTACATTCACATTCACATTCACATCCAACCGTATAACCCATTGTTTCTTTGCCTCTTAAAAATCGCTTCATTAAAAGAGATATTATGGCATACACAATCACAGAGTTTGATCACCTAAAAATCCCACTTGAAAAGATACTAGAAGCCACCAACAACTTTGATGATAAAAACATCATTGGTGAAGGTGGTTTTGGAAAAGTGTACAAAGGGAAACTTTTGCGCTCTGGTGAGTTAATTAATATTTCTGCACGGAGGTTAGATCGTAAGCATGGGCAAGGAGATGTCGAGTTCTGGACAGAAATTTCGGCGCTCTCTGTGCTCAGACATGATAATATAGTCTCGATGATTGGGTTTTGTGACCAAACGGATGAAAAGATAATCATAAACCACCATGATGTCAAGGGAAGTCTCTCCATGTTTCTAAGTGACCCAACCTTCACATGGTATGACAGATTAAGAACATGTGTTGGCATTGCGAAAGCAATAGAATACATCCATCATGTTGAAGGGCGTGCTTTTTCATTCATACATCGTAACATCAACAGTTCCACAATTTTACTAGATGATAAATGGCAGCCCAAGTTATCTGGATTTGAATTTTCCATCAAACAGTCACTAGATCGAAAAAATAAAGTTATCCGTGCTGAAGTTATCGGCACAAAAGGATATATCGATCCAACATATGTGGAGACCGGAACTGTGTCCCAAAAGTCGGATGTCTACTCATTCGGCGTCGTTTTATTTGGTATCTTGTTTGGGAAGAACACTTATATTCCAAATGAACAAGAAAATAAATGGTTTCAAGCTCCATTGCCCATATTTCATAATGAAAGAAACACACTACGGGATTCATGGGAAGAATATGGCCTGGGCCGGTTCACAAAATTAGCGTACTCATGCTTAAATGAGGAGCGAGAACAACGGCCAGCTATTAACGAAGTTATCAGTGAACTTACCAGAATGGAAAGCATTGTACAAGTAAGATTTTCCTTTCGTAGTCTGTTGTTTTTTCTTTCAATTTCATCATTGTGTTATAAAATAATAAAATAAAAAGAGATAGAAGAAGAGTGTTGGAGATTCCAAATATTTTTTTGATGAGTTTTGCTATATATAGTTATATACATATCTTTCTACACGTAATAGTATAAAATGTTTTTTTTTTTTCACTAATTATCTATGTGCATCCAAACTGTTTATTACACTTGTCAGGATTCTGTTAGTAAAAATATGAGTAGAAACATGTAATATAAGGAAATACCAATTTTCATTTTTTATGTTCTCAATTAATGGGCATAATTATTTGAATCCAATAGTGTCCAAGTTTGAGGAGTCCAATAGTAAAATAAGCTCCCTTTTTATTTAATAAGAAAGAAATCAAATTTTTGAACGAAAAATTACATTAATTAATTATAAAATATAATGATCTATATAATAGAGTTTGTGATTGAATTTTTTGAACTAACTAATGTTAAAATTAAATATAAAAAATCTCGTTTTTCTTTTAGAGGCTATCTGCAAAAGAAAATTTGACCTGCATATATTTTAAATTTCGTTAAAAATACTGTTAAGACAACCATTTCACTAAACATTGTTTAAATTTTTGCGGAAAAATCAAACAAAATATTGAAATGTAAGTTTTAATTGGATTGTACATTATCTTTTTCTAAGTTTTTTAACCTTTAAGCAACAAAAAACAATTTTACATTTTATAAAGTAAAGATAAGATAAAAGGTTTTACTGATTACATTTATTATTATTTTTTCTATCTTTTCGCGTGAGTTCTGATTCCACGTGTCATGGATTTATCGTAGGATTCGTTAATGCCGGCTTTGGTTAGATGGATATATAAGGCTTCGGGTAGATTAATGCATTTTGCTTTTGGATGTATGATGGTTATTATAATTTGTGTGTATACCATTATGTATATCATGCTAGAGATCGGCAAACAAATCCTTCTAAAATTCCGCAAAGAAGTTGACAAAGAAGTTGAGAAAGAAGTTGACAAAGAAGTCGAATACCAGAAGGTAAATTTTCTTCTATCTTATCTATTCTCAAATCAAGATATGATGATATACGTGTCTAAAATGCAAATTTACCTAAAGTACATTTGTTAGGATAGCTAGGGGCAATCCAGTTTTGGCTGTTGCCACACCCAATGGGGTGCCAAGAATGGCTAATGACCAGTGTTCGCTACCGTACTAATGGTCGTTAACTAACGACCGTTATCTTTTTTTTTTCTTTTTCAATTATATATATTAAAAAGAGGCAATTTCATATCTCCCATCATTTTTGTTGAAAATTTCATATTTACCCAAACATGCATAAAAAACATTGTACATTATGCATTCAATACTTGCACTTTGGGTATATATGAAATTTATCTTGAAAGTAGGGTGATATATGAAATTATTCCTATTAAAAACAACACATATTTTACGTAGTTGGTCCTTCATGTAACAGGCAAAGTCAGTCCTTCATGACTAACTTTGCAAGGAAACACTAATATAGAGATGATTTACCTAACAAATTAAAAAGAAAATTATAAGAATATTAAAAAAAAAAAAAAGCATCACATATTTTACGTAGTTGGTCCTTCGTGTAACAGGCCCGTTGCAAAGTCAGTCCTTCATGACTAACTTTGCAACGAAACGCTAACATAAAGATAATTTTCGTAACAAATTTAAAAAGAAAATTACAAGAATAGTCCTTGAGGTTATTTACCAGTTATAGAATTAGCCCTCATATTTTACGTAATTGGTCATCCATGTAACAAGTCCGTTGCAAAGCTAGTTCTTCATAACTAACTTGCAACGAAACGCTAACATAGACACGATTTTCGTAACAAAAATCCAAAAAAAATGTACAAAAATACTCCTTGGGGTTATCTATTACAGAGTTAGGTCCTTGCACTCCGCCGCGTCTCACAACAGGGGTTAATAATTTTGTATTCAAAAATCCCGTTGCGAAGTGCGGGCCTTCAAACCTCGTAATTTTACAAATCTACAAGTATGATATGCTTGAACAAAGGGTCATCTTTAATTTTAGAATCTATTTAATTGGTCCAACAGGGAAGTTGCCACTTATAGTAAGATAACTCAAAACTACACTTTACACATTTAGGGTATGTTTGGTGCAAAAAGCTTAGACTAGGGCTGGGGCTGAGACTTATATTATAAGCCGAAACTAGAATTTTTTTATTTTCATAACTTTGTTTGGCAAATTAGTTTAAGTTGGGTTTATTATTATAAAATTACTAAAAAGGACATATAATTAAATTAACGTATGTATATATTAGATATTTTTGTGGGTAATTAAGTAATTTGGTACGAACGAGACTTATATTTGGGGCTTATAAAAATTTTAGCCTCATTGTTTAGGCTGGGGCTTGAGCTTATAATTTCAAAAGCCCCTATAAGCCTCTACTCCAAACGAGACTTATAGAGGGGCTTTTGAAATTTAAGCCCTATAAGCCTCATAAGCCCCTTAGCCAAACACAGATTTAGTATGAGACTTATATAAAGTACTAAGAAAGCTTTTGGTTGTGCGTACGCATAACCCACTGTATTTTTCAAAAAATGAAGCACACTGTATTTTATGGTCCGGCCTAAATTTATCAACATTAAGCGTTCTCAGAGTACACTGTGCAAGCACCCAATGACACATTATTGTGGCTCAGTTCAGTGCCCTTCAATCTCTCCTTTGATTTGAAGATAAAATATCATAAGTGAAATAGTCCTGCTGAAGACAGTTCGGCATATAACTCCTTCAAAGTTCTTTGAAGACCAAAGATGTCTTCCCTTCGGCAGTTGTAGCGGATCATCAACTGAAGTACAAGAGCCAAAAGAAGAAGTTCCAGTTCCACGAGGATGGTAATGCCTCACTGAACGATGTCGATCCCCTTTTAGAAGCTGGACAAAGATTTTAGCTTCTAGAAGTTTACAAGGCGGGAAAATATTTGCTTTATGTCAAAAGGAATAAAGCAAATCACCTAAGGAATGACTTCTTACAAAGTTGGTAAAGAAGTACAAACACTATCTTAGATTGATTAAAGAATATTGTGTCTTCCATTTGTTTTATTTAAAGACTCAATAAAAAGTTTAGTTCACCCATCATACTCATTTCAAACTTGTTGTACATGATTTTTGCGAAATCATCACATAGTTCTTGACAAGTAGATCCGAATATCATGTCGTCGACATATATTTGAACAATAATTAGATGTGTTCTTCTTTTCTTTGTAAAAAGAGTGTTATCAACTATTCCCATGGTCTACTCATGTTTTAACAAAAATGCTTTTAGTCTATCATATCAAGCTTTAGGTGCTTGTTTAACACCATATAAAGCCTTTTTTAAGTTTGTAAACATGGTTTGGTTTTTCGAAATCAATAAATCTCGGAGGTTGTGCAACTTAAACCTCCTCATTTATAAAAGAAAAAATTACCAAAATCGACTAATCGCCCTACGACTTATCACTTTCCAGACTTAAAATTTTCAGAAGTCCAAAATAGACCAAGGGCGACTCATTTTTTGGGCAACTCGTGTCTACGATTGACAAGTGTCCTTAAACAATCGAATAAAGAGTAATCCACCTACAATAATTGGACACTTGTTGGCTTGTGATTGCGTTATACAAGTTGCCCACTCGCCCTGTCTGATTTGGACTCTTGAAAATTTTAGGTCTGGAAAATGATAAGTCGTAGGACGATTTGTCTATTTTTGTAATTACCACTTTATAAAACCACTTAAAATGAACTTTTGACATCCATTTGAAATGCACTTTTCACATACCAAGCTTTAGGTGCTTGTTTAACACCATATAAAGCCTTTTTTAAGTTTGTAAACATGGTTTGGTTTTTCGAAATCAATAAATCTCGGAGGTTGTGCAACGTAAACCTCTTTATTTATAAAACTATTTAGAAATACACTTTTGACATCAATTTGAAATAGTTTAAAATCATTTGCACAAGCGTAAGCAAGAAGTATTCAGATAGATTCTAATCTAGCTATCGGAGCATATCTTTCATCATAATCTATACATTCTTGTTGATTATAACCTTGTGCAACTAATCTAGCCTTGTTCCTAGATACTGTACTGTTTTCATCTAGTTTGCTTCTAAAGACCCATTTGGTTTCTATTATGGTTGAGTTCTTAGGTAATGGAGCTAAATCTCAAACATCGTTAGATGTGAATTGATTTAGTTCTTTTTGCATAGCTACTATCCAACTATCATCTTTTAGAGCCTCATTAATATTTTTAGGTTCAATAGATGAAATAAAGCAAAAGAAATTACATTTGTTTTATGCTTGTGATCTTAAGGTTCTCTCATTCAATTTTCCAATAACCTTATTTAAGGGATGATTTTTTGATTCTTTGTTTATTAATTCATGGATCTCTGGGGATTCGATTTCTATGTTGTTTTCTAATTCAGATTTATCTACGGTATCTTTTTCTCCTAAATCATCATCCACCAAGGGTGACGTTTTGGAAGGAGGAGGACTCTCATCGAAAGTAACGGTTAGTGACTCTTCGACTTTCATGGTGTGTTTATTTAAGATTAAATATGCCTTACTATTTTGAGAATATCCTAGAAATACACCTTGGTATGACTTTGAGTCAAACTTGGTAAGGTAATCTTTAGTGTTTAAAATGAAACACTTGCTTCCGAACACTTTAAAATATTCAAGGGTAGGTTTCTTACCTCTAAAATTCTCATAAGGAATTTTTCCTAGGATTGGTCTAATAAGGATTCTATTAAGGATATATGTTGAGGTGTCTACGGCATGATACCAAAACTCTTGAGGAATTGATAGTTCATTTAACATTGTCCTAGACATTTCTTGTGGTGTACAATTTTTCCCTTCAACTACTCCATTTGATTTAGGGGTACGTGGAGCCTAAAAGTTGTGAGTAATGCCAGTAGCATCACAAAAGACTCCGAAATATACTTCGTTATCAAATTCCCGACCATGGTTCGTCCCAATTGAGATGATAGAACATCCTAGTTGGTTTTGTATTTCTTACTCAAGATTTCAAATTTTTCGAAGTCCTTGTTGTTAGTTTTCAAAAATCTTGTCCAAGTGTATCTTGAGTAGTCATCTACTATTACTAAAGTATACAAATTACCACACTAACTTCGGATAGCGGATGGACCAAGTAAGTCCATGTGTAATAGTTATAGACACCTATTTCTTGACATGATTTTCTTAGCCTTATGACTAGCATGAGCTTGTTTTCTAATTTTACAAGCGTCACAAAAATGTTGATCATACTTTAGCTTGGGCAAATTCCTAACTAGTTTTTTGGATGATAGTGATTGAATTAAACGCATATTGGCGTGTCGTAATCTTCTATGCCATAAGGCGGAATTATCATCCATAGTGGTGAGGCAAAGTGTCTCTTGTGACTTATTTTCTAGTTTCATCACATGTAAGCCATTTTTCCTAATTCCTTTAACTGTGAATTTACCATCATTCCTTATCTCACTATCATGTTCCGTAAATACTACACTGCGCTTATTATCACAAATTTTTCCTACACTAAGTAAGTTAAAAGCTAAGTTATCTACGTGGTCAACATTTGTAATAGAGAGGGAGTCATTAGAAATTGTACCTTTACCGATGATCTTGTCTCTTAACTTACTACCAAAAACAACATACCTTCGTTATATGCTTTGCATGTAGAGAAAATAATTCTATTTCCCGTCATATATGAGGAGCAACCACTATCTTTGATCCATTCATCCGGCTCCAAACCAATTCTTAAGCATACTTATTCAACAAATATAAATTCAAGCATTTGGTCCCCAATATCTCATGGGTCCATACATGTTAGTGTTGTACATACCTTGAATTTGTTGCATTTGGTTTGGATATTAAAATGGTATACAATTTCCTAGATGTATGAAGCTTTGTGGTTGATTATTATTTGCATTTGTTTTGGATATTAAAATTGTATACAATTTCCTAGATGTATGGAGCTTTGTGGTTGATTATTATTCTAAGTCATGGGATAATAGTTTGGATAAATTAGACCACTAGAGTTTCTCCTAGCTTGAGGTGTTTTTGATCTAGGTTGTGAAGGATTTATCTTTTTAGATGGAGGAGTTTTCAACTTAGGTTCAGGTTTACAAATCCTAATCCATTCTTTATGGAAGACCTAAGAGGTTGTTTGATGTTGCTTTTAGTAGCATCACGCATTACTTTCTTTCTAACTATAACAAAATCCGATCGAGATGATGTATTGGGCTCTAAAACAAGTTCTGTCCCTTTTTTACCACATGACGGATCCACATATCTTATACCTTGGGATCTGTCTGCCGTAATTGCAGATCCGTCAAGTGTCAAAAGGTCGGTGGGTTTGACGAATTTTACTTGTTTAATTTCGCTTGTCGATGAATTATTTTTATTAAACCCAAGTCCTAATTTATCACTAGATAGCTTTTGAGCATTTAACATTTCTTACGAGTTTAGATTGCGTTTCTTTAATTTTTCATTTTCTAAACTAAGTTCTTGACACGATTCACATCCGACATCAATAGCTTTGTTTTTCTCTAGTCTTTTAATTTTCTCTTTTAAATCAAAAACTTCATTTTTCTAAAAGAACCTTTTTTTGTTTTCAAAAACTTGTTTTGTTTATGAATTTTAAGCTAAGTTCATATAGTTTATTATACTCAATTTGAAAAGTATCATCACCTATGGAAGAAGCATTATCACTAAAATAAGATGAGTCAAAAATTACCTTGTTAGTGATTGAGCCATGAGACACGTTTCTTCCTTGGTTTTCTTTTCGTCCACTTCTTTACTATAGCTCCAAGAATATCCGATGAATGCTTTTTGGTCTTTGCTTCTGAGTGGTTTCGGGCAATCACCAATAATATGGTTCGGGTCTCCGTATATATAGTATTTCCTATCACTCTTTCCTTTTTTATCATCTTGGTTTCTTTGGAAGGATTTATTCTTGTCACTAGGTTGTCTTACTAATCTTCCTCTTCTTTTGAAGAATTTCTTGTAGTCTCTTACCACCATGGCGTACTCTTCGTCTTCACTTCCCAATGTGGAAGTCTTCTCGTCGCTAGACTCCTTCTTTTCTTTTAAAGCAAGAGATACCTTCTCTTTCTTGCCTTTAATAATATCCGAGTCTTTTTCCATTACAACCTCGTGCACTTTAAGATTACCAATAAGCTTGTCTAGTGCAAGTGTTGACAAGTACTTTGATTCTTTAATTGTGGTCACCTTCGATCTCCATTTCGGATAAAGTGCCCTAAGAAACTTTCTTAAAAAGTTCTTGCTAGAAAAACCTTCATCAAGAGCTTTTAAAATAGTAATAATAGTATTAAATCTAGCATAACCACTATTAATAGATTCATCTTCAAGGATAGAAAATTGTTCATTTTATTGAAAAAGAAGATCAATTTTGTTAACATTGACTTTGCTATTACCTTGGTAAGTGATTCTCAACGAGTCCCAAATTTCCTACGCCATTTTACACATAAAAATTCTTTAATATTCCTTTTTAAGGAAAGCATTGTAAAGTATCATTTTTGTCTCATTATTTTTAGAAAGCTTTTTCTTAATTTCTTCGATTTGATGATCAAAACTCAAAAGAGACCATTTCAACTATTTGCGTACTTTTGTTTATAAGGACCGGTTGAAAAATACCTTCCACTCTAATATACCAAAGATCTAGATCTTTTTATTTCACATAAGTTTCGAATCTATTTTTCCAATATATAAAACCACTGCTTTTGAAAAGTGGTGATCGATTCAAGTTTTAAAATACAGTTTATTTTAAAAATCTTGGTTAAACTGCTCTGATACCAATTGTGAAAAACTAGAAAGGTGGTTGAATAGTTTTTACTGTTTTAAAATTATAGATAGATTTGTTTATTAGTTGTGAAATCAAACAATATGCAAGTATATAAACAATTGAACACAAGACAATAAATAAGTGAATAAATAAATGCAATGCAATAAGTAAATAAAGGAAATATCAAACCATTGACACAAGAATATATAGTGGTTCGGTTATGAAGCTTTTCCTCACCCTACTCCACTCCTCGAGTACCCAACCTGAGAGTTCACAAGCACTAAATCAACAAGCTTCATTTTGGTGGAGAAAACCTTACAATGTCGCTTACAATCTTTACTGATAATAAGCTAAATATCAAGTCCTTGTCGAGGTATGACCAACCTTTCTTCACAATGTATTTTAAGGCCTAAAATACTAACCAATCACTCTAATAAGATTTGTGGTGTTTGACAACAAACTATGGTGTATGATGATGAAAATGAATGACACAACAATGTTATAAGTACATAAGACAAATAACAAATAACACTTGAAGCTAGGAGATCTTCTTGAGCTCTTCACTTGCTAGAAAGTGGAAATGGTTGGATCACTTGTAATGGTTATAAGACAAGTGTAATGAATAAAGAATGTATGTTTGAATGAATGCAAAAAATTAAGTGTATATGGAAGAGAGAAATGGAAATGGGTGAGGAAAAATGAAGACGCAAGGTCTCTATTTATAGTGAAAAATCTCTTCCTGTTTTTCACCATGGGATGGATACACGGATCCCATTACGTGGGATCCGTCTTGGTATATTTAGAATCCATCACCTGCCAGATGGTCATTTTTTGTCTTTTTGTGGTTAACCAAAAATCTTACCAACTTATTCTCTAAATCTCCTAATTGTACTATAAGATCTGATTTGGATTTCTTTCCAAAAATGTTTAATCTCTTTCGTCTTATTCACTAATGCAATTAGTTACTATTAATTAAGTAATGATTACTTGAAAGCATTTGTTTAGTGGTAATCTGCGTGTACTTACAAGTGTTTTATACAAATTCTTAAACTAATATGCATGGCAATATATGTTCTTTAATCATTAGACAAGTTTTATAATACCATATTAATACCTTAAGTGATTGGTGTCGAGACGGAAACTTACAACTAATAACTTGTTTACATAGTATGTTCTTATATTTGTTATTATCAAAACCAAAGAAGTCTTCCCTTCAGTAGTTGTAGCGTTTTTGCGACTGAAGTACAAGAGCCAAAAGAAGAAGTTCCAGTTCAGCGAGGATGGCAATGCCTCGCCGAAAGATGCCGATCTCCTTTTAAAAGTTGGACAAAGATGTTAGCTTCTAGAAGTTTACAATGTGAGAAAAGATTTGCTTTAAGTCAAAAGGAAAAAAGCAAATCATCATCACCTAGGGAATGACTTCTTCCAAAGTTGGTTAAGAAGTACAAACAGTGTACTCAACTACTCCCTAAAAGGTGTTTTTCCTCTTACCTAGTATGGCTGCATTTAATGGTATCTAAACCACTCATTAGATGTTTGACACGTGTAAAGGGGAACCCCTTGTAAACCATAATTCTCTTGATATTAAAGAGAATTTTGTACAAGAGAAAATGCGATCTCTTGTAATAAATGTTAAAACATTCAAGCGCATTTACTCCACGAATCAAACTTAAGTCGCTGAAATATGAAGCTTCAGGGTAAAGTTTGTACTTAAACACTACTTTGGTTTGTGTTTAAGTTATAGAGGAGATCACTTCAATTGTCATTCAACTGATTTGTTATTCCGCAAACAAATCATGTCATAGATTCTTTAATTCATTCCAATAAAAAATTATACCTTGAAAATTACTTTGGTGTCTTAAGTTTATCAAGCTCTTATAATGTTACTATATTAATGGGTTAATGTATCATATTTGCCACTTTTTGTTATTATGGGTATTGAACTTTTTTTTTCTAATTGTGTTTACTGAATTTTCAAATTTTGATTACTGTATGTATTTTGTGACTATTTTACCCTTACTTTTTACAAATTTCGAAGGATAAAATGGTCATTGTACATGGATGAATAGTCACAAGATACACACAATAATCGAAATTTGAAAGTTCAGTACACACAATAAGAAAAAAATGTTCAGTACAAACAATAACAAAAGTGAAAAGTATGATACATTTTCAAGTAATTAACCCAATTAATTAAGTCTAATTGAAATGGAGAGTCAAGTCTCGTAAAAAATGGTCAAAGTCTCGCAATCCAAGTCTCTTAAGAGCTAAGTGAGTGTGGCAAAAGTTGTAGGTAAAAAGTCTTGCAATCAAACTCTCGCAACAACAATTCTCGCAAACAATCTATAATACCAAATATTGCGAAGTTTCGCAACAAAATCTCGAAAACTCAAAATATGTTTCTTTCGTAATATGTAGGTGACAAAAAGTCTCGTATTGCACGTCTCGCATCAAAGTCTTGCAAACTCCTCTATCGCAAACTAGACAATAGTAACTATTGCAACAAAATTTTCATATAGAAAAGACTTGTAAGAAGCTTTCGCAATTTTTTTTAAAAAAGATTATGACGCCTTAGGAAAATGACAAAGGAACAAGTTTCGCATAGAAAAAAAGCCTAGTCAACCATTTTTTGAGAGAGTTCACAAAGAAAATCTCCAAAAATTAAAAACACTAATTTTGTGAACTATCGCAAGACTCAAAAGTCTAGGAAACTAAAACCCTAATCTTGCGAACAAAATTTTGTAAGAGAAAATAGATGATTTTGCAATCTTTTTAAAAATTCACTACTTTTGGAAACTTTGTTAACCACGTTTTCTTGACTAAAAATCACCGTTGTTCATGAAAAATGTTTAATTAGTTTGATAAAAAAAAATGTTTCTCCAATCTCCTAGAATGTTTTTCAATCACGTTTTTGAAGTTTAAGCACGTTAATGATTAAACTCAATAGCTTTTAAGCATGAACAAAGATTCTAGAGAGAGAGTAACCTTTTATAAACTATAGAAACGGTAAATTTACTACAAATGATGATGTTAAGGTACGAAAACACATCTAAATGAAAACAACGGTTCATATATGGCTCTTGATATCAATTGTTGTCACCACGATAACGAGTCTACTACTAAACTAGAGAGAGAAAGTGGGTATGAACATTTAATCCTGGTAAGAGAAATGAGAGAGAATGAGTGAAGTCTCGCAAGAGATAATCATTAGACACACACCTCATAACCCATGAGGTAGGGGTATTTATAGCTTTACACATTAAGTTGTGAGACCTCACAATCGATTAGCTTCCCTTCGTAACTATACAAGTGTTGTGAGGGTTCTTAGTCTCACAACATCACAACAATATTACATTACACACCCTAACTATTACAAAAGATATCGTAGAAGACCATACACTATGATTTACACTTTTAGGTGTCCTAACAAACATTAAAACAAAACTAAAAAATAGTTCATCGAAAGTATATCAAAGTACCCATTTACTGAAAGATAAAAAAAGTTCTCATCGTGATGGTGTATTTTTTGTCGTGTAACGATTTACCATTTTCAAGATACTTTATTTTCAAAAAAAGGTGAAAACTGTTTCTTTTATAATTTTGATGAAAAGTTGGATGGCCAAAATTGATTCATTAGGTCTATAAAAAATATTGGGTCTATAATGATCTCAATTTGTTCCTTTAATAGGATTTTATGTCATGTTATAACGAGCAAACTCTAAAATACATGCGTGAGATTTAATTTATTATAACATTAAATTGTTGTAAGTAAATTGTTTCTGAAATAAAGTAACTTTTATTGTTTCAGTTTTATAAATATTTTACTCTTTTTGTATTCATTTAGCTTGATTATGTTTGGGGACGATTTTACATGAGCTTATAGAAACTAGAGCTTTTATAATAAGCTAACTTATAAAATAAGTTCTCTTTGTCATAAAAACTTATGAATGATCTTATAAGGAATAAGCTATTTGATATCATATCAATATTAGTGGCTCAAGTCCACTAATTACACGTTCAGATCAAGCTTAATACAAATGCCCATAAGTACCCCCATGATGGAAGCTTGATCATAAACTCAGGCCATGCTTGACCTGGTTGCTTCCCCTATACGCATAAGTACATATGTAGGGGACCAGCTTTTACCTAACTATCACTAACGGTTAAGATGTATCGTCTGACATATAACAGTGGGACAAACGACAAGCACTATCCCGTACAAGCCAAGGAGCATCACCACCTGTCCTCCTTCTTTGCTCACTGGATGATTAACGCACGACCTCCCCACAGACGTTGATAATCCATCAAAAGGCTTACCTCTAAACCCTACATGCCTCACTTTAAATAGAAGGAATTCCTCACAACTTCACCAAGTAAGCTCATACACTTGGGCATAACCGTTACACACAGACATCACAAAGACGGTTTGTTTTTGTGTTGCCCGAGCTTTATGATCTCAATCATCTCTTTAGATCCTTACCATTCAACATGGTAAAACCAACCAACAAAACCATCCCAAATCCTTCTCTAATAATGTTTTACATCACATACGTAAACATGGCGCCAAAAATTAAAGACATGATACAAAATAGCCACAAATGTTAACCTATAATCACTCATTTCTTACCTAGAAAACTCAAAATTTTCTTTTTCTTCCCCTTAGACAATGTTTCTTGACCAAACATGATCGGTAAACCCCCTCCCCTTTCGGAAATAACCAACGACCACTTTAGACCTCTCGGATTGTAAGACCACACTCGCCATGATGAAAACCAACAAATTCCAGAAAGCGAGGGACCCCATTCATAAAGAAGCCTCACAGGAAGATCATCAGGGTTAGTGCATGCAACGAATGATCACAACAAATTGCATACACCACTCCTCCAACAAAGGCATGTACAGTCCCATGACGAACACCAAGTTTTCATGCCAAATTCTCAAGTTAGGCCATCTAAAGAAATCAAAAGCCAAGACATCTCAGGATGAACGACCTCACAAGGTCGGGGACAAACAAAGGGCTAAGTCAAAGGGTATATCGGAAAAAAGGACTATACTGTATTCAAGTCATGCCGACTACATCGGCTCACTTGGAACAACAAACATAAAAAATAAGGTTGGCTAGTTCTTAGATAAACACATACCTACCAATTTATTCTTTCTCGCATTACCATATACCTATCATCCATAGTGCACCATCACTTATCACTAACTCTTAGGTTTGCATAACCACGAGCCTAGTTCAAAGTGACACCCTGGAACCATTAGCTCAAGCACCCAGAGTAGCATTTTTTCTACACTATTCTTTACTCACACACAAGCTAAGAGAGAAACCCTAGTTAGGTAGGTAGCAAAAACACTCACAGTAGGGAAGTAGTTGTTGGGATTTTATACTCATAACAATTATATATAAAACAAATAACATCATCAAAGCATGCAGCGGATGCAAATAGGAATAATATATATAATTAATTAACCAAACAAGAAAACGCGTACCTTTTAGCAATTCAAGAATTAAACGTAGATTGAACAAGAATCAAAAACCCAAAACCCTAACTTTAGGGTTTATTAAATTCGACCCAAATGAATCGACCACCAAGGAATACACAAGCTCAACCGTGCTTGTCCTTCATTCTTGTACACACGTACTAATAGCGATTTGATGTGGAAAAGCTAGTTCCTTGAATCACAAATAAAACCAAACACTTGTATCTTTGAGTTAAGCAAAATCGAAAACCCTTGGGGTTTGGGTGTTTCGACCGGCCACACAAAGAGGGAGAGAGGAGGAGAGAAATTAGGTATATTGGTGATCCAAGATTAAGTTGTGAATGAATACAAAGGATTGTATTTATAGTTAACTTAACTTGGTGACCAAGTTTGAGAGGGTATGGGTTTGGGAACCCAACCGATCGGCCAAAGCCCCCCAAAGGAGATTCTAGAACTTTCCCGACTTTGTAATTTCATCTCTAGTCCTTCTAGTTAATATTTAACGACCGTTAACCAAACCTCGTTAATTATTTAACTATCGTTATGTTTATTTGCGGACTAATAATTAATAATATTAACGTTTTATTTATATTAATTATTTACATCAATTCTCATACGTAATGTGTGCAATCCGAAGTCTCGAGTTCAAATCCGGACATACTATTATTTAAATATCCATAAAACCTTTCAGCTCCCACTTGGATATTACTAAATATAGTAATGACATTGGTTAGTCTAGCTTTCACACCCCAATGCCCCGGATCAAATCGAGTATGGTCTCTGGAAAAACCATTTAATGATTCATCATTTTACTTATCCTTTTGTTACTAATACTACATTAACTATGAATATGGATCAAGTCATTTCAAAAGTTAATATTCTGTTTCTCGTTGTATTTGATTGAACAAGATTACCAAATCATCTCGAACGTATTCGATAGATCTTGGGTATGGCCATACAAACATCTTTTCAACCCTACGAGGGGCCCAAATATAGTATTATGCTTTGAAACAAATTCAAAGGAACAAATTCTCTTGACTAAAAAACATAACTCATGAACTTTGCAACACTTCCGAAAATAGCCCTTATAACTACAGTTACGGATAGCGTTAGACTATCTTACACAAATGCACTACATTCATATCAGCTTATCCGGTATCTCAAGTCTAAGGATAAACACTTCATGATACACTTAATGACAAAGATCCAAAAGTATCATCATGTAAAGTTGGGATGAGTCCTATATTCAATTCATTGAATATCATGTGAATCTGGTATGTCCCACGCATCAATATACTTTAAAAGTATATTCTACCAAACTTCGATTTGTCTTAATTCGATGACATTCCCACATCATTGATCGACAACGGACTATTTAGAATAACATAAGTTATTCATGGATTAAACATGCAAATATAGGATATAATGTTAAGAAAATGAAAAATAAACATAACCAACTATTTTATTTCATTAAAGTAATATTTGTTCATAACATCCTTTATCCAAATACTAATCACAGACCTGCATGAAACTACTAGCTAAAGCTAAGTCCTATCCCATCGGCATGGTCAGAAGTTTTCTTTTGGCAAAGGCTTCGTAAAGGGATCGGCTAGATTATCATCTGTATGAACTTTGAGTAGATTGATTTCACCTATGTCGACTTGTTCTCGAACATAGTGATATCGACGAGGAAAATGTCTCAGGCCCTTCATGACTCCGTGCTCATTGGCAAATGTTATTGCAGAGAGTTGTCACAATACACATTTAAAGGTAATTGAGAGGGCATTACTCCGGAGTCGAAATGAATTTCCTAATCAAACGAGCTTCCATCGCAGCTCTTCAAGCCTATTTACTCGCTTCGTAATAGACATCGCAACCGTTGTTTGCTTCTTGCTCTTCCAAATAACCTCCTCCATTAATGACAAAGACATAACCATTTTGAGACTTCTAGTATCATCTTTATCGCTTTGAAAAGACGATCGCAAAAACCTCAGTAACATCAAGTTTTGCTTCTGGATTTCCTCCATACACTAGAAACATTTCTTTAGTAGCCCTTAGATACTTAAGAATGTTCTTGTACCTGCCGTTGTTTCACACACGGTTCTCATTGATACCCCAGTGCGATATTTTGTGCAAACGCCACATCAAAGCCTTGTACATCTTACGGCATACATGATAGATCCTACGTACCGAAGCATAATGAACTTTCTTCATGTAAGCCACCTCTTCGGTGTTGCAAGCATAGTTTATTACTTAAGCCATGTTCAACTTGCATCAGCAAATATCCCTTCTTGGAATTTTGCATACCAATCTCTTCAATATTTTATCAATGTAAGCACTTTGGCTTAGTCCATTAACGCCTTGATCTATCTCTAGATCTTGATTCCCAAAATAAATCTTTACTTCCCCTAAGTCCTTCTTAGAAAAGCACTCTCCAAGATAAGACTTTACATCTTGCATACTTGGAATGTCTTTTCCCATGATCAATATGTCATCTACATATAAGACAAGGAAAATAACATTACTTCCCACTAGCTTTGCGAT
>OU343217.1:245917166-246067782 GCA_910596185.1 Chrysanthemum makinoi | reverse complement strand
AAACCAAATTTCTTGATTCTTCATCGAAACTTCTTGTTCCATTGCCTTGATGCTTGCTTCAATCCATAGATGGATCTTTGAAGTTTGCATACAACCGGAATACTTTGGATTCACAAACCCCAGTCATGCATATAGATGTCCTCATCTGCGTACCGTTAGCGGCCGATTTTGACATCCATTTGCCATCATCTCATGGCGTCATAGTGCGCGGCTATGGCTATAAGAATCAATAGCTCTAATGCTTCTACAGGGAAAAAATCTCCTGCGTGGTCTACCCTAGGTTTGAGTATACCCTTGGGCTACAAGATGAGCTTTATAGGTGTGTGCATTGCCATCCATGTCAGTCTTTATCTTATAGAGCCACTTACTTCAACAACTAGCATTTGGAGGTAAGTCAACCTCTATCCAAACTTCGTTATCTTTCATGGATTGCATTTCCCCATTCATCGCAACTCGCCATTTTTCCTTTTAGACTCATCATGGCAGCTTTATAGTTAGCGGAGTTCACCAAGATCCCTAACATATATTCCTCGGCTTCTACGTTGAGACATAGACGCCGGTGCACGCTGTAGTCCTTGAAGATCTACGAATGGGAACCACTTCAATCTCGTGGAACGCCCGCACTTTCGTGCTCTACTTGAGGTTGGCTAGTGTTCTCGAAGGTGTTGTATCTTCTTGATCATCTTCGGATCATAAACTCTCTGATTCATGAGATATGAGATCCTTTTCAAGAAAGTCTCCATACCTAGCAACAATTACTTTGTTTTCCGGTGGAAAGTAAAAGTAGTAACCCATAGTTTCCTTTGGGTATCCTACGAAGACACATTTAACAGATCTTTGTACTTATAAGAGTCACGTTTAACAAGCCTCACAACCAGCACCTTTAAGTAAGACAAGTTGGGAGCTTTACCATACCACACTTCATAAGGAGTCTTAACAACCTTCTTAGTTGGAACCATATTCAATATCGAGCGGCCGTTTCTAAAAGCATAATCCCAAAGGATAAGGGAAGAGTTGTAAGATTAAACATCGATCGCACCATGTCTAGCAATATGCGATTCTTCTCTCTCAAATACACCATTTTGTTGTGAAGTATATGGAGATGTGAGTTGTTCGGACAATACCACACTCTCTAGATAATCTTTAAACTCTTGGCTTAAATATTCACCACCTCTATCGGATCGAAGAGCTTTAATCTTCTTTCCTAGTTGCAGTTCTACTTCACTCTTAAAAACTTTAAATGTTTCAAAGACTTCATGTTTATGTTTAAGTAAATAAACATAACCATAACGACCAAAAATCATCGATAAGGTTAAGAAGTAGCTAGCACCCTTTCTTGACACATGTCTTAGTGGTCCACATACGCCAAGATGTATTACACCAAGAAGATCAGAAGCCCTTTCTAAACTATTTGTAAAAGGTTTCTTGGTCATCTTCCCGGATATGCAAGATTCGCATTTATCAAATGATTCATCATTGATATCTTAAAGCCCATCGTGTTGCGGTACATTTGCATCGTTTCTTGCCTATATGAGCAAGTCTACAATGCCAAAGAAATGAAGAATCCAAATCACCTTTGATTCTTTTATTATTGATGCTAAAGACAGAATTATTTTTATCAATTACATTATCATGCAAATCAATTTCAAACACACCATTTGCTGGAATAACATTAAAGTAAAAAACACCATTTAAAGAAACCGAAATTCCATAATCCGATGTATGAACGAAACCAATATCTTTTAACAAGGAAACAAAGCGACACCCTAACAATGGAAGGCATGTAATGACAATCGCTTAATGACGATTACTAAACCCGAAGGTAAAACTAAATCAAACGTGTCTATAGCTTCAACGATTGCATGTGCTCCATTACCCGTGTGGTATTGCTATCCATAGGCAAGCTTCCTTGCTCCTCTAAGTCCCCGTTGTATTACATATGTGAATACCACATCAGTATCATATACCCGTGAATTTATTTTATGAGGAAAAGCAAATAATTCTATCATCAAAGAGTACGTCTTGTACGGCGCCAAATTTTTTATACCTCTTATTGCGCAACTCATCAAGGTATAATGGACAATTCCTCTTCCAGTGTCCAACCGGTCGCGATGATGACCATATTTCGGTTATCACGCTTTTTGGGAGGGTACTTCTTGGGTTCTTGCCGATAAGTCATAACTTGTTTTCCACTTATCGCCTTTACCCTTACCTTTCCCTTTCTTGTTCGCTAGAGGCTTATTAGGCTTAGAAATTCTACCCTTCGGATGGTCAAACCGCAGTGAAGCCTTCTTGGGCAAACCTTTTTAATCAATGAGCATACCACTCAGCGTCTTCCCGTGCAATGCATATTATAATTGCGCACGAAACCATCAAACTCCTTATTAAGGATCTCTGATAAGGCCAATTTGTATGTCATTAGGGTAGACATAGTTAAGCGCCCCCATGTAACTCATCATTTCGGCAGTGAAACTACAGTGTTTCCTTCTCCTTTTGCAACTATAAAGAGCATCTATCAAATCATACAAACGCTCAAATCGCGGGCTTTTTCAAACAACCTTTGCAATTCTTCAAGCATGAGATTAGGGAAGTAATTTTCAAACTGTTTTTGCAAGCTTGAGTTCATACTCCCGAGCATAATGACGACCTCATTGCGTAATACTGGTTGCCATTTACTCGTGCCTTGTAGCATCAGCTGCAGTTCGAAGGACAAGGTAGTCAAATAATTGAGTCTTTTGGCAACCCAGACAATTCTTATTGCCTATACCAATCATTGATTCGCATTCACAGGTAATTTCTCTCGATCAAACATAGATTTGAACGACAAGGCTAGTGTAGTAGATTCAGCTTGAGCCATTTCTACCGAAATAAAAGTTCAAAAGTTAGTACTTTCGATAAGTAAACATTCAAGAAAATAAAATACCCTTTGGTCAATATTCATATTAACCATAGAATTTTCCTTGAATTTGGATCCTCATTATCATAGTTTCACCACATCGCTTGATCTGCGTTGGTGAAAGTATAGAATAGGTAATCATTGAAAAGATAATTGACAAACAAGTTTTCAATTCCAAAAGTTATGGGATTTACAATTTTGCCAAAACAATTAATGCAAAACGTAAGCATGTTTCATCCTATCTCATGCCTTAAGTCATAGATCTCACTAACTAACTTAATTAAGTTGTCTAACTTAAAGCAGTAATCATAAAGAGGTCTCACACAACTAAATAATTCACCTTGTTATTGTAATCTAGATCAAGGTCTCACATAACTAAATTAACACTTCAAGTGTTTCATATCATTAGATGGCATAAACTTAAATTTAAAGGGTACAATTTTTTACTTGTAATCAAAACTTATGTATAAAGAAGCATGCATACAATCTTTATAACATAATATTTTTCGAAAAAACTTACATTCAGATTTTAATTGCTAAGATTGAATTCTACAAAGTTTTAATCGATGCGTTGAGAAACTAACAACTTTGCACTAAGATACTTCGTACATTGAATGGTTATACTAGGTAGCTCCAATCGAACTCCGCAGGCGGGCCGGAAGGCATAACCTTAGACATCCTTTGAGACAACTACTTCTTGTAACCCCTTTATAGTTTGTTCTAGTGGGTGAGCCGCTTAACCATTTAGTACAAATGCAGTCAATCAATCGATTAAAAGTTCAAGAATAATTCTTAGATAACAAATCGGTTTAAGCTTATTTAATCCATTTAATTTTCTATTCCAAAAAACCCTTTTTGCTTACTAACATGTCAAACAATTTATAAATAAAAAGCACTTTAATAAAAATTAAACACACTCAAATAATATAAACATATAACTAAACAATTTAACATATGTAAAAACAATTAGACACATGCATAATTATTTCAATAAACTCTAATAAATAATTCTAGGCGTAAATAATGCATATATTAACTAGGGCTTTCAACTACAAGGTAGATGAGCCACATACATCGGCAAGTCGTTAGTAAGCCAAAGTTAATAATATACCAATTGCACGTAGCTAATTTTATTAGTTATAATTGAGGTCTTCCCCAATTTGATAATTATTAAATAAATAAAACATGTGTGTATCACTTAACAATTAATCAATAAACAATAAACAATACTCCATGGCAAAACATGCATGTTCCACCATGGATTCCACATAACAATTATCACCCAAGATACGCATATTATGGCACATAACAATTATTCATTAATTAACCACATAAAATTAGCATGCAATCATAGGGTTTCTACAAGTTTTACAAAATTAAAACCTAATAAAATAAAATTAGGTATTATCGACCTTATTAAATAAAATTAGGGTTTCAAATTCAAAACCCTAGAAACCATAAAAACATGCAAATAATCATAAAGATTCAATTTTTATGTTTCGGTGATTAATTATCATATTAACGGCTCGTGATGTTGTTGGGATTTTATACTCATAACAATTATATATAAAACAAATAACATCATCAAAGCATGCAGCGGAAGCAAATAGGAATAATATATATAATTAATTAACCAAACAAGAAAACGCGTACCTTTTAGCAATTCAAGAATTAAACGTAGATTGAACAAGAATCAAAAACCCAAAACCCTAACTTTAGGGTTTATTAAATTCGACCCAAAAGAATCGACCACCATGGAATACACAAGCTCAAGCGGCGTCTTGTCCTTGTCTTGTACACGTCTTAATAGCGATTTGATGTGGAAAAGCTAGTTCCTTGAATCACAAATAAAACCAACACTTGTATCTTTGAGTTAAGCAAAATCGAAAACCCTTGGGGTTTGGGTGTTTCAAACCACACAAAGAGGGAGAGGAGGAGAGAAATTAGGTATATTGGTGATCCAAGATTAAGTTGTGAATGAATACAAAGGATTGTATTTATAGTTAACTTAACGACCAAGTTTGAGAGGGTATGGGTTTGGGAACCCAACCCACGATCGCCAAAGCCCCCAAAGGAGATTCTAGAACTTTCCACTTTTGTAATTTCATCCTAGTCCTTCTAGTTAATATTTAACGGCCGCTTAACCAAACCTCAATTATTTAACTATCGTTATGTTTTATTTCGTGACTAATAATTAATAATAATAACGTTTTATTTATATTAATTATTTACATCAATTCTCATACGTAATGTGTGCAATCCCGAAGTCTCGAGGTCGAATCCGGACATACTATTATTTAAATATCCATAAAACCTTTCAGTAGTGACGTTACCCCAACTCACTTGACCAGGGTTAAGAAGCCCGAAGGACTAGTCCACCAAAACTTCATACCCTGGAAAAACATCCAGGGCCAACATCACTACACAAACAATCCAAAACCTTCCTGAAGAACAAGTAGGAAAAGTTTATAGGAACTCAGACAGTAAAAGAGGTAGCGAGGTTATGGAAAACTGGCCACATGTCTCGTCGCGAAACATTCAATGAAACACCTTCATCTCATCATTTGACCCAGTTGTCATCACATCAATGATAGCCTCATATAAGATCAGTAGAATATACATTGATGAGGGGAAGCTTAGTTGACATATTGTACGAATACTGATTCAACAAGCTCCCTGAGCACATCAGGTCTGGTGTCAGGCCACCCACTACACCGTTAGTTGGTTTTTCAAGTGAAAAATCATACCGTAAGGGCGTAGTCGATCTTAAACTAAGAGTCGGAACACATCCACCGTCAAGGACAATCATGTTGCAATTTCATATCGTCAAATAAGCATTCAAATAAAATGTAATACTTGGAAAACGGGCGCTTTAAAAGCTCAGCATGGAAGTGTCAACAATTCGATCATTGGCTGAATTTCCAACAGGGGCGGGAGTCGCAATAGTCATAAAAGTGAGTACCCTGGCAGAGATGGAATCTTAGTCGTTGCGATGGAGAAAAGTAACATAATGGAGATCATGTGGGATCCTATTCAATGGGACACTCCCAAGAGCAAAAAGTCATCATCAACCCTGAATACCCGGATCAACCTATCACAAATGGAGCAGACCTCCCACCCCAAGTAAAAAAACAACTAGTTCAATTATTAGCAAACAGTCTAGATGTCTTTGCCTGGAAGCCTTAAGACATGACCGCCATCCCTAGGGATCTATAAGAAGATAGCCTGGGCCTGAACCAATACGCCACAATTATTCGACAGAAAAAGACACAGTCTTTCTCTAGAAAAGTCTCAAGCTATGGACTCTAAGGTCACTGACTTATTATAGGTAAGCATCCTACGGGTAGTTTAATACTAGCCTTGGGTCGCAAACCCTGTCATGGTCAAGAAAAGAAATGGTACATAGGGTATATGTCTCAATTTAACCAGCCAAAATAAGTTGCCCAAAAGACAAGTACACATTGCCTCCAATTGATTGAAATGTGGAATCCGTAGCTGATTTCAAATACAAGATCTTTCTTGAGACCTACAAAGGGTACCACTAAATCCTGATGAAAAATTCCGATGAAGAGAAGACAAAATTTTACACCAAGGCTTCTTTTGTTATACCAAAATGCCCTTTGGTCTAAAAAATGTAGGTGCCACCTATCAGGCACTAAAAGACAAAGAGTTCAGAGCTCAAATCGGTATCAACCTCGAATCATATGTTAATGATATGGTCCTCAAAAGCAAAACAGAAATGGCCTTATTGCGCGACCTCATTGAAACATTTCAAAACCTCAGGCATACATGAAGCTGAATCCAACTAAATATACATTTGGGGTAAAAAAAAGGGTCAATTTTTAAGTCACATCATTGACACCACGAGTATTAGGGCAAACCC
Organism: Chrysanthemum makinoi; assembly: GCA_910596185.1. Lineage (NCBI taxonomy): Eukaryota > Viridiplantae > Streptophyta > Magnoliopsida > Asterales > Asteraceae > Chrysanthemum > Chrysanthemum makinoi. The sequence continues at coordinate 246,061,003 of OU343217.1, read as the reverse complement.
CAAAAAGATTCAGGCAATCCTGTACATGAACCCGCCCAAGAACTTGACAGAATTGCAAAGCCTCAATGAAAAACTCACAGCTCTTAGCCGATTCCTATCTAGAGCATCATAAAAACAACTACCATTCTTTAAGGTCTTGGTCTAGTGCAACAAGAAGAAAGTATATGAATGGACTGACAAAGCTGACAAAGCTGAAACAACATTTCGAGACCTCAAGATATTCCTAACCGAAGTACCAACCCTGAAAACTCTTATACCAGGCGAAACCCTCACCATGTATCTAGTAGCCTCTCAGGAAGCTAATGGTTTAATGCTCCAAGCAAAAAGAAACAAAAGTTTAAAAACAATTTACTTCTTTAGCAAGGTCTTGCAAGATGCACAAGTAAACTACCCTCCATTAGAAAAGCTCGTATTTGACCTACTATTGTCATCGAGGCGGTTCAAGAGGTATTTCCAACCACATCTGATTCAGGATGGGGTACTACTCACCTACAGTCACTCAGAATGTTGAAGCTGAGCATAAGACATGCAAGGAACGTCACACTTACGCCAACATTCAACGAGTGCCAAAACGTGACTTCAAACGCATCACTGCACCCTAGCAATTCCATAAATGGGGCATCGATATATATGAAGACCATTCCATGTCGCCTGGAAATCTCAAAAACATGATTGTATTCATCTGCTACTTCACTAAGTGGGTCGAAGCAAAGCCGCTAGCGAACAAGCTCTCGTAAAATCTTAACCTTCGTTTACGATCAAATCATTGCTCGATTAGGAATGCCACGGACAATCGTCACTGAAAATGCAACCCAATTCATTGGAGAACCATTTAAATTATCTTGCAAAAAACAGGGGATCCATCGAGGTACAACATCACCATACCATTCACAAGCCAATGGTCAGGAAAACATAGCTAATAGAGAAATCATGAAAGGCATCGAAAAACAAATGAATGAATAAAACATCATATATTACTACCATTTAGATTCTTGCCATGAAATTTACAATATCACACCAACCTAAAGGGGTATTTTCCAACTCTTTCATTTCCTGATCTATCTTTCAAATTTCCAAAGAATATTGGCAGTTAAAGAAAAAGTGATCATGATCTTCCATATCATTCAAACTTAGGGGACACATATTAGGAGCGTAGTTGTCAGGATCCTGATCCTGATCTTAGGATCTTACAATTTTACGATTCTACAAAGCAAAATGATCCGGATCCTACGTAAGATCTTAATAAGTTTAAGATCTTATAGGATCTCGATCTTGAGCATAGGATCTTAAGATCTAATCCGACCCGATCTTACTTTTCTCGAACCGCTAATTAAAAAACTACAAATTTATGGTTTATGTTTTCTTATAATTTAAAAAACAATATGTGATCCTAACAATAAGGGCATTTATAATTTATGACAATATTTCTATGAAACATTTATATGATTTTGTGTTTATAATATATAATAATTTTTAGATTTGAAAAATATACAAAAATCATTAAAAAAATGACATTATAGTAGGATCTTAGGATCCTGATCAAATCTTACCTTCACAATTTTGCAAAGACAAAAACGATCCTAGGTAGGATCTCGATCTTAAAAACCTTGATTGGGAGTATAAATTCCCCATTTATTGTGCTTGTCTTGAGTATTTAGTCTATTTTGGATGGCTAACTAAAGCACAAAAGAGTGTTTGGGGATGCATTGAGTGTACCACTATAGTTTCCATCACTGAACAATAAGGGCATTTTCTCTCAAATCACCACTAGCCATATTCACAGAGAAGCTCATTTCCATACTATTAACAAGTTTCCAAACCACTCTATCTTTCTTGTTAGGATCAGATACTAGATCATCTATTCCTTTAATTTCAGGTAGATTATACCAGCGATTAGGCCAATTTCATTTCCCATTAATCAACATGTTACTCACATTCATATCATCTTTAAGTCTTGATTCATATAGATTTATGTGCGTAATATGATTATTAGAAGGCCAATAACTTCATCTCACTACAAGGGCCCAAAATAATATCCTCTCGAATCTTTTTCAACTTGGAGTTACAAATTGTCTTCTTGAACAATCTTAATACCGAACATACCTTCATTTCTACCAGAAAAATGCCCTCGTAGGAGCTCTAATTCGAAATTCCGTTACACATCTCACATAGATTAGTCAATGTGCAGAGTACTATATCTCCTCGGGTATTTTAGATAGTACGCTACAATATGCGGATTCCATTAACTTATTAATTCACATGGTCATTTATCGATCTTGGTCACGTCCAACAATTTCCCCACACAATGCATGTGAAACTTGATACACTCTTTGGAGAATCATAGCTTTCACCATAGTTCTTCAACTTATCTCGCTATCCCACCAAGTTAAGAAGCTATGGACCTCTTTGGAATGAAATTTATTTTATTCACGGATTCAAAATATTGTTAATACAAATAATGTCTAAAAACGTTATTTATATTTTTTGACATCTCTACGTTTTGATAATAACAAAATGTAAAAACATGTTACATCAAAATTAATGTAAACAAGTTTTTAGTCGTAATATTCTATTTCAACGTAAATCACTCAAGGTAAGAACACATAAATTTACAACTTGACAAATGATCAAAGAGATAAATTTTTTGTTTAAAACTTCACATTCTTTTAAATATGACAAAACATTTTTCAAAAATAGATTTTACAAACTATTTTTGCTTATTTACTAAGAAATGTTTTAATGGCTAATTAATCAAATTCATAACAACCATATTTCCCCCAAAAATCAGCTCCAAACATCCCTAAATAAACCTTCACCACAAGAAGACAAAAATTAAAGCGTTTGTCTGGCATGGTACCATTAAACCCGACAATACCGTTAAATTTAACGGTACCGTGGGAACTTTAACGATGCCATCACTATGTAACGGCCAATTGTTTTTCCCTATAAGTGGTGGACCATTTTACACTTCTAAACTGCCAATATTTACACATAAACTTTTTGTTTAATACCTCATTCAATCTTGTTTAATTGATCATTTTAGTTAGTTTAATTTTTGTTTGAGTGATCCAATCATCAATTCAAGTGATCGTCTTCATTCCCCTACTAGTGCAAGAGAAGAACATATCGTATCGAGAAGATACAAAGTGTTGTAGGATTAGCTTAGTGCACTCATAACTTTTGTTACGTACATGTTGTATATTGTTATACTTCAAGTTGTTTGTCATCATATTTAGTTAGATTTTGTGGATCGTTTGATCGTGTAGATATCGGGTAGATCTTGAGTAGCTTGTGTTGATAGTGTGTAGATTGGGTAGATCGAGTGTCGATCGGGTAGATCGTGTAAAGTTCGGGTAGATCTTTTAGCTTGAGTGATTTGTGTGAAGATTGGGTAGATCGCGAGTGAGATTGGTTCTAGCTAGATTAGCACTCGACATTTAGATTAGTGTCAGAAATTGTGATAAGCGACGTTGTACGGTTTTCTCCACATGAAGGGAGTTTGTTGACGTAGTGCATTGAATTCTCGAGTTGGTTACTTGGGGAGTAGAGTAGGGTGAAGAGGAGCTTCATTACCGAACCACTATAAATCTCGGTATCTTGATTTGGTCTTTCCAAATCTTACTTTTCATGTCTCGTAGCTATTATCGTTTGTTTACTTTTGTATAGTTATATTGTGTTCATATTTCAATTGATTGATTTCACGAAAACTCGAATTAAAGGTTTTTAAAAGTAATTTATAAAATGAATTAAAAATGGTAAAACTATTCAATCCCCTCTAGTTTTCCGCAATAGGTATTAGAGTTACGTTAACCAATATTTTTTAAATATTATATTTTAAAGCTTGAATCGATCAATGGATTTCGATAAATATCAAGAAGGGCAATCTATACAAAGACCACCACTTTTTGAAACCGATTGTTTTATCTATTGGAAAACAAGATTCGAAACTTATGTGAAATCAAAAGATCTTGATCTTTGGCATGTCATTACTGAGGGTGATTTTAAACCGATGGAAAGAAACCTGAAAACTAAAGAGGATGAAATAGTTCCTTATGAAAAACAAAGTGATAATCCCTTAAAAAACTAGCAAAAAATAATGAGGATAAAATGATAATTTGTAATGCTTCGCCGAAAAAGTAATTTGAAATAAGTTTTAAGTGCAATACAGAAAAATAAATTTGGAAAACTTTGTTAGTCACCCATCAAGGTAACAGTCAAGTCAAAGAAAACAAGATTGATCTTTTTATACAACAATATGTATAATTTTTCATTCTGGAAAATGAATCTATAGATAATGCGTTTGTTAGATTTAATACTATTATTATTAGTCTTAAAGCTCTTGTTGAAGGTTATTCTAGCAAGAATTATGTTAGAAAGTTTCTCAATGCTCTACATCCTAAATGGAGAGCAAAGGTCAGTGCCATTGAAGAGTCAAAAAACTTGACGACATCATCACTTGATGAACTTATCAATAACTTGAAAGTTCATGAAATGATAATCAAGAAAGACTTCGATATAGTTAAAGGTAAAGGTAAGAAACTAAGATCTCTTTCCTTAAAAGATAAGAAGAAGTGTAGTGATGAGGAAAGTTTGACTTCCGGAAGCGAAGAAGAAGAGTATGCTTTAGGGGTAAGGGACTTTAAAAAGTTCTTTAAACGAAGAGGTAGGTTTGTAAGACGACCTCGGGATGAAAAGAAGTCATTCCAAAAAAATCGGGATGAAAAGAAGGGGAAAGGCGAAAGGAAGTGCTTTAGATGTTGGAGGTTCTTGGAGTGATAACTGTGAGGAAGATGAGGAAAACCCCAATGACGAAACGTGTCTTATGGCCCATACGTCAAATGATATATTCTTGGGAATTGACTTGGAGCCCGAAGAATGGATCAAAGATACTGGATCCACTAATCATATGACGGGAAATCGAAGTCTGTTCTCATCGTATAAAGCATACAATGGAGGTAACGTTACATTTGGTAGTAAATTAAAAGGGAAAATCATAAGCAAATGTACGATCACTCACAACTCCCTTAATATTAAAAATGTTGAGCATCTAGATAACTTAAGATTTAACTTGCTTAATATTAGTCAAATATGTGATAATAAGTGTAAGGTAATATTCTCCGAAGAGGATAGTAAGATTACTAAGGATGGCAAGACCATAGGTAGAGGAACTAAGAAAAATGGCTTGTTTGCGATGAAAATAGGAAATAAACCGAAAGACAAATGTTGCCTAGCAACCATAGATGAGAATTCTGCATTATGGCATAGGAGAATAGGCCACACAAATATGCGTTTGATACAATCTTTGGTGTCTAAGGATCTAGTTAGAAATTTACCTAAGCTTAAGTTTGATCAACACTTTTGTGACGCTTGTAAAATTGGAAAACAAGCTCATGCTAGTCACAAAGCTAGAATATAGTCTCGACCTCTAGATGCCTAGAACTTCTACACATGGATCTACTTGGTCCATTTACTGTACGGAGTTACGGAGGAAACCTCTACACCTTAGTATAGTAGACGACTATTCTAGGTACACTTGGAAAAATTTTCTTAAGAATAAAATGGAAGCCTTCGAGCAATTCAAAATATTTAGTAAGAAAGTTTAAAATCAATTAGGATAGTTTCCATTGTGATGCTAATGGGATTACACAATTTCTCGGCTCTGTGCACTCCACAATCAAATGGTGTAGCTGAAAGAAAAAAATGTACTCTACAAGAGAACGATGTTAAACGAAAAATCCATTCCACAAAAGTTTTGGTGTAATTCAATAGACACCTCAACTTACATACTCAATAGGGTATTGATTAGACCAGGAAAAACACCATACGAAATCTTGAGAGGTAGGAAACCTACTCTAGATTATTTCAAAGTGTTTGGAAGCAAGTGCTTCATTTTAAACACAAAATACTACCTCACCAAGTTTGACCCAAAGTCATATGAAGGTGTTTTCCTAGGTTACTCCCAAAATAGTAAAGCCTACGTTATTCTCAATAAGGGAACAATGAAATTCGAAGAATCACTAAACGTGACATTTGATGAAAGTCCTCCCCCGGTTAAAACATCACCCTTGGTGGATGATGATTTAGTTGAAGAAGAAGCCATAAATAAAAATTTCAAGAAAAACTTAGGAAGTGATATTGAGAATGAAATAGTGGAAGTTGATGAAGATGTCAACATTAAGGAGTCTAAAAATCATTTGCTGGACAATGTCATAGGAAACCTAAATCAAAGAACCCTTAGCTCACAAGCCCAAAACAAAAGTAATTTGTTTTGTTTTATATCTACCATGGAACCTAAAAATATCAGTGAATCAATAAAAGACAGAAGCTGGGTAGTTGCCATGCAAGAAGAATTAATTCAATTCATCGTAATCAAGTTTGGGATTTAGTACCTCCACCTAAGAATAAAACCATCATAGGAACTAAGTGGGTGTTAGAAACAAACTTGATGAGAATGGAATTGTATCTAGGAATAAGGCTAGGTAAGTGGCACAAGACTATAATCAACAAGAAGGAATAGACTACGATGAAACATATGCACTCGTAGCTAGACTAGAGTCTATTAGAATACTTCTTGCCTATGCTTGTGCACTAGATTTTAAGTTATATCAAATGGACGTGAAAAGTGCATCTTTAAATGGTTTTATCAACGAGGTGGTGTACGTTGCACAACCTTCGAGATTTGTTGATTTCGAAAAACCTAATCACGTTTATAAACTCAAAAAAGCACTCTATGGTCTTAAACAAGATCATAAAGCTTGGTACGCAAGATTAAAAGCTTTCTTGCTTAAACATGAATATACCATGGGGACGGTAGATAATACAATTTTCACGAAGAAATGAAATTCACATCTTATCATTGTTCAAATATATGTCGAAGACATTATATTTGGTTCAACTTGTCAAGTGTTATGTGATGATGGTGTGTAACACCTCCAAAATTATCGCAGCAGAAGATTGTGTCACTAAGGTATTACTTCATAGTTCACATAACAAGTTACGAAAAACGACTCTAAATGAGACGTTTTGAAATAAGTTATCATTCGATTAAAATATCAGAGTTTACAAAGAGGTCCCACAAGTTTACAATATGTACAACATAAAAGTTGTAATGTTTTTCTAATGATAATATATGCATCGTTTTCAAAATATTTTCCGTGCGCCTTCACATGCCAGCTAATTCCTTTCGAACCTGAGATAAACATGCTAAAAAAGTCAACACAAAGGTTGAGTGAATTAATAGGTTTGTAAATAGTAGTGGACAATATAGTTCATAGTATAATTGCAATGTGCGCAATCATCATCCTGATAGTTATTATTACTCTAAGCTCATGGCACGACCGACTGTCTGTATATATATATCACCGTACGATATATACATTAAATAATTTGCCCCATATAGGTACTATGCCATATACCTAGAAATTCAAATATAGTGCGTTTGTGATATCCAAAGTACGATTAACACAAATGGGATTCGTCAATCCCGATAGGCTTATCCACAATATTTGCGCTCACTCGCATGTGATTAGTGTTCCATGATGTGAGGGACTTTTGGCATAAAAAACTTAGGCATGCAATAATACATTCAAGGCTAGCATTCAGTTTTCAAGTAATTGTGTATAATAAAAACAGTAGTATGTATCTCCCCCAAGGAGTTTATAAAACAATTAAGCAAAAGTTAGGGCTATGAACTCACCGTAGTGATCAGTAGTAGTTTATAAAAACAGATAGAGTATGGCGAGACCACGATCTTTAACAATGACCAACGAGAGTATAGTGATCGTGTCTTAGTATAATGTACAATAAGATTGTGCAAGTATATGTAAAGTCATTGACTTGATTAAGATGTTGTACATTACTATTAAGTTGTGATGAAAACACTTTCACAAGTGGTTTGTTGTGAAAATAGGTAAAAGAGTTTCAAACGGCTTTTAGTAATATTACTTGTCAATATGTAAAATACTAATCCACGAGTCAAATAGAATTTGAATTTTAGAATATTACTTGTATTATTATTACAAGATATAGTTAATTTCACAATTTTTCAATGTCGGAAAATGGATCTATTTAGTGAATAAGTCTCAAAATCAAGTTTCGGGTCAACAAGCCCAAGCTAGCCGTGTGGCTAGACTATGGTCAAACAACCTTGAGACAACAACCAAGGCCATAGCCATGGCTATGTCTCAGCTATAAGGCCTTGATACAACAGCTTTGGCTGTCTCAGCCTCAAGAGAATCAAAATGCCACAAAGGCTCTTTAGCCACGGTTGTTTTACGATCTATAACAGGTCTAGTTATTTTTTGTATGATTCGGACCACAAAAGGGTCAAAATTGTGATTTAAAGTCTGATTAGAAGACTTTTTATTCCAACACCATATTTCCTTCTAGTAATCTTTACTTAGCTATAAATTTTTAATGACAAGCCCTTTTTAATTGATTCAAAAGCTCAAATTCTTGTTTTTACTTCCTCTATCAGCTTCTTAAGGTCATTGAAGTCGATGGCTCATGATTTCATGTCAAAGCTTAACAAAATTACTAGTTACTAACTAGTTGTTTCAAAAGTGTCTCTAACAAGTGAACTTATGTTTTTCTTTTATGTACAACATCATACCATGCCATATTACATATGAAACTTGTAAAAGATGTAAATTACACCAAAATGAATGAAAAGTTTGAAAACTAAACATGATCTTACAACTTCTTGGATGGAAACACCAAAAACCCAAGAACCCATGAATCACTATCCTAAGTCTTCTAATCATTGTTTTTTTCTTCATTCTTCAACCCAAGTCTTTAACCCTTGTTGTAATCTTCCAAGAATACTCTTAACTTTAGCCCAAAACAACATAAGATTACTATAAAGCTTCCTAAATCCTTCAACTTTTGTGTTTAACTTGTTGTATAAAATCAAACTATGGTGGTTCTTGGTTGCTTAGAGGTGTACGTCAATAGACACCAAAGAAAAGGGTATATGGCATTTTTATTTTGACTAAAATGAAGAGTAGGCGTTATAAAATTGTTATTATCTTAAATATTCATGGAATTTGACTAACACATGTCTAAGTTTGAAAATAACATTGGTCTTACTATGGGACTGTGTTATGTTGGCGTGTCATATGGATGAGAAGAGAAGAATTTGCAACTTATCCTTGTATAACTTTGTATTACGAGGTATAGTTTGATCTCGGTAATTACTAACGTAAAGTCCTTAAGTCACGAAACTTAAAACCGGGTAACGTAAGAATGTGATACTTACAAAATGTCTAAACTTGTCAACATATCCCAACCAAGTTTTTTTTTAAAGTGTGATAAGCTTAACGGAGTGTGCTTATGCTGTTAAAACCTAATAAATTAGGTTTGAGTGCGCGTCTTACGTAAAAGTAACATGTCTATGTAAAATGATAAAGTGGCAATAGTTTATATAAATTATTACTACTTGTGGTATTTGAGTATTTTGAACACATGGACTCATCCTAATCTTGTGTTGGTCGCGAGGAAAATTCACACGATTAAAAATTTGAGATTACTTATAAAAGTAATTTAAATTAAATTGTTTATTGTGTTTACCATTGCGTCAGTACGCGTTGCGTGCAGATTTTACGTTTTGCGAGATAACTTCTCCTTAAATAGACAGAGGTGAACAAAAACGTTCAGAGAATAATAATTCGAAGCAGAGTGAATTATTTAACTTGAAAAATTACGCTTACTACCGGTTACAGTAATTGCTTTTACGTTATAGTAAAAGTCAAATAGTCAAAAGTCAAAGTCAAGGTCAAAATTTAAAAAGTCAAAGGGCTAAATAGTCACTTTGCCTTATGAAAAATTTTGGGTTGCTGCACGGTGTGTGTTTTGTTGTAGGTATTTTATATTATCAAGTTTTAAATTTATATTTTGTCAGACTATACCTATAGACATACTTTCACGGGCAGTGTACCCGATTAGATATAGCCAATGGGGTGAGTACGAGGTCAATCTCAGGAGCAGTGTTGTTTAGAATTAACCTAGGGTATTTTACAGATTAAAAGGGGTTTGATTTTAAGATTAATTAAACTACTAAGCAAGAAAACTAAATTAAAGTGATTATAAAAATTAAACTAAGAATGTGGTCAATAAAGAGAAGATAGTGCAAGCCATTTTACTCCTACTATATTCATTAAGTTATTTGTTTACTCGTGAAATGATACAATGAAATGCATTAGTGATATAAGAAACACAAAGACAAGTATTTCTATCTATTGTAAACTAAGCCAGATTTCTCTGCACTATAGTTCTATGCATGCAACCTATATCCCTGAATCAAATTATCGTTCTACTCAGTTACAAGCACGCATAAAGTGGTATCAACTAATCTATGTGATTTATCTACGATACCCTACTGCGACGGCGATACCTAATCTTCTCAACCGTTAGGTCTGTTGAAGAGCACTATACTAACTTAAGTGTTTTATGCATTATCTATCTAACCTCGGGTTCCAAGGCCTCGAGTCCTAAGGAAAGCCACTAAAAGCCAGGTCAAAAGTACCGACCATAGTGATAGGGATCACCTACACAGCTAAAGAGCTACACTACGATTATCTAGATAATAAACATCAAATGCTAAACAAATAAACGAGTATACTATTTGAACAATAAACACACAAACTCTCTAAAAAAATTCATCAGATCTTCATAAACGAGATAACATAAACATAGTATTCATAAGATGGCTAACACCAAAGGGTGTTAGCGCATAATGTATGTAAAGTTACACAAAGAAAATACAAACGATAAAAAATAGAAATCATAATGAAATTGACGTACAAACCGAATGATTAAACTAAGGTGATGATACGAGACCTTCTCTTCTTGGTTTCTTAACTCTTAGGACTGATCTTGGGGTGTTGGAATGGTGAAATGCAGTTGTGGTGAAGTGTGGTGGATGAATGATATCATACAAACTCGTAATAGGTTTGTATTTATAGTGTTTTGCCATGCCTGGAATACGGCGTATCTAAGAGTGGTTACGGCGTATTCCAAATTTCTTAACTGCTGACGAAGAAAGCATATTCCAAGCTTATTCTACAAATCTTTTAAATATGGCGCTGAAGAAGAATACGCCGTATATCTTCAAATCTTGTTATACTTGGACTGGGATGAGATATTTAATAAGGTGTAAGGAAAGAGTTACATACGCCGTATACCTTCATAAGTTGACTTGGGCTTTGACTGCAGAGCTTCCAATACAACGTTTTTCCAGAGTTAAATACGTCGTATGCCTTCATATTCACCAATACTTAGTGAATTCTTTCAGATATCAATATGGCGTATGGCAAGAGTTGCATACGCCGTATGCTCTTTGCAGATTGCATACAGAATTACCAATTAAGCTTTAAATCAAGTCCTTTTTCATGTCTTTACCAATATTGGTCTATAAACACAGAAAATAATAAACTTAAGCAATTAATTATCAATTCAAATATAAATATATAATAAATGAGCAATAATCGTCGGATAAATGATGTATAAATATCTTATACATTTAATTTTATCAAATATCCCCTCACTTGACTTCTACTTGTCCTCAAGTAGATTCTAGATTAAGTAATTAAAAAAACATCCCAAACCTTGGTTCAGGAATTAGGCATCAAAGTAATTAACTCAGCCAATAGTGCATAACCATTACACCTCACGAATAGGAAACATTCACTCATCTCTCTTAACCAATCTAGGGTATTTATATAGTGGTACACTTAATTGCACAATCGTGGTGAGTATTTTATCATAGGCTTGACAGTGATACACATCTCTACCACTAGAGTCTAGGACAATAACCAATTTCAAAGGAAAAATGGGTTAAAATGTGAGGCTTAAGGGTTCATCATTCTTTTTAATCTCTATCAATACCAATATTCTAGAAAAGGCGACAAAACCACAAATACATGATCAAATCCATGACCGTGATACTTATGATTGCTCACTCCCTAACTCAAATAAGCTACAGACTAGGAATAAGTAATATTCACCAATAATATTACACCAAACGGGGCGACAAAACCATACACGCTCATCCAAATCCATGAATGAGACACCTATGATTGCTCAAATCCCTAATTTGAGTAAGCTAAAGGTTAGGGTGAAGAATGAATAAGGGTAGGATAAGGCATGGGAAACATATATAATTGGTTTAAGAAAAATAAAAAAAACAAATAGATTAAGTCCGACACAACCAATTGCTACTAGCTACTACCTTTAATCTACATGGAAAACTCACACGAACATAGAATTGGTATGTTTTAACATGTGTCCCATGTAGATTAAACTCACACATGGAAAACTCACACGAACATAGAAAACAAATGGGACACATGTAGCAACTAGTAACCAAACAATGGACTTTAATCTACACGGTAGGCTAAGGTGTAAAGGTGTAACAAAACGTAAACATTTAGTGGGTGTAAACAAATGAAAAGAAAGGCTCAACAGGTTATACTAGGGGTATCTTACTCTAAAGTTGAGAGTAACAAAGGGTTTAAACATGTGGTTAACTAACCAGTGTAGTTTGTCAATAAACAAACATATATAAATGACATGGGCCATTTTGGATTATAATAATAATTTTGCCTTTTACGTTGATTAAAGCCGATTACACCAAGTTTCCTCAATGCAATTCTCATTATAGTGGTTTCAAATAGATATACCAAGCGAAGTTCTAAAGTCTACATCAATACACTGGCACACTCGTATTTTTATGGAATTTGGTGTAAAATAGGGGAAACAGAAAGGTTTCAGTTCTCATAAATGGAAATAAGGTTGTTGTGTGTGGGTTATGCTACTAATGATCTATGAAAAAAATGTGAGATTTTTTAAATTTTAGCATATTTTAGGTATTTTCGTAGATACAAGACAAGTAAAATTCTAATTATATCCACCTTCCCCCACTTGAACTATACAATGTCCTCGTTGTACAAATGAATACATAAACATAATGAGGGTAGAATTAGAAACATAAAACTCCCCTGATATTGCTCAGAATGATCCTCCATGTAAGAATATGAGCAAGGAAATGTGTACTAAGCATGATTGCGGCCTGAATGCCTGCATGGCTATGTAACACGTTGACTGTCAGCAATATGTATACCATCACTTTTAATACTTCATCAAACCTGTAAACACACCCAAAAGAAATAACGAATACTACTTTCGTAGTGTTATTTTATTAAAAAAGTTTTAAGAAGGTCATGTACAAATCTGTAAAATCAATACGGTGTATTCCATTAGTCAGATACGCCATATTGGTCAGGATGAGGTAAAACTACCTTGGTGATATAATACAAACTTTTTATTCATACGTCGTATCCCTGAGATTGGATACGCCATATTGAATAGTCTATATGGAAAAATAAAATACGGGTCAAGGCTTGAATACGTCGTATCCCCAAAACAGGAATACACTGTATTAAGTCCTGACAGATAGTTTAAAAATAAAAATCTTAAATGCAGAAATAAACAAAAATACGAATTCTAGGAGTAGAATACGCCGTATCCAGAAGTTGGACACGCCGTATCTACTCAAAACAATGAACAGTGGCATAAACAAAGTAAAGGAAAAATGGAAAAACATTTCAGCTTATCTCCAAGGAAGCACTTTTGGTTAAATCTGAGTCGTTAAAGTCCGACTGTCTTCCGCTCTTAGTTCCTCCATGTAGTTTCGTGGAAATTAGCATGTCCACGAATCATCGTATCGATCGAACCTTCATTTCTCTTGTAATCGGGTCCTAAATCCAAACATCCCTTGTAAAATCCCTTTTCTTTCTGATATGGATGCATGATACCCCTTGCCTTGTCTTTCTCATTGATCATCAAAATTGGAGTTGCCTTGTTACAGTTACCTAACAGAAATGTCGTTACCTGTATATCATGTTAGGCATAACGTAAGTAACATCACCATTTTCAAAAGAGACCCTTCCAATAGACTCCTCATTCTTTAAATGGCTAGCTTGTTCGAAAGAATTTTAAAACAAATTTTGGGTTAATTGTTTGTCAATGCAGTCATTAAAGTTATCCAGAAGAGTAAAATCTGCTACATGAAAAGAATTTTCAACAAATACAGTTACATCCCTTACTACCACAACTAGGTTGTTTTCCCTAGACTCTAATTATTCTACCATAACTGAGTTAAATAAATCCCTTGAAATCAAATTTATAGGTAATAATTCATCAAAATAAGCTTGAAGATACTTGAAACCTATCATGCATGGAAAATGTAAGATAAAATGGTCATCTTTTCTTATTTTCCTTCCTAGATCACAGTATCGAGGTGTATTAATCGTAAAGCCTATATTGTTGTTTATTTTCCCTATTTTTTTCTTGTCAATAATCTCACCTTTATCACTATCTGAATCAGTAAAATCAAGGTGCGATTGCATTCAAATTATTATTGAAAATTGCATTATTCGGCAAAACTACTTCCACATTTTCTTCATCAGAATCCAAATTATCAACACCATTTGGGATTAAAGGCGCATTCAAATTCTCTAGTTCCAAAAATTCCTCTTTATTGGTATCGCGCGACCTATTTAACACTAAAGTTTCTCCCATTTCTTGATTTTCCATCTCTATTATCCATGGTTCTAGTACAACATCTACTATATAAACAGTGGCATTGTGGGCTTAACCAGTTTATCATTTTTAAAGATGACCTTGTCATTCCCTACTTTTAAAGAAATGTTTATTTTAAAGACATCAATTTTAGCACGAGCAGTGGATAGAAATGGTCTTCCTAAAATCAGTAGAACCTTAGAGTCCTCAAGGATTTCTAACACAATAAAATCAACAGGGAAAATAAATTTATCGACCTTTCCTTTAGTATTCTTAATAGTCAATCAGCCAATTCAATAGTTAATACTTTAGGAGTTAATTCTCCTAGATTAAGTTTAGTAAAAGTAGAATATGATGACACTTACACTAGCTCCTAAATCAGTAAATGCATTATCAAAAGAAACTGAACCAATAGTTCAAGGTAAAGTAAAACTCCTTCGGTCTTTTTCTTTTGCATTTTGTAAAATAGCAGAGCATCTCTTTTCCATTTTCACCTTTGATTCATCCTCGACTTTGGACTTATTTTTCAACAAGTCTTTCAGATGTTTGATGTAATCAGGTGTCTCATTAAGGGCTTCTATAATAGGAATGTTTACATGCAATTTCATTAATTTAGTTAAAACATGTTTCTCCTCATCGCCTTCTGGTCCATCTGCGAGCTTCCTAAGTCGATAAGGTTCGACCAGTTCTCTTGTCACTTTGAACTCTTCAACCTTTTCCTCTTCTTATCTATCCTTCATGAGTTCTTGTTCAACCTGCAAAAATAAACTAGAGACAATAGGAAATTCTTGTTCAACCTTTTCCGTTTCTCTTGTCACTTATGGATTTTACATGGTCCCTAGGGTTAGTTTCAGTTTTACTAGGTAGAGTCCCAAGAAACCTTTCTTGAAGAACCTTAGATAACTGCCAAATTTGGTTCTCAAGTGCACTAATTGCAGCTCCTTGATTTCTGAACTTTCCTTCATTAGTGCCCTTAAGTTCATTAATCATCTTAGTAGTCTCGTCATGCCTCTTAGCAGAGTCAGCCATGAACTTGTTCAAAGTTTCCTCCAGAGTTGAATGCTTCTCCGGATCACCAAACTTGTTGGCTTCCCTCTGATGGAAACCTGGTCCAGTATCTTGTTGGCTTACCCCAAACTATGTGTAGTAGGCTTCGTCCAGTATCTTCCTTCCTCCTTTGAAGGTAAATCCTTTGACAAATTATTTCCATGGCAGACTTCACATCCTACTTCAATGGAGTGCACCTTTCAGTCATTTTCTTCATATCCCTGCCTAGGTTGGCTATTTGAACCTTAATTGCAGCCAAATCATCATAATTGTCATCACTCCTTCGCCTAGTAGATGCTCCATCATGCCACATCTGAGAATGATCAGCCATTTCTTAAATTGCTGTTTTAGCATCTTCAGGACTCATCTTAGTAATTGGACCTTAAGAGTCCAACATCTGCCTTGTAGCTATATCCAACCTTTTTATTAAAGACGATAAAAATTTGTACCACAGTCAAGCCATGTTGGGGAAACTTCAAGAGCAAATAGTTAAACCTTCCTATGCCTTGTAGAGGGTTTCTCTTTGTTCTTGTTTGAAGTTGTTGATCTCTTCCGTCTTCTTTGCAGTTCTAGAGGATAGACAATGTTTCAGTTCAGCCCAAGTAGTAATGCTTTCAACAGGTATAGTTCTAACCCATCAACTTGCTTGACCAGTAAGTGTCTTAGGGAAGGCACGAAGCATTACATGGTCTTGACTCACATCAGTAGTGTGAAACAAATAAAAAATCTCGAGCACTTTCTCCACGTGCTCATTAGCATCTTCCAATTCAGATCTGTTGAAGGTTTTCTCACGAAGCTCTTTGAGAAATTTTCCCTTCAGCTCAAAAGTAGTTGCTTGTCCAAAAGTTGGCATAACGATTACTGGACCAGAGTTGTCCTAAATCTGTGCCATGTATTCCTCGATTGTTTGAGTCGTCTTGTACCTAATATCAAATAAAAGCTATTAGTAGATACGTGTAATAAAAACCAAAAATTAAACCTAAATACGAAAAATTAAATATTTTTGGTGTTATTGTTCACCTAATACGCCATATACAGAAACTGTATACCCTGTATTTAATTCTAACTTAATACGCAATGTCCCAATTGCTCGGAATACGTATACTGAAATTAAAAACCGATACGCCATATCGAAATTAATCAATACGCCATATAGATAATTAATAACAATTTTAAAAATTGTATGTTTTTTTTTAGAAAATTTTAATGAAAATTTAAATAAAGAATTACTGATTTAAAAATAAAAATAAAATATTAAAAATAAAATAAAACTAGACAACTAATCTGTTTCAGCAAGAAATATGTCGTATGCTGGAGAGCAATACGCCATATCAGAGTATCAAACAATACACAGTATTCAATGGAAGTGAATACGCCGTATCTGAACCTGAGACAGGCAGAAAAAATATAAAAACAAAATAAAAAATGCAACTAAAATCAAAAAAATACAAAATGCACTAAATTAAACTAAAACTAAACTACTCCCCAGTAGCGGCGCCAAAGACTTGGTGTGTGCTTTTTTGTAGGTATTTTATATTATCAAGTTTTAAATTTATATTTTGCCGGACTATAGCTATAGACAAACTTTCAAGGGTAATGTACCCGATCAGATGTAGCCATTGGGGTAAGTACGAGGTCGTTCTCAGGGGCAGTGTTGTTTAGAATTAATCTAGTGTATTTTATAAATTAAAAGGGGGTTTGATTTTGAGATTAATTAAACTACTAAACAAGAAAAGTAAATTAAACTGATTAAAACAATTAAACGAAGATTGTGATCAATAAAGACAAGATAGTGATAGCCATGTTAATCCTACTATATTCATTAAGTTATTCGTTTACTCGTGCAATGATTCAATGAAATGTATTAGTGACATAAAAAAACCAAAGAAAAATATTTCTATATATTGTAAACTAAGCCAGATTTCTCTGCATTATAGTTTTATGCATGTAACCTATATCCCTGAAGCAAATTATCGGTCTACTTAATTACAAGAACGCATAAAGTGGTATCAACTAATCTATGTGACTTATATACAGTACCCCATTTCGGCGGCGAAACCTTCTCAACCGTTAGGTCTGTTGAAGAGCACTATACTAACTTAAGTGTTTTATGCATTATCTATCTAGCTACGGGGTTCCTAAGCCTCGAGTCCTAAGGAAGGGCACTAATGAAGCCATGTCAAAAGTACTGACCATAGTGATACACTTACACAGCTGAGCTACCCTATCATGATCTAGACAATAAACATCAAATGCAAAACAAATGAACGATTATACTAGTTGAATGATAAACACATAAACTATCTAAAACAATGCATCAAATCTTCATAAATGAAATAACATAAACATTGTATTCATAACATGGCTAACACCAAAAGGTGTTAGCTCATAATGTATGTAAAGTTACACAAAGCAAATACAAACGATAAACAACTAGAAATCATAATGAAATCGTAATGAAATCGACGTGCAAACCGAATGATTAAACTAAGTACGATGATACGAGACCTTTTCTTCTTGATTTCCAAACTCTCAAGACTGATATTGGGTTGTTGGAATGGAGAAGTTTGGATGTGGTGAAGTGTGGTGGAGGAACGATATCAGACAAACCCGTAATATGTTTGTATTTATAGTGTTCTATTAGGGATGGAATACGGCGTATCCAAGAGTGGATACGGCGTATTTCAGATTTCTTAATTGCTGCCGAAGAAAGCATATTCCAAGTATATTCTAAAAATCTTTTAAATATGGCATATCACGGAAGAAGAATACGCCGTATACCTTCAAATCTTTATATACTTAGACTGCGGATAAGATCTTTAATACAGCGTATGGCCAGTGTTATGTACGTCGTATACCTTCATAAGTTGACTTTAGCTTTGACTGCAGCGCTTCCAATACGGTATATTGCCAGAGTTAAATACGCCGTATGCCTTCATATTCACCAATAATTAGTGAATTCTTCCAGATATCAATACGGAATATTCTTGAGTTGCATACGCCATATGCTTTTTGAAGATTGCATTACAGAATTACGAATTAAGCTCCAAATCAAGTCTTTTTCCGTGTCTTTTCTAATATTGCTCCATAAACAGTGAAAATAATAAACTTGAGCAATTAACTATCAGTTCAGATATAAATATATAATAAATGATCAATAATCATGGGATAAATGATATATAAATATAGTATACATTTTATGTTATCAGATGATTTTACGAAAATCATGCATGACGAGTTTGAAATAAGCATGCTGGGTAAATTAAATTTCTTCCTTGGTCTACAAATAAAATAAATGGAATATGTCATTTTCTTTAATCAATCTAAGTATATTAAATAAATGCTTAAGAAATTTGGCTTAAAAGAGTCTAGACCAATAAAAACGCCCATGTCCTCAGAAACAAAACTCACGAAGGATGAACAAGGTGAGTCCGTGGACAATACTAAGTACAAGAGCATGATAGGTGGTTTATTATACCTAGCGGCAATTAGGCCCGATATCATGTTTAGTGTCTGGTCTTGTGCTCGCTTCCAAGAGGATCCCAAAACCTCTCACCTTGAAGCGGTTAAGTGTATCTTCCGATACATTAAAGGCACTATGCACTTGGGATTGTATTATCCCAAGCGGACCGGTGTAGAAACTATTGTCCATGCCGACTCTAATCATGCTAGAGATTACGTGGGTTGAAAAAGCACTAGTGGTGTTTGTACCTTCATGGGTTGTTGTCTAACGTCTTGGTTCTCCAAGAAACAAATCGCGCTTACTATATCCACAACCGAAACCGAATACATAAGCACCGGAAAGGCATGTCAACAAGCACTATGGATGAAACAAGCTCTTATCGACTACGACATCCACCTCGATGACATTCTGATAATGTGCGATAACAAAGGAGCAATTGACTTGAGTAAAAACCCTGTGCAACACTCGCGTACGAAGCACATCAAAATTTGTCATCATTTAATGGCCAAAAAGGAAACATCTCCATCGAAAAAGTCCTGCCGGAAGATAGCATCGCCGACATATTAACCAAACCCTCAAACGCGAGCCCTTAAACTATCTACGCTTTGGATTAAGAATAATGTCACACATACCGTAAATCATTGATTTACACGTGTTCAAAACATCTCTAGATTAGAGTCAATTTCCCTCAAACTCCAATGATAACTTGAATAATTCATCCAAAGTATTTAAATTTTATTTAATTTTTGAAATGCAATTAAATATCATTTCATGTTTTCAATCAACGTTCGTTAAATCCCGGCGGATTTATTCCCTAAAGAACTTATTTGGTATAAGTTCTTTATAACATCGAGTCCAGAAAACTCACAAAATATGTAAGATTTAGTTGACAAAAATCGAAATCGTAGACGAAATTGGCCAAAACAGGCCACGGTGCCACTAAATGTGGGACGGTACCGTCGGACCGTGACCTGTATTGGTATCCACTTTATTTTCTTGTTTTTCATAATTCAAAACAAACACCCCCTCTGTACTTGCTATTTTGACCAGACCAAAACCACAACCCAAATCCACCATCTAAAAATCGAGGCTAAATCTTTGAAGATTAACACATAATACATCATATTTATCAATAATTGTAAGTTATTTCATTGCGATTTCTTTCAAATTTGAGTCTAGGGTTTGATTATGCACACAAATTGAATTGCGGATTTTTTATTTTTGTTGTAATCTTACATAATTAGAATTAGAATTAGACAATGTATAACTAATATGATTCTCCTAAGCATAGATTTTGCATAGTTTCATAATTTTTTATTTTTGTAGAATTTTACTAAAAATTTTGATGAATTTCGAATTAAATTAGGATTATTTATTAAGATCTTAAATCTTAATGTAGTACATTTTCTAACAATTCTAAGTTGTGCCTAAGACTAAAGAGGAGCACTATTGTGCTTGTATTCCTAATAAGGAAAAAATATAAATGGCTTCGTTTTAAATACATTTTCATTAGTATAATTTTCGTATTATATAACACAAACAAAATAATTTAATGTCAAAGTTTGAAAAAAATAAAACTTTAAAAAGTCAAAATAGACATTTATTTTGAGACAGAGATAGTATTGTTCAAAATTTGCGGATAATAATTTTTTCAAAACATTTTCCTACAATAACCGCTAGTATTTCTCAAAGTAACTGAAATAAATACAACTGCCCAACTAGTCTACAATACTTTATTCTTATCACATCACATGAGATAAAAGATTGCCCAACTAGTCTACAATACTTTATTCTTATCACATCACATGAGATAAAAGATTGGTTAGTTAATTTATTCGTGTATTTATGAGCCTTACTTATGTCGCAGGTTAAGAACATCCAACACTTGAGGATTAATCTCAAAGACATACAGTTGGCCACAGGTGATTTCTCATTGGACAATCCTGTACAACTCGAGTGTATTGACAGAGATTATATTCCATCTGTAAAAGGGAAGAATATAGCAAAACTACCCAAGAAACTCTACACCGTAAGGATAGAACGCATAGAAACGACAAAAGCTTTTTACAGTGAACTTGAATTTGCAAGTAGTTGTAAGCATCACAACATCCAACCACTTCTTGGATTTTGTGATGAAGGTTCTCGAATGATGCTTGTTTATAATTATCCTTCTTATAAATATTCACTGGAACGGTGTTTGGGACCATGTACTCTTACATGGGAACAACGTTTGAAAATTTGTATCGATGTTGCTCAAGGATTGCACTACCTACACCATGAAATGGAGGACCAAAAGATGGTAATACACAATAATATATCTCTTGGAAGCATTGCATTGGACGATAATTGGAGGGCAAGGATCGTCGGTTTTCAAGGCTCGATATTTCTGCCTCTAAAGCAAGATGAGGCAGCTTTTGATGGTGAAGTGTTTTACGCTGATTTTCGTTACATAGATCACGAATATGTGGTTAGTAAAAAACTAAGAAGAGAATCAGATGTATATAGTTTTGGGGTAGTCATGTCTGAAATTCTATTTGGGAAGTCTGGGCTTAATATTCCTATATTGGCACAACACAGGGGATTGATAAAGAAAGAGATATGCCCTGCACTTAAGGGAACATATAGCGAAAACAATTTCATTTTACATAAAGGGCCCGATGAAGATTCTTTGGACACGTTTGTACAAATAATTTGCGAGTGTTTGGCACCAACTCATAGCCAACGCCCTACAATGAAAGTTGTCATTGCCAAACTTAAGAGAGCATTATCACTTCAAGTAAGCTATATTCTACTTATTCTCATTGTTGCATTATCACTTCATGTTTTTGAAAGTAATAACTGTAGCTATAACATATACTCTGATTGTGATAAAAATAAATAAATTAGAAAACATCATAATTCAGGAACACTTTGTTCAGTGAAAAATGCTAGAACTAAACAAATCTTACAAAAAACATTCACACAATTATGTAACACGTTAACTTAAGGATTTGAGAGGAAGAAAAATAATGCCACAAGTTGGGATGGCACATCATCATGTGAATTTTTATGTGGTAATTCTAGCGATTCTCTTAAGAAAAAAGTAATATAAAAATATTATTAATCGGCCTGTAGTTTAATCCAATGTCTTATACTTCATTCCCAGGAAAATTACAAGGACACTTTCAGAATATTATATCAAGACATTGAATTAGCCACAGAAAACTTCAGTCGTCACAATTACGTTGGCGGAGGAGGTTTTGGGGGGGTATATAAAGGAGAAATTGCACGTGGAAACGGACATCAAGCAATTGTCGCAAAGCGGTTGGATACACGTTTTGGTCAAGGGGAGGAGCAATACTACAATGAACTACAAATTCTTTGCCGGTATAAGCATGCGAATGTTATTGGTCTTGTCGGCTATAGCAATGAAACAGGCGAAAGAATCATCATTTATGAACATGCATCTAGAGGAAGTCTAGATAGATATTTGAATGATGCTGGACTTACATGGAAGAAACGACTTAACATCTGTATTGATGTTGCAAGTGGGCTGGCTTTCCTTCATGGCGATGCTGAAACAGGACAGGAGGTGGTGATACACAGGGACATCAAAACTCCAAATATTCTTTTGTTTGATGATTGGAAGGCAAAAGTGGGTGATTTTGGGCTATCTTTGATAACTACATTATATGAAGGCAAAAACTATATCATCGACCATGCTTGTGGAACAAGGGGTTATGTGGATCCAGTGTATGAAAAAACACGTTTCTTAACCATAGAGTCAGATATTTATTCCTTCGGGGTGGTTTTATTTGAGATCTTGTGTGGTAGATCAACCTATCCAATCAACAAAAACGAGGGCCTGTTTCTCGATTCTGTTAAGCACAGCTTTGAAGAAGGGAAACAAGATGAGATGGTGTTTGAGGCGATAAAGAAAGAAATCTTGCCAAAATCACTGTTAACTTTCCAGATGATTGCCTACCGGTGCCTACACGATGATAGAAAAAAGACCAACAGCTAAAGAAGTTTTAGCACAACTTAAGATGGCATTGGAATACCAAGTAAGTTCTCAATGTTTTACGAAAGTTGGCTGCATTTATATGCTTTCTTATATACCAAAACTGTTATGTGTATTTAGTAAAAGGAAATAGCAAATTAAAAGATATAAATAAATGCACATTACAGTTTTGGTTATTACCTAAAATGGCAATGAGATTCACCAGTTTATAAAATGGCAATTAGATCAAAGTCATTATATTTTTATGCAACAACCTGTATATAATATTTCATGAGGATAAAACGTAAAGCTATTTTGGAAAAGTTGAATCGGAAATTTGAAACGCAGTTTTGGTGTATATCTGTTGGTCCCAAATTGTGTGAGTCGAAATGAATTTGCAAACAAATAAACTAGATAACTATATTTTCGTCTAACTATTCAAACGTTACAATCATACGAGTATATATACTGAACGAAAGGGTATGTCCCAACCGTTGTGTCGGTTCAGTTTGTAACCGTCATCTAACAGCCCATAACCATAATTCGGTTATGTAACTAACTAATCATAACTACCTATAACCGCTTGGCGGTTGTAAACTATTTAACGACCAAGTTTGGTCCTTGGCGTTTGAATGTGAAGCAATGTCGAGATTAGTGTTCACATTCTCCTCCTTAATCTTGATCGTTGCTTCGTCCCAAGTCTTGAACTCCGAGCATTTGTCGCATAGTCACGAAATTTAGTCTTGGTAAGGCCTTTGTTAAGATATCTGCTCTTTGTAGTTCTCCACTAACGTGTTCCACTTTAATATGACCATTCTCTACACATTCACGAATGAAATGATAGCGAATGTATATGTGCTTGCTCCTTCCATGAAAAACTGGGTTCTTCATGAGTGCTATTGCTTATATGTTTTCAACTCTAAGCGTTATCCTTTTTTCTTTCAATCCAGTTAATTCACTAAGTAAACGTTTTAACCATAAGGCTTGACATGTTGCTGCAGTAGCTGCCATGAATTCTGATTCACATGATGAGAATGCCACTGTTGGTTGCTTCTGGGTACACCAGGTAATAGGTGACTCTCCAAAGTAAAATACGATTCCAGTAGTTCCTTTTCCTTGATCGGTGTTGATTCCATAACTCATCCTTCACTGTAACCTGTAATCTTGCAGCCGCCTTCTTTCTTGTATATTATTCCATGTTCTTTTGTTCCTTTGATGTATCGGATTACTTGTTCCACTGCCTTCAGGTGATGATCCTTTGGGTCTTGCATAAATCTGCTGAGTAGTCCGATTGAGTAACTAAGATCTGGTCTTGTATGTAGTAAGTATCTGAGACTTCCAATCAAGCTTCGGTAATAAGTTGTGTCAACTGGGTTTCCATCTTCCACCTTGACCAACTTAGTGCCGGGATCCATTGGTATCTTCGTATCATTACTGTCCGTCATGCTTGTTTCTTTTAAGATCTTGTTAATATATCCTGTTTGCTTGATTGTAATCTCTCCTCTTATCTCTGTAACTTCTATCCCAAGGTAATATGCTAGCAACCCTAAGTCGCTCATTTCAAATTTTTCTTCCATTTGGGATTTGAACAAGTCTATTTCCTTCTTTGGAGTGCCCGTGATTATCAAATCATCTACATAAACTCCAACTATAAGTGTAGAAGTCTTGCTTCTCTTTGTGTAAACTGCTTGTTCGAGATTACATTTCTTAAAGTCTAATGACTTCAAGGTTTGATCAAGTTTCACATTCCATGCTCTCGGTGCTTGTCTAAAGCCATACAAAGCTTTAGTTAGCTTGTAGACTTTTCCTAAGTTTCCTTGTTGAATGAAACCTTCAGGTTGTGTAACATAGACTTCCTCCTTCAATTCTCCATGTAAAAATGCTGATTTTACATCTAAGTGGTGTCCTTGCCATCCATGATATGCTACTAGTGCTAATATTAAGCGAACTGTCTCTATTCTAGCAACTGGTGCAAACACCTCATCGAAGTCTATTCCTTGTTCTTGTACATAACCTTTTGCTAGTAATCTTGCTTTATATTTAATGATCTTCCCTTGTGCATCTCTCTTGGTTTTATAAACCCATTTGATTCCTAATGCCTTCTGATTTGCGGGCAATGTGGTAAGAGTCCATGTGTTATTTTTGTTGATTGAATCTAATTCAATTTCCATGGCCTCAATCCACTTTTCATCTTTTGATGCTTCCTTGTAATTACGGAGTTCTTCTTCTGTAAAAAATAAGCTTGGTGCTTCTACTTCACGTCTTGAGTTTCGTAGATTTCCGTGATATTTTTTAAACCTTGTATTGGTCTATGATCATATCTTTGATCTGAGCTTCCTAATAAGCTAAAAGTAGCTTCTTCATCATCCTCCGAGTTAGGGTTGTAAGTGTATGTTGGTGGTGTGATTGGTGTGGGTGGATCTGGTATAGGATCCGGTTCATGATATGTGTTATCATTTTTTTATGTGTTGACTGGTGTAGGATTCTCATTGTCAACTCCGTCTATTACAAAACTAGTCCAAAACGTGTCTTGTGTACTTGTATCCTCTTCATTGTTATTCCAATCCCACGGTTTCGTTTCCATAAACTTTACATCCCTACTAACATGTTTCTTCTTTCCTATTGGATCATATAGCCTACATGCTTTTGATCCTTCTTCAACTCCTAAGTAAATCATTGGTATGCTTCTATCATCCAGCTTCTTCAAGTAAGGTATTGTTATCTTAGCATAAGCTGTGCATCCGAATATTCTTAGGTATTCTAGATTTGGTTTTCTGTTGTAGAGGGCTTCATATGGTGTTTTATCTTCCAGGGCTTTCGTAGGTACCCTGTTGAGTATGTAAATGTCGGTGTGCTTGCCCGCCCAAAAAGTTAAGGGTAACTTCATCGCTTTCATCATACTCCTAGTAGTTGATAACACTATCCTATTTCTTCTCTCTACTACACCATTCTGTTGTGGTGAGTATGGTGCTGTCAATTGTCTTGCTATTCCATTCTCCTTACAGTATTTGGTGAATTCATTTGATGTAAATTCACCTCCTCTATAAGTTCTTAGCATTTTTATTTTCAACTTTAACTTCAATTCAATCTGCTGTCTAAATTCCTTGAATGTGCTGAATGCCTGATCTTTTGAAGTTAGAAAGTAAGCTCACATGAAACGTGTGCAATCATCTACTAATAAGAAGATGAGCTTCTTTCTAGAGTGTGTGGCTGGACTTATGAGACCACAAAGATCTCCATATACTAAGCCCAACGGGTTCTTTGATCTGAATTTAGATTGATTTGGAAATGGTGTTCTAATGTGTTTTCCTAATAAACATGCATCACAAATTTGTTCTGCATGATTTATTCTCGGTATACCATCCACTAGACCCTTTCTTGTCATCTTGTTGATAACGTCAAAGTTTAGATGACCTAATCTAGCATGCCATAACCATGCTTGGTCATCTACGTTTGCTAAGAGATATATAGGTGCTTCTATATGTAATCTAATACTGTAAATTCGATTCTTAGATCGTTCTACTTTCATCAACAACTTCTTGCTCTTATCGTACAAAGTCAATTTGTTTCCATCCATGATGATCTTACAAGCTATTTCTGTGAGTTGTCCTAGACTAAGTATATTGCTTTTGAGGTTTGGAATGTAGTAAACGTCCAAAATCATCTTCTGTTGTAGGTTTCTACATCCTAATAGTATTGAACCTCTACCCTTTATCTCCACATACGATCCATCTCCAAAACGAACGCGTCCAGTGATGCTTTCGTCAATATCCTTAAAATGACTCTTGGTGCCCGTCATATGGTTACTTGCACCATTATCTAAATACCATATGCTAGCATCTGTTGTAGCATAATTTCGGGGTTGTACTTGTTCTTCATTTAACAAGATTTCTTCAGTTTCGTGTGTATCCACTAATAGTGATGGTTCATCGTCTTCTAAGATAAGGTTTGATTGTTCCTGAGTTGTTGGTTGGTTTCTACAGTCTTTCTTGAAATGTCCATGTTTCCCGCAATTGAAACATTTTAACTTCTTTCTATTCCACTCACCTTTATTCTTATTTGACCTGTCATTATGAGTTGAATTTTCTTCATTCGAGTTATCTCTATTTCCTTTATTTTTCCAATTTTCTCGTGAATAGTTTGATCTACCTTTATATTTGGTAAATCGTTTCTTATTTCTAGAGTGTTCGCCTTGTGCGAATAATAAGTTATCTTGGCTCTCTATTTGTCTACACTTTCGGAGTTTTATTCTTTCCTCGAATGCCTTAAGTTTTCCAGCGATCTCATCTAACGTAGTGTCATCGAGATTATTCGTCTGTTCTATGGATGCTACTATTTGAATGAACCTATCTGGTGTGGAGTCTAATAATTTTCGTACTAGAAGTGATTCATCCAAAGTCTTTCCTAATTCTTTAGCCTTCGTGGCATAGCCGTTTAGTTTGGCTGTAAACGCATCCACCGTGTCATCTTCCTTCATCTGAAGGGTCTGAAATCCAATCATCAATGATTGTAACCGTGCTTGTTGCACTTTCTCTTCTCCAACGTATCTCTTTCTTAATGAATCCCATAATTCCTTTGCCGTTTTGCAACTTGCTACTTGTAAGATCACATCTTCTGTCAACGCTTGATATAGGAAGGCCGTCGTTGCCTTATCCTTCTTATCATCTACTTGCGTGTTATCCTTAGGTTCTATTGATTCCCATAAACCTTGTGCTTCTAGTATAACCTTAATTTGTATAGTCCAAACTGTGTAGTTTGTGGTTTTGAGTTTAGGGCATTGATACTGTGCCATTGGGGTTACGGGTTTTGGTGTTGTGTTGGTATCATCACCAGGCATTTTAATAGTGCTTATGATCTTTACTTTCTAATTCGTATGGGAAATCTTAGTATGGTATTCTTAATACTACGGGAACAGAAATGGTTATTCGAGAATCCTAATAGTACGGGATCAATTATAAAGTTCTCGGGATTTCTTAATATTATAAAATAACGATCTATACTATCTAAAGTATAAAAGAAATCCAAAGTTTTAATTTGTGACCTCGTTGTTGTATTAAACACAACCGTATTCCCACTTGTGTGTCGATACTCGAGTGTTATACCAACCACGTTCTTTTCTTTCCTCGTCTTATCTCCAAAGCAACTCGGCTGTTTATTGATGTTTTCTAGTTTGTTCAATAAACCAACCAACGTTGTTCCTTATGCTACCACACTCCTACGTTGTCCTTTCTTTGTGTCTACTTGGTTTCCAATGTGTGCCCTAGACCTTTTTTTGTCTCGGCTTCTTTCTCCAAAAACACCCAACATGTCCTTGGCCCCAATCAAACTATGATGTTTGTTGTAGTTTCGTTCCAAGTTCTTCACAATATTTTCTTTTCTCACAAATACCTTTCGGTATTCACCAAAGCAATTCGATTGCTTTCTTTCTCTTATACTAATACCCGCGGTATTAATTTCAACGTCTAAACAAGTGAGAATTTGTTTGTCGTTCTGCTGTTGCTTGTTCCTTTCCTGCGTTATACCACAATACTTCCTTATTTCTTTCTTAATTCCACACCGTATTCTTCAACAACTTCTTAATACCCGTCGGTATTCTTATTTGCAAAACAAGTGATGAGCCTGCTTCTTCTTCGTTATTTGTTGTTTTTCGTATTGCTAAACGCTTCTCCAAAAAACAATCCTTGATTGTCTTTTTTGTTGCACCGGTATATCTTATCAAACTGCAAGCAACGCTTCTTCTTTTCTTCTTGTGTATCTCGTTTGTACACAATGGTTTCTTCTTGACGTCTTTCTTTCTTCTTGTCACGTTGTATGGCGACAAGATTTTCTTCTTCTTCTTTGTTGTCGTGTGCAAGACACCAACAAAACTTTAACAATTGTTTTCTTCTTTGAGATTTCTTTGTCGCGTACGAGTATCACAACAAAAATCAGGCCACCACAATGTTTGGTGTCCTTCCGTTTGCAATTTCGACACAAGACAAGTCGTATACTACTTTCTTGCGTCCCTTAGTTATCCAGGCAACGTCTTTGTTTATACGTCGCATATTCTTCTTCCTGAAACCAAAGTTCCAGCGTGTTGTTTTTGGTTTTTTTGTTTCCTGCGTCTCGTTAACAAGGTTTCTGGTTTGTGATGGTGTAACTTGGCGTGTGTATAACAAGGCTCTTGATGCCAAATGTTGGTCCCAAATTGTGTGAGTCGAAATGAATTTGCAAACAAATAAACTAGATAACTATATTTTCGTCTAACTATTCAAACGTTACATTCATACGAGTATATATACTAAACGAAAGGGTATGTCCCAACCGTTGTGTTAGTTCAGTTTGTAACCGTCATCTAACTGCCCATAACCATAATTCGGTTATGTAACTAACTAATCATAACTACCTATAACCGCTTGGCGGTTGTAAACTATTTAATGACCAAGTTTGGTCCTTGACGTTTGAATGTGAAGCAATGTCGAGATTAGTGTTCACAGTATCTTCATTTGATATCTAAACTCTAAAGTAAAAAATTGGTGCATCATTATGAGACTGGAATCATCAATTAAATTGTCTTGTTTCTAATTTATACATAGGACGAGAACAATATACACGAGCCTGATGTCATGGATTTATCTGAGAAACTGGAGGATATCAATCTTAAACCTGCAGGTGGCTCGTTAAACCAAACTGCCTAATGAGAACAGGAAATATACAAGATATCAAAAACCTCAAGATTAACTCTGTCCAATCGAAGAACGTTCCTTATGGCGAACTGGCAATTGACTGTTTTCTTGTCTCATTGATTTGGTGCTTTTTTTCTTTGAACATTATACCTTTTAAGACATCGATCAAGTGTTTAATGTAATCATGTGATACGTTTTTTTTTTATTGAGTAAAAGTAATGCATAATTATCTACACATAGCTCTTTACATTGATTTAGTATCTGGATTTTGTGTATCCGGCAACTTTGAGTCTCAACTCAAAACCGAATCATAATAAGAAAGGAAAACTAAGAAGGGGACAAGGATAATTCTGACAAGTATATTGATTGATCTGAAAAAAAACCGTGAGCTCAAAAACAAATATGAACTCGCACTCGTATGCATAAGTTAATACAGTAATATTGTTTTAAAACACCGACAAAATGACACCCATGCATTAAGGTGGCACCACACCCGTTGCTGCATACAGACTATTAGGGTTATGTTTATTCTCTAAATGATCAAGCACATAAAATAAGATAAAAAAAGTAAGTAGCTACAAAGTCTCATTTTTCTCCCAAACTCTGTTTTTAAAGGCATGAAACCCACCGAAGTTAAAAGAATATATGTTCGACCAGCTTTAAAAAAAATAGAGATGCAAGCATCCTTGTATAATAAGACCCGATGTAATAGTGACTACGATACACCCATTACTGTTACATTAGCATCCACTCTCACCATCAAACCAACGGCAACCACCAAACCCCTGTAGTGTGAGTTTTTTCCCTTTCTATGCTTGTTTTTTAGATCTATTCCCAAAGTATGCTTGTTTTTTTGGGTCTATTCCCAAAGTATGCTTGTTATATTAAAATAAGAAAAAATTACACGTTTGGTCCCTATAGTTTGCCCAAAATAACAACTTTAGTCCCTAAGTCACTTTTATTACACCAGCAGTACCTTATTTTAGATGGGCGTTAGTTAAGTCGTTAAGTAGTTTCTTATTTGTTTGTCCTTCGTTAATAATTTTTACACCGTTAGTCCTTATTTTTTAAAATATAGTTTTCCCTAGTTAATCTCTCCGTTAATAATAGTTTTCGCCCGTTTTTTTACGTTTTGTCTGTTTTTATTCGTTTTCGTTCGTTTTTTATTCGTTTTCGCAGTTGATTTTTTATGTTTTTGTCCGTTTTCGCCCTTGTTTTCACGTTTTCCGTTCGCTTTTTATCCTTTATTCCGTTCCGTTTTCCGTTTGTTTTAAGCCGTTTTTTCACGTTTTCGTTCGTTTTATCGTTCCTATTTTTTTACGTTTTATCCCTTTTCATCTGTTTTTATATGTTTCGTCCGTTTTTACGTTTTTGTCATTTTAATCCGTTTTATTTTTTTTAATCCGTTTTCGTCCGTTTTGAAAAAATAAAAATTTTCAATAAAAATTAAAAAAAAATGAATAAAAAATTTTGAAAAAAAAACGGACATATTTTTTTTAAAGATTTCTTTTAAAAAATATTTGAAATTTTTTTTTTCAAAATTTTTTTTGAAACTTTTTATTCAAATTTTTTTTTGAAATTTGAATTTTTTTTTTAAATTTGATTTTGAAAAAAAAATTCCAAAAAAAAAATTCAAATTTAAAAAAAAAAAATTGAATAAAAGTTTCAAAAAAAATTTTGAAAAAAAAAATTCAAATATTTTTTAAAAGAAATCTTTAAAAAAAAATATGTCCGTTTTTTTTTCAAAATTTTTTTATTCAATTTTTTTTTTTAATTTTTTATTGAAATTTTTTTATTTTTTTTCGAAAAACGGACGAAAACGGATTAAAACGTAAAAACAGCGTCACGGTTAAAACTGAAAAACGTAAAAAAACGGACGAAACATATAAAAACAGAAGAAAAGGATAAAACGTAAAAAACGGGGGAAAACGGATAAAACGAAAACGGATAAAAGGACAAAACGTAAAAGGATAACGGATAAAAAACGAACGCAAAAACGTAAAACAACGGGCGAAAACGGACAAAAGCATAAAAAAACTGGCGATAACTTTTATTAACGGAGGGATTAACTGGGGAAAACTATATTTTAAAAAATAAGGACTAACGGTGTAAAAATTATTAACGAAGGACAAACAGCGCAAACTACTTAACGTACTTAACTAACGCCCATCCAAAATAGGGTACTGCTGGTGTAATAAAAGTGACTTAGGGACTAAAGTTGTTATTTTGGGCAAACTATAGGGACCAAACGTGTAATTTTTTCTTATTTTAATATAACAAGCATACTTTGAGAATAGACCCAAAAAACAAGCATACTTTGGGAATAGATCTAAAAAACAAGCACAGAAAGGGAAAAAACTCCTTTAGTGTTGACCACCAAACCCACTACACAAACATACCACACTTAAACACAAACATAACCATTTAAACAGAACACACAATAACCAAAATTTGGTTCAGTCAAGAAAGTGACCAACCCATCTCCAGAATTGGTGCTCGAAACATGGGGGGAGGTGTCTAGTGATGCTTGCCGCGTGATGATTCCCACAAATTTGTTTCAGGTGTGACACATTTGGTCTAAGGGTTACGCAAACAAATAACCAATGTAGTACTTCTTTCAATATGGTGATTTAAGAACCAAAAATACCACTCCTATGAGAAAAGAGACGCATATAGGAAACATGCAAAAAACAAATCACTTTCCGTCATGTAATCAATTATTCTTTCTCAAAACACTGAATTCTTAAATCAAACTAACTGCAATTCCTACCCACCCTTTGAAGTTTGAACTGTAATATTTTACACGTCGTTTAATTTTCAGAATATTCAAGACAAACAACAACAACCAAATACTAAATTTTTCTTTCAAACTCGGACACTATCTATCTTTTGTAACCAAAGAGGATGTGTGTTGTGGGCACGCATGTCCGGATTCTGAAATTAATAAGAACAGGGATTAGTGTAAGTGGAGGATTGATATAGGAAACTGATCAGCAGTGTGAGTGGAGGACAAAAAACAGGAAATTAAATAAAAAGGGCTCTCCTTTAACTAACGAAGCAGAAGAAAATGAAATAAGACTGATATGAAGCAACGAATGGATGAAGATCAAACAGATTACATTGCATATAGTTCAATGTAATTATATAATGTTTCATTTTTTGTAGGCCGGTGTCGATACATGTATGCAATCAGTGTGAATGCTCCTTGTCATGTAAACAATATGTTTGAAAAATGTTCATTGCTCGACTAAACTAACCCTATAATTTGATCAAAAGATTATTCAATGGTAAAAGCTACCCATTAAATAAATATCATGTAACCATGAACTCCCATCTGCAACTACGAGTCAGCAATCCTACCATCAACATTCATCATTTTATTACTCGAACAACAATAACCATATAAAGCATTTCAGCATTAGCGTGATATACCCAAAAAATGAACAGGGCAGAATTACAATAATAGAGACAATGATCATAGAGAATCTGCTGACGCAAAATAGTTTGCGAGTACTAAATTAAAATGCATTTGGAATGCATAAACCATATCTAGCCTAAACATAAATTCAAAGTACTACCAATCAACTTACTTCTTCAACATTAGGACCATGATTAAGCAATAGTTCTTCCCGGTCTCTGCTTCAGTTTGAATCAATCTCTTGAAGAACCTTCAAGTTTGATGGAAATATGAAACCTTTAGCTTTTAAACCAGCGAGAGCCTCCCAACAAAATAGTGAAAAAATATATAAAATAAAAAATGGTGTGCCTATATGAATCTGCTAGGTGCAAACAACCTTAAGTGGCCATGCCGACATCCTGAAAAGGGAGGGATTTTCCTAGTTTGAGTCTGTGTGGCGATGGGTTCTAACCCCGTGGATTACTCGGCCAAAAAGGTCGAAAATCATTGTTGGTCCCTAACGTGTATATTGAGTGAGTCGATATGAAAATGCAAACAATAATAAGAACTTTGAATAACTAAATCGTCTAACTGTTGAAATGATTCATTACATCGTACATATATACTAATCGAATGGGCATGATCCAAACGACACAACGGTTAGGAAGTAACCGTTTTTTGTAACTGTTTTGTAACCGTTTATGGCGGTTAAATAACTACCTTACATAACTAACTATAACTGCTATCAACCGCTATTCGGTTATAGAGTTTTTGACGAGCAACTTTGGTCCTTCGAGTTTGAAGCAATGTCGAGATTATAATATCTTCATTCTCCTCCTTAATCTTGATCGTTGCTTCGTCCTAAGTCTTGAACTCTGAGCATTTGTCGCATAGTCACAAACTTGAGTCTTGGTAAAGCTTTCGTTAAGATATCTGCTCTTTGTAGTTCTCCACTTACGTGTTCCACTTTGATATGACCATTCTTTACGCATTCACGAATGAAATGATAGCGAATGTCTATGTGCTTGCTCCTTCCATGAAAACCTGGGTTCTTTACGAGTGCTATTGCGATCGTTGTCAACTCTAAGCGTTATCTTCTTTTCTTCTAATCCAGTTAGTTCACTGAGTAATCGCTTTAGCCATAAGGCTTGGCATGCTGCTGCAGTAGCTGCCATAAACTCTGATTCACATGATGAGAGTGCTACTGTCGGTTGTTTCTGAGTACACCAAGTGATAGGTGACTCTCCAAAGTAAAATACTATTCAAGTAGTTCCTTTTCCTTGATCTGTATTGATTCCATAACTACTGTCGCTGTATCCTGTAATCTTGCAGCCGCCTTCTTTCTTGTATATTATTCCATGCTCCTTTGTTCCTTTGATGTATCGGATTACTTGTTTCACTGCCTTCAGGTGATGATCCTTCGGGTCTTGCATAAACCTGCTGAGTAGTCCGACTGAGTAACTAAGATATGGTCTTGTATGTAGTAAGTATCTGAGACTTCCAATTAGGCTTCGGTAGTAGGTTGCGTCAACTGGGTTTCCATCTTCCGCCTTGACCAACTTAGTGTCGGGATCCATCGGTGTCTTCATTCATTCATCATGCTTGTCTCTTTTAAGATCTTGTTAATGTATCCTGTTTGCTTGATCGTAATCTCTCCTCCTGTCTGTGTAACTTCTATCCTAAGGTAATATGCTAGCAAACCTAAGTCGCTCATTTCAAATTTATCTTCCATCTGGGATTTGAACAAGTCTACTTCCTTCTTTGGAGTGCCCGTGATTTGGAGTGCCCATGATTATTAAATCATCTACATAAACTCCAACGATAAGTGTAGAAGTCTTGCTTCTCTTTGTGTAGACTGCTTGTTCGAGATTACATTTCTTAAAGTCTAATGACTTCAAGGTTTGGTCAAGCTTCACGTTCCAAGCTCTAGGTGCTTGGCTTAAGCCATACAAAGCTTTAGTTAGCTTGTAGACTTTTCCTAGGTTTCCTTGTTGAATGAAACCTTCAGGTTGTGTAACATAGACTTCTTCCTTCAATTCTCCATGTAAAAATGCTGATTTTACATCTAAGTGGTGTACTTGCCATCCATGATATGCTGCTAGTGCTAATATCAATCGAACTGTTTCTATCCTAGCAACTGGTGCAAACACCTCATCGAAGTCTATTCCTTGTTCTTGTATATAACCTTTTGCTACTAATCTTGCTTTATACTTTATGATCCTACCTTGTGCATCTCTCTTGGTTTGATAAACCCACTTGAGTCCTATTGCCTTCTGATTTTCGGGCAATGTGGTGAGGGTCCATGTGTTGTTTTTGTTAATTGAATCTAATTCAATTTCCATGGCCTCAATCCACTTCTCATCTTTTGATGCTTCCTTGTAATTACGGGGTTCTTCTTCTGTGAAGAATAAGCTTGGTGCTTCTACTTCACGTGCAGTTTGGTAAATTTCCGTAATATCCTTTAAACCTTTTATAGATCTATGATCAAATCTAGGATCTGAGCTTTCGAATGAACTTATAGTAGTTCCTTCTTCATCTTCTGAGTTAGGGTTGTAAGTGTATGATGGTGGTGTGATTGGTGAGGGTGGATCTGGTATCAGTTCTTGTTCTTGATACGTGTTATCAGTGTTTTCTATGTTGACAGGTGTAGGATTATCATAGTCAACTCCATCTATTACAAAGCTAGTCCAAAACGTATCTTCTGTGCTTGTATCCTCTTCATTATTCCAATCCCACGGTTTTGTTTCCATAAACTTCACATCCCTACTAACATGTTTCTTCTTTCCTACTGGATCATATAGCCTACATGCTTTTGATCCTTCTTCAACTCCTAAGTAAATCATTGGAATGCTTCTATCATCCAGCTTCTTCAAGTGAGGTATCGTTATCTTAGCATAAGCTGTGCATCCGAATATTCTTAGGTATTCTAGGTTTGGTTTTCTGTTGTAGAGGGCTTCATATGGTGTTTTATCTTCCAGGGCTTTCGTAGGTACCCTGTTGAGTATGTAAATGGCATGCCTGACTGCTTCCGCCCCAAAAGTTAAGGGTAACTTCATTGCTTTCATCATACTCCTAGTAGTTGATAATACTGTCCTATTTCTTCTCTCTACTACACCATTCTGCTGTGGTGAGTATGGTGCGGTCAATTGTCTCTCTATTCCATTTTCCTTACAGTATTTGGTGAATTCGTGTGATGTAAATTCACCTCCTCTATCAGTTCTTAGCATCTTTATTTTCAAATTCAACTTTGATTCAAGTGTTTGTCTAAATTCCTTGAATGTGCTGAATGCTTGATCTTTCGAAGTTAGAAAGTAAGCCCACATGAAACTTGTGCAGTCATCTTCTAATAAGAAGATGAGCTTCTTTCCAGAGTGTGTTGTTGGACTTATGGGACCACAAAGATCTCCATATACTAAGTCCAACGGGTTCTTTGATCTGAATTTAGCTTGGTTTGGAAAGGGTGTTCTGATGTGTTTTCCTAATAAACATGCATCACAGATTTGTCCTGCATGGTTTATTCTCGGTACTCCATCCACTAGACCTTTCCTTGTCATCTTGTCTATTGCGTCAAAGTTTAGGTGACCTAATCTAGCATGCCATAACCATGCTTGGTCATCTACGTTTGCTAAAAGGCATATAGGTGCTACTATATGTAATCTAATACTGTAAAGTCGATTCTTAGATCGTTCTACTTTCATCAACAACTTCTTATTCTTATCATACAAATTCAGTAAATTTCCATTCATGATGATCTTGCAACCTATTTCAGTAAGTTGTCCTAGACTAAGTATGTTGCTCTTGAGATTTGGAATGTAGTAAACATCTGAAATCATCTTCTGTTGCAGGTTTCTACATCCTAATAGTATTGAACCTCTACCCTTTATCTCTACATACGATCCATCTCCAAAACGAACACGTCCAGTGATGTTTTCGTCAATATCCTTAAAATGGCCTTTGGTGCCCGTCATATGGTTACTTGCACCATTATCTAAATACCATATGCTAGCATCTGTTGTAGCATATTTTCGGGGGTGTACTTGTTCTTCATTTAACAAGATTTCTTCAGTTTCTTGTGTCGCCATTAATAATGATGGTTCATCGTCTTCTAAGATAAGATTTGATTGTTCCTGAGTTGTTGGTGGACTTTTACAATTTCTCTTGAAATGTCCGGATTTTCCGCAATTGTAACATTTCAAGTTCTTTTTATCCCACTCACCTTTATTCTTATTGTGAGTTGAGTTTCCTCCATTCGAGTTGTCTCTATTTCCCTTATTTTGCCAATTTCCTCGTGAATAGTTTGTTCTACCTCTAAATTTGGTAAATCGTTTCTTATTTCTAGAGTGTTCGCCTTGTGCAAATAATAGGTTATCTTGGCTTTCTACTTGTCCTCCCTTTCGGAGTTTTATTCTTTCCTCGAATGCCTTAAGTTTTCCAGCGATCTCATCTAACGTAGTGTCATCGAGATCATTCGTCTGTTCTATGGATGCTACTATTTGAATGAACCTATCTGGTGTGGAGTCTAATAGTTTTCGTACTAGAAGTGATTCATCCAAAGTCTTTCCTAATTCTTTAGCCTTCGTGGCGTAGCCGTTCAGTTTGGCTGTAAACGCATCCACCGTTTCATCCTCCTTCATCTGAAGGGTCTGAAATCCAATCATCAATGATTGTAACCGTGCTTGTTGCACTTTCTCTTCTCCAATGTGTCTCTTTCTTAATGAATCCCATAATTCCTTTGTTGTTTTGCAACTTTCTACTTGTAAGATCACATCTTCGGTCAATGCTTGATATAGGAAGGCAGTTGTTGCCTTATCCTTCTTAACATCTACTTGTGTATCATCCTTAGGTTCTATTGCTTCCCATAAACCTTGTGCTTCTAGTATCACCTTAATTTGTATAGTCCAAACTGTGTAGTTTGTGGTTTTGAATTTAGGGCATTGATACTGTGTCATAGGGGTTACGGGGTTTTGGTGCAGTGTTACTGCCACTCGCATCGTCACCGGGAATTTTGATGGTACTTATGATCTTCACTTTCTACTTTCTATGGGGATTCTAACTAAGTATGGTATTCTTAATACTACGGGAACAGAAATAGTTATTCGGGATTCTAATAGTACGAGATCAATATATAGTTCTCGGGATTTCCTAGTAATGTAAAATAACGATCTATACTATTTAAAGTATAAGAGAAATCCAAAGTTTGAATTTATGACCTCGTTGTTGTGTATTAAACACAGTCGTATTCCCACTTGTGTCGGTACTTGAGTATAATACCAACCACTTTCTTTCTTTCCCACTTTCACTAAACCAATTCGCGTACACCTTTTGATGTTGTCGAATTGCCTTCAGTCTACTTGTTCTTTCACCACGTTGTCTCTCCTTTTTCTTTTTGTTTCGATTTATGATATGTTGCCTTAGAACTCTTGGTCTTGGCTTTCTTTTCGAACACAAGTATCTCCAAATACCTTTCGGTATTTCACTAAGAAAACAAGTCGATTTACTTGTTTTTCTTCTTTACCAAAATGAATGGTAGTATCCTTCGTTGCTTGTCCGCGATCCACAACACTTTCTATTCTTTCTTGTTTCACACCGAGTATGCTTCACCCAAAAATACCTTTCGGTATTTTTCCAACAAAAACCCACAATTGATCAGGTCGTGTTTTTTGTTAATAAACTTTGTATCGCTAGCGTCTTTTCTTCCAAAAACAATCCTTGATTGTTTTTCTAACCGGTTGTGTTTTCTTCTATCTCCAAGCAACGCCTCTTTTTCTCTTCTTGTATATGCCGTATAATATACAAGGTATCCTAACGCGTTTTCTTTTCTTCTTGTCACGTTAAAGTTGTAACAAGGTATCCTTTCTTTCTCTTCTTGTTGTCGTGTATAAAATACCAACAAGGTAATCTTTTTCTTCTTCTGTTGCTGCGTACAAGGGCTCGCAACAGGTATCCAACACCAATAAGATACGGTGTCCTTTGGTTTTCAAATTTCGACACAAAGATAAGTCGTATACTACTTATCTTATGTCCTAGTTATCCAAACAACGTCTCCTAGTTTGAAACGTCGCGTATTTCTTTCTTCCGAAACAAAAGTTTCTGTTTTCTTCTTCCTGAACCAAAAGACCAGCGCTTGTGTTTCTGGTTTTGGTTTCCTTTCTTCTTCTCGTTAAGATCTCTGGTTTGGTGTGTCTCGTTAACAGGTTTTGGTGATTGAATTTTGATTGTAACGAGAGTAAAACAAGGCTCTTGATGCCAAATGTTGTTCCCTAACGTGTATATTTGAGTGAGTCGATATGAAAATGCAAACAATAATTAGAACTTTGAATAACTAAATCATTTAACTATTGAAATGATTCATTACATCGTACATATATACTAATCGAATGGGCATGAACCAAACGACACAACGGTTAGGAAGTAACCGTTTTTTGTAACTGTTTTGTAACCGTTTATGGCGGTTAAATAACTACCTTACATAACTAACTATAACTGCTATCAACCGCTATTCGGTTATAGAGTTTCTGACGAGCAACTTTGGTCCTTCGAGTTTGAAGCAATGTCGAGATTAAAACACATACGTTGTAATATACAATTTTCCCAAAGGGTCAAATAAACTTTCGATTTTGCCCCTCAACTTTTGAAAACTATAGTTCAGTTCCACAAGATAGAATCATTCCATTTCGGTCTTGGTAGATTTAACAACACTTTTTAGCTATTAAAAACCTTATAAAATGTAAAAAGTTTTTAGCCATGAGTAAGGCACTGAATAGGGTAGGTTGGTCGGATTTTGGTCAATCTGGGTTGGGTCACTTTGGAGAAGGTAATAGAAAACACACCCGAACTTGACCCTATTTAGGGTTGGGTTTTGATAGGTTCATGTCTGCTCAGGGTGGTTTCATTTTAGATCGGGTATATTCGGGTTTGGGTTTATACTCTATATTTTACTTATCTCATACTTTGTTCCAACGAGAGAATGTATTATTTTTGTTGTTATGTTGATTTTTATGAAATATAGGAATTTGTTCACATATTATGTTTTAAATCTATAAATACGGATAGAACATAGTTTTAGAAAATACATTAAAGACTATGATCTCATGAGTTGAGATCAATATAGAACTCATATTTGTCATAGAACAAATGAACCAATCATAACCCTCCATTTTTTATCTAAATTAATACAAAATCATTTTCCACATTTTTTTTAAAACAACATATCTTACAAACGGTAAATCTTCAAAATATAAAAAATACACCATCGTGACGAGAATTAAATTATCTTTCTATAGATATGCACTTTTACATATTTTCGACAAACATTTTTTTTCAAAAATTCCGTCCGAAAAATCATATATGATTTTTACGAATCATATATGATTTTAAAAAATCATGTATGATTCGATTTTTCTGAATCATATATGATTTTTACAATCATATATGATTCTCAAAAATCATATGTGATTAAGTAAAAATCAAATCATATATGATTTTCACAAATCATATATGATTTTTGTTGACCGAAATTTTGAAAAAAAAGTTGTTAAAAATATATAGTAGTGCATATCTATAGAAAGATAATTTAATTTTCGTCGCGATGGTATCAATAATTTTTATCATTAACGATTAACGGTTTTGAGATATTTAATTTTTAAAAAAGGGTGAAAGTTTATAATAATAAAAAATGAATGGCTATTATTGGTTGATTGGATCTATGGTAAATTTTGATTCTATATTGAACTTTTGCCATGATCTCATTCGCCCAAAAACATGGTTGTTTAAAAGAATAAATGACTAAAATTTAATCTACACAATCAATCGCTCTTAGCTAAACAATAATTTTTAATATATATCTTTTTAAAGAACAAATGACTAAAACTTAATCTTCACAATCAACCATATCGCTCTTAGCCAAATATTAATTTTTAATATATATTCTTTTCGAAACCCAAACGAATTATCTTGTGCTGATTTTAAACCTTAATAAAACATTAATAATTCTTTTTTGAAGCCCAAATAAATTATCTTTTGTTGATGTTAAACTTGAGTCTACAAAATTGGAGTTGTAATCGAGTCAAGCCGAGCTCGAGCTTGACAAGGCTTGAGTTCGGCTCGGAAATTATAAAGTAGGCTTTCGCTTGGCTCGATAGCTCGACAAGCTCTAATTATCCATGCTTGAGCTCAGCTCGAG
This sequence comes from Chrysanthemum makinoi, assembly GCA_910596185.1. Taxonomy (NCBI): domain Eukaryota; kingdom Viridiplantae; phylum Streptophyta; class Magnoliopsida; order Asterales; family Asteraceae; genus Chrysanthemum; species Chrysanthemum makinoi. The sequence goes on along the minus strand of OU343217.1, from coordinate 246,019,693 downwards.
TAAGCAACTAGAAAAGCTTGAATTTATATATAAACATTGAATTCGATAGCCGCTCATCAAAAAATTAAAAAAAAATACGCGACTAACTTAAGAGCAAAGAGCTTAAACAAAACATTCGAGAGCATTAAGGTTTAAATAGTCCTTTCACAACGAATATTTAATTATTATAGAGGTTCGAAAAGCTCATCTCTAGAAAAATACACGAGTGGACTGCTGTCACACTAGCCTCCGGCAACTTTGAGTCTCAGCTCAAAACTGAATCGCAATGAGAAAGGAAAATTAAGAAGGGAACAAGGATACTTCAGACAAGGATATTGATTGATCTGAATAAAACGTGAGCTCAAAAACATATCTGAACTAGAACTCGTATGCATATGTTAATACATAGAGATTGTTTTAAAATACGCACAAAATGACACCCACGCATTAAGGTGGCACCATGCTCGTTGAGTCGTTGCTACATACAGATCATTCACAAGGCCATAAGCAAGATGGTAAATTGGTAATGTATTATAACTAACGTGACATGGTAGCTTTTTGATTAGCAAATACCTACTGGCTATTGCCGATTAGGGTTATGTTTAATCCCTAAATGATCAAACACATAAATAAGATATAAAAAAAAATAAGTAGCTAAAAACAGTCTCGTTTTTCTCCCAAACTGTGTTTTTTAAGGCATGAAACCCACCCAAGGAAAAATCTTATTCAAGCACTAGATATGATAGAAAAGTATACTTTCTGTAATCATATTTGATGAGATAGTTATGAGAATCTTAAAAAATTTGAGCAAAATGTGCTCATTTTGACCTGAAACCAACCCGCGTGACCCACCTATCTTGCCTATTGGGATAACACTGGTTATACCATTTCTTGGACTTCAAACTAAAATGACATAAGAAAACACACATAAAAGAGTCAACAATGGCATCGAAAAACTAGAATTTTCTCTATATGTCAATAAAATAAAATTTGGTATACAACACAAATTACCAAGAGCTAGGCCATGCCCTAAAGAAAATGTCATTACCATATCAACCCATATAATAATCCCGTTAAAGATGCTCAAGTACTTTATATATACAAATAATCAAGCAGAAAAGAAAACAGCAGGAAAAAAATCGTTAAATTGAATCACTGAGAGGACCAATACCTAACTCATCTTCTATGTCATCTGTATCTTCAAATAGTTTCATAAACCGAGCCTGTTCACGTTGTCTCTTCCTCTTCTGCCAATACTTGTATGCCACAACTAGTCCCACGATGAATAGTACAGTTGAAGCCACGACACTTAGGCCAATGATTATTATGGACCAGTGCATCCCGTTATCTTTTTCATCAAGTGAGGTATCTGAGTTCATTCCTGTGCCAATAACAGCAATTTTCGGTTATTGTCACAAAAAAAACTTTTAATAACAAAAAAGGTAGTAGGATTTGGACTGTTATAAACTTATGTGCAGAATACATGAAGGCTTTGAGCATGTTGATGGTCTCATTGACTTTTTTATAAACGCTATCATGAGTGAACATCCTTAAAAAATTGGTATTCTTATACATGAGCGTAAGGGGGCGTTTGGATATGTGTTTTGAAAGGGACTATACGATGTCAAAAAATTTAATCAATTAATCAAGCGTTACAGTTTCTAGAGAAGTGTGATTATTAAATAAAATTAACAGATAAAATGGCTAAAAAACATTCTTGCGAGAAAACGAGAAATATCTTATACATTAGTTGGTTTAGGGATGTTCTGTATGATGTTCTTAAACGAGCAGAAATTTCTTCTAAAAAAAAAAAGTGAACTTTCCGGATCCGCTTAAAGGGAGGTCTACTTCGGCGGGAGACATACTTGTGTTTGGATGGGTGTGTGGATCTTACCGGAGTGTCCCCTCTTGTTGGGCTAAGGGACAATGGGTTTGTTGCTAGACAAGCGGCGTTGAAGCGTCGGGCAAAGTTGCTAAACAGCTTGTTTAGAGAATCAACACGTATTTACCCCTTTTTTCTTTTGATACATTTGGGTTCCTAGCTTCTTGTGGAGTTTTGACTAGGGTTTAACGGGTTGTGCAAAGTAATTTTGCGACCCCTAAGTCACAAAATTTCATTTTTAGTAGAATTGGGTTTGCCATTCAAAAGGGAGTTACGGCACAGCTTGTTGCCCGTTTGCCTGCCATCTTATTGTAATCCGTTATAAAAGTCTGTTTTAGTTGGTTTTCCTACACCTAGCGTGACACTCAATATTTAAACCTCTATGGCTCTATATAAACATAAACTTAGACAAACGATAACCATATAGACACTTAGAGAATGTTATATCCATACATTAGACTCTGAATATTGCAGCTTCAAATTGCAATAATACTACAAACGATTACAAAACAAGCATTCAAACACTCCTACTATATTATTGCAACGGGAAAGCCCCTACCTGAAAAGAAATGGTCCAGGGTTCAAACCAGCTACTACCCCAAACCCTAAGGTTGTATATAATATGAAAATAAGCTAGAGAAGAATTTACCATCCACGCACTTATGGCACACAAATGTCGCATTGAATTCCTTGCCTTTGGTGCGGATATATCGACCATCAGAGTTTTTGAAATCAGAAGGACAGAATTCCCACTCATCAAACACATCATCGGACTTCAGACGATCCTCTTCGTAGAACCCACATCGCTTGCATTTTTTACTAGTGAAAACGGTAAGAGGCTGAAAATAAGAAGCACCAATTGAAGTCAGTTTCCAAAAATACACTGCAATCATGATATAACATGTACTGCCCCAAATACCGGTTTGGATATTACAATCCCATAAGTCAATCAAATGCATTTATGATAGGAAATAAAAAGACACTGAAATTCATCGTTCCTTCAAGATATATTAGTGCGGATCATATAAACCGCTCTTCAGTGACACCAATAATTGGGGTGGCAATTGTGATCAATTTACTTGAAAAGGGTAAATATTGGTTATATTTAATCTCAAACAGGTCGAAAGGTGCCCAAATGAATTTCAGTTCTTACATCCTCCAAAATCGCCTAATTAATAAACATTGTGTAAGATAGTTTTGTAATCATACACATTAACTATTTACAGAAACCATACAACAACAACAACAACAAACCCAATCCCGCCAGGGCATGGTATGGGGGAGGTAAAATGTAGACAGATCCTACCCCTACACCAGGGTAAACCCGTGGGTAGGGAGACTGCTTCCAACGAGACCTCTGGCAAGTGCATGTGTGCTAGTGCGTAAGGATAGATATGGCAAAAAAAAGTGGCTGTGGGTCAACCCGATCTGAAACATCACCCAACCCAACTGACCCTCCCATGTTGCTACCTGGACCTACAACGTACAGAGACATTTTTATACCTGAAAAGATTTGCGAGAATGATGATACCACAAACCCATAAGAGTAAAGGAAAATAACTAGCAGGGATAGCAGTTGGAAAGTCTCAGAGTCTTATTTATACCTGAAAAGATTCTTCAGCCCTGAAAGTGTATACAGTCTTTGTCTTCTTCACATCTGGTAAAACTGTCTTGTTCTCCTTGTTACATAGAAAGTAAACTGTGGGCGAGGCAGTTATCCATTCATGGGTTGTATATATTTCAAGAGACTCAAGCGTAACCTCTGCTGACAATAAAATTTCTGCAAACGAAAGTGATAACCACATAAAAATCTACACCAGCAGACTATATCAATCCAACTGTAAAAATAGACGCAATGCATCAAAATCCTAGAAACATGAACCGTCTTTATTCGCATAACCAAAATAGTCGTAAGCAGGCAGTTTATATCACACATATATCAAACACATATGTACACACACAGATTCATATGAAAATGGTCATATCTGATCAAGGACTTGTGAAGCCTATGTGCTTCTATGTTCACAGGGAGATAAAACAAAATCTTTAGAACTTTATTTGTTCCTAGCAGACCCTTTATAGCAAATCAATTCCAACGGTTCACCGATAGCTTGTCGGAAACTTAAAGTGACGCCTAAGCAGTAAGCGCAAAGCGCTAGCTTCATCAACCGTAGAACAAACCGATTTAACTATCATCGGTCATCATTATCCCCGTCGCCCTAATACTTTACTTATAATCTGTGATGACGATTGTTAACAAGCGTCTTTTCTGTATACAAGTTTTCACATATGCTTCTTACTTCAAATTACTAACCCTTAACACACATGGTATCTTTTTATCTTTATGCTATATCCCAAAAACACCATAGCAATAAACATATCATATATTCTTTTAGCTTCATACTCAAATCTAAAACTATTTCATATTCATGCCTCAACCGTAAACAAAAAAATAACTGCCCAAACTAGTTTTATATGGATAAGGCTAATGATGAATGGAATGATATAGTTTCCTTCCGGTGTGGTTTCATTTGCTCTTGCCTCAGATTATTGCAGACTGTTGTGTGTCATGATAAAGGTATGCTGGTTCATTTAAACTGCCTGAATTCATAGTACGAAACGTGGTTGATAATAATGAAAATCCCCTGTTTGATGGTCAATCATGTTTAGTTCTATGTTGGGCTGTTTCTAGAGCTTTGGTCAACCTGTTTATATCTCTATTTGGTTCAGCAGAGCATATAAAGGGCTGTTTCTAGAGCTATAGTAATAATATATTTCGCCATTCGCCAAAAAACTGCCAAAACTAGTCTAACTACTTCAATCCAATGAACGGCTCTCGAAACATTCACAAACACAGGTACTTAAGTCATATACTAATACTTATACACATAATAACAAAGACGATATGCCGATAATGTAGAAACTATCTGATCCTATAATAATTAAGGGGGTGTTTGTTTAAGCTTATTTGTGGGCTTACGAGCTTATATGATTTCGGCTTATTTTTTCATAAGCTCAGATTTTTTTGAGACATATGTGGTTGTATAAGTTTATTATATCATAATAATCTTATAGAAAGTCTCGAAATAAGCTGAAAATTTAAGCTTATGAAAAATAAGCCGGAATCATATAAGCTGGTAAGCCCGCAAATAAGCTTAAACAAACACCCCCTTAATTGTTATTGGATCAATAATTATAACCAAATATATATCAATTCGATTGATAAATTAATAAAAAAATTTACCTGGAAAACAAAAGAGGAATAAAATTGAAACCCTAGAATAATAATTCAAACGATTCTTCATTGATTAAATTTAAGGGAAATTTTTGAAGAAATTGAATTGGAGAAAATCGTGACGGTGGCGTAATGGTAGTCCGGCGAGTGAAAGAGGGAGAGATTCGCGCGTTTTATTCAATATTTAGGGGTGTTTGGTATAGAAACATTTTTTTTTTTTTTTTTTTTTTTTTTTTTTTTTTTTTTTTAATTTTGTATTTATATGACAAACATAAGGGGCCGTTTAGTAGAAATTTTCTTATTTTTTCGTTCCAAAATTACCAGAGAATTGAATGCTTTTTCTTCTTTAGAAAGAGTTTGAGAAATTTGAAAATCCAATTAGTTGGAGTTATATTTTTTTTTTTTTTTTTTAAATAAAAAGTTGTTTAGTTGAAACTATTTTCAATCATTTTTCTTTTCATAATTTACTTTTTTCTTCAGATCTTTATATACAAGTATAAAAGTAGAGGCACTTTATTTTGCATACTCAAAAATCATTGCATACTAAGTGATAAATCTCCACCTTCCATTTAGTTTGATCTAATGGTAGGGATTAACCTAAGATTTAATATGTCTAAACCTAAGTCCATGTTTTTTTCTTGTCTTTTTCTTTTCTTTTTATCTTTTTTTTATTTATTTTCTCATTATTTGTATTTTAATCACTTTTTTTAATTTCACGTTTTTTTATTTTTTTTCTTTTTTTTTTTGGTCAGTTTTCATACGTTTTTGTCCGTTTTCTCCACTTTTTATACGTTTTCGTCTGTTTTCATACGTTTTCGTCCGTTTTCATACGTTTTCGTCCGTTTTCTTACGTTTTCGTCCATTTTCATACGTTTTCGTCCGTTTTCGTCAGTCTTGTTACGTTTTCGTCTGTTTTCGTCCGTTTTCTTACGTTTTTGTCCGTTTTCATACGTTTTCATCCGTTTTCTTACGTTTTCATACGTTTTCGTCCGTTTACATCCGTTTTCGTCTGTTTTCTTACATTTTCGTCCGTTTTCATACGTTTTTGTCTGTTTTTTTGCGTTTTCGTTCGTTTTCTTACGTTTTCGTCTGTTTTCTTACCTTTTCTTCTGTTTACTTACGTTTTCGTCCGTTTTCTAACGTTTTCGTCCGTTTTTATACGTTTTCGTTCGTTTTCTTACGTTTTTGTCCGTTTTCATACGTTTTTACCATTTTTCGTTTACTTTGTTTTCTTACATTTTAAATACATTTTTCCTATGTTTTCATTCGTTTTTGTCCGTTTTCTTACGTTTTTGTCCATTTTCATACCATTTTGTCTGTTTTATTACGTTTTCATCGTTTTCCGTAGGTTTATATACGCTTTCGTCTGGTTTTTGAAATTTTCGTCCATTTTTATACGTTTTCGTCCGTTTTCATACGCTTTTTTCCGTTTTCATTCGCTTTTCATTTGTTTTTATACGTTTTCATCCGTTTTTCGCAATTTTTATACGTTTTCGTTATTTTCATATGTTTTCATGCTTATTATTAAACTTTATTATATTACATGTCTAATATCAATTGTGATATTTATTATAAAAAAAGTTAATGTCTAATATCACTTGTGATATTTCATAAACAAACAAGTATGTTTTTTAACCTTTAATATCACCTGAGATATTTCATTTCTCTTTATATTTTTATATATTATCAACTATGTATTTTCTAATATTTTTATAATTTTCAGTTACAAGATAGTTTTTGTGTCTTTCATCGCAATTGACAAGCGCATCTTTTTTTAATGCAACCAATGTTATCTATCACTTGTGATATTATACTCTTAGTAGAAATAAAATGGTTAAACTCTTTTTAGGTGAATTCTTATTTTGTTCAACAAAATGCTAATTTAATGCAACACTTGTTTGATTTTGAGAATATGTCAATTCTCTATTTTCATAGTTTGCTTCTTTTTTATTCATTTTGATATTTTTTAAGTGAACTTTTTTATCTCTTGTGATATAACACTGTAAGAAAGATGAAGAGTATTACACTCTTCATCATATATGTGTTATCAGTTGTGATACTCAACTAAAAATGTGAAATATTAAATTCATACCAAATGTGATAAGAATTTAGTATTTTACCAAGTATATATGAAAGAAATGATAATAAAAATCACTTATTATATTCTTGTGATGATTACATTCATTTTTTTATTTGTGTTTTTGAAAATATTTAGGAAGATTTTTGTGTTTTATGATAATATGAAATATTAGAAAATGTGTTTAACTGAAAACAAAAGATGTTATAAAACTTTTGTTAGACTTGAGATGTATTTTTCTATTTAATGGATACATTGTGCATGTTTCGATAGGTTTTATAGCGGAATTTAAAAATATATATGGTTGAATCAGCAAAATAAAAAAGTTATAGTTGAAGAAAGCACACATCTTTATAAACAAACTGAGTAAGCTCAAACACCTGTGATATCACACATGATATCACATGTGATATCACACATGATATCAAAGGTGATATCACCTCACTTGTGATCTTTGTAGTAAAAATCGGCCTGGGCGGCTGATTAATCCTTGCATAATCGCTGATCGCTCACAAAGCGCCTTGATTTATCATAATCGGCCTATTTAATCGGTTTGGCCGAATATCGCTAAAAATTGGTCAACAAACCGATTTATCGGACAAAATCGGTCTAATCGGATTAATCGAACAAAATTGCTTAAAAATAACAAAATCGCTTAAAAATGGGTCAAAATCGCTTAAAACCGGTCAAAAAACCGATTAATCGATCAAAGATCGCTTAAAATGGTCAACAGACCAAGTAATATCTATGTTTGACTTTGAACTTTGAAGAATTATGTATTATGTTTATATTTGAACACTTTAAATATTTGAACTTTGATGCACTATGCTTATCTCATACATATAATATAATATAATATCTAGAGTTACAATTTTGTGCATAAAAATTTCAATCCGATTAATCCCCGCCTAACCGATTAATCGCTTGGCCCTACCTTACCGCTTCACTAGCGCCTAGCGCTTTTTACAACCTTGCTAGTGATATCACAGGTGATATCACCGGTGATATCACAGGTGATATCACCGGTGATATCACAAGTGATATAAACAATGATATCACACATGCTATCACCGGTAATATCACACATGATATCAACGATGTTATCACACATGATATCACGTGTGATATCACAGGTGAGGTGATATCACAAGGGTTTGAGCTTCCTCAGTTTGTATATAAAGATGTGTGCTATCTTCAAACATAGCTTATTTAGTTTGCTGATTTAACCATAGATATTTACAAAGCCTGCTATAAAACCTATCGAAACATGCACAATGTATCCATTAAATAGAAAAATCCACCACAAGTCTAACAAAAGTATTATAACATCTCTTGTTTTCAGTTGAACAACTTTTCTAATATTTTATAATATCATAAAACACAAAAATCTTCTTAAATATTTTCAAAAACACAACCATCATATTCTTAGTTGAGTATCACAACTCATAACACATACATGATGAAGAATGTAATACTTTTCATCTTTCTTACAGTGTTATATGACAAGAGATAAATAAGTGTCACTTACAAATATCAAAATGAAAACGTCTGAAAACGGACAAAAACGTATAAAATCGAATGAAAAACGTATGAAAACGGACAAAAACGTATAAAACAGACAAAAACGTATAAAAATGGATGAAAACGGACGAAAACGTATAAAAACGGATGAAAAAGTTTGAAAACAGACGAAAACGTCTAAAAATGGATGAATACGTAAAAAAAACGGATGAAAACGTCTGAAAACGGACGAAAACGTATAAAAACAGACGAAAATACATGAAAATATAAAATACAGACGCGTCTAAAACGGACGAAAATACATGAAAACCTAAAAAACAGACAAAAACGTATGAAAGTGGATGAAAACAGCGAAAAGCGGAAAAGCGGTGGCACGTATGAAAGCGTAAAAACACGTCTGAAAAATGGACGAAAGCGAAAGCGGATGAAAACGTATGAAAATGAGCGAAAAGCGCGTAAGAAAATGGAAATTATGAAAACAACAGCGTGGGAAAAAGAAAAAGACGAAAACGTAAGAAAGCAGACGAAAACGGGACGTTAACGGGCTAAAACGTAAGAAAAGAGACGAGCGTATGAAAACAGACAAAAGCGTATAAAAACGGACGAAAATGTCGAAAACAGGACGAAAATGTCTAAAATGGGCGAAAACGTAAACGGGCCAGCGTGTGAAAGCGGACAAACGTCTAAGAACAGACGAAAACTTATGTAAACGTATGAAAACGTACAAAAACTTATGAAAACGTCAGAAAACGGATGTAAACGTACGAAAATGGACGAAAACGTTAAAAAAAAACGACGAAAACATATGAACACGGACGAAAACGTATAAAAACGAACGAAAACGTATGAAAGCGGGAAAAAAAAACTTGAATAAAAAAGAACGTGAACTTAAAAAAAAAAAAAAAAAATGAATTTGAAATGAACGTGAATTCCAAAAAGAAAGAAAGAAAAAAGAAAAAAGAAAAAAAAATGTTAATAAATAAGAAATATAAAAAGACAAAGAAAAAGGAGAGAAAAAACATGGACTTAGGTTTTCATATTAAATTTTAGGTTTATCCCCACCATTAGATCATACTAGATGGATGGTGAGGATTTGTCCATTGGTAAGCACCAAAATAAGAGTAAGCATTTGAAAATTCCTCTATAAAAGTAATCTATACTATTTTATAAAGTGTTCAGGACTTTCTAAATAAAGAAGTTTTAAAACTTTTAAGACAAAAAATATTTCTTTAATAGGAAATTAATAAGTCATTAGTTAATGTTATTCATCATATAGTTTTCATGACAATTTTCATAAATAAAAAGTAACATTCTTTCATACATTAAGTGTAGTCCATTAAATGTAGACTTGTAACCGCCCAAACCTTAATGGTATATAAGCCAACCTAAAAACCCTAACACCATTACGAAACACTCTATTCTTTTTCCGAGCACCGATAAAAAAAACGCACACACAAAATTAAATAAATCTACTCTCATATTGGTGTTCGGTTACCTACGATAGAAATAAATAAGCTTTACTTCTCTAATTATAGTAATAGAATGACAACTTTTATTTGGATATGAAATAGTTTGCATTGCTATTGCTTATAGTTATTTTAATTAAAAGTTGTCATTCATTCGTAAAGTTACCGTTAGAAAAAACGTATAAATGAAAAACATTTGTTCGCTATAATTATGCACCGGGTACCCGCCGCAACATTGCGCGGGTATCCTTCTAGTATAAAATAAAATACAAATAAAATTAATAGAAACAAACTACAACCATAAGCATATATTTAATTTGCAATATACTCAAAATTAACACTAGTACAAGCACATATAACATCCCGATTTAAAAACACAAGTATCAAATCCAAAAACAAAACATAAACAAATTTAATACATAAGCATACTATTAAGGTTGCATCCGCTGCGCTCGACGACGACTAGTATACTTATCCCACAAGCTATCTGCAATTGAATCTCTGACATGACGCATTTCCATATTATCTGTCAAATCCAAATCAGAACCTTCAAAACCTTCTTGAACCACGCTAGAGCTTTCACCCGGAACTTCTAAATAATCTTGACCATATATTGTAAATAAATTATCGGCCCTATCTTCCATCCGTATATAATTATGTAATGCACAACATGCATGCGGAATCAACATTTGACGTCTCAACGGGTAGCTTGGTATATCTTTCAAAATATGAAATCTTGCTTTGAGTACACCAAATGCTCGTTCTATGACGTTCCGAACGGAAGAATGCATAAAGTTGAAGAGTTCCTTTTTTCCCTTCACACCTCTAACTCCTTCCCCACGTTGCCAATCAGACCGATGATACCGCTCACCCCGATAAGGAGCCAAAAATCCTTTAAGATTTGGATACCCACTATCGACAACATAGAAATGATCTACACAAAAGTAGTCTTAGTCAATAAACATTTTCTTTAAAAGAGTCATGATATATAAAGGCAAAAGGGCTACTTTTAACAAGTTTAAAATATATAAGATACAAGCTTAACAAATCTTACCGCCTTTAGGCACAAGAAACTTGTTTTCAGGTCTAATTATAGCATCATAGAACACGCGTGAGTCATTAGTCGTTCCTTCCCAACCAGTATACACAAAAGTAAACATCATGTCATGTGAGGAGATCGCCAACACATTTTGAGTAACAAGAACCGCTTTTCTACCTCGAAATGACTTTTGTTTTGACGTTGGTGCCCATGCTGCTACATGATCAGTTTTAACATTTCATTAACACACAAAAGAATATGACACAGTTTCACTTAGCCAAAAACTATCTCTACACACACACGCTCAAGCACCTATTTCACTTCACATCTTTGCGTGGAACCAAGAAGTGGCTATGTTAGGAAACGCTAATCTCAGGACCCAAATTCGAGCACTACCTCGTATTATTCTGCTTAGCTAATAAGCTTTGCCAACACCCTATTAAATACCTTAGTTGAATAAGCTGTTTTGGACTAATTAGTTATATATAACAAAAAAACTCCAGCTTAAGTTGGTGACAAGTTGGTCCAAATATTGTACCATGTATTGTTCTGTATAGCTAATAAGCTGTTTTGGAACAAACTAATCATATAAAGAAAATTTTAGCTTAGGGGGTGTTTGTTTCGGCTTATATAGCCGACTTGTGGCTTATTTTTTTTTGGGCTTATGTTTCATAAGCTCACTTTTTGTGGTTTCGTTTGAAATTTTTCAGCTTATATAAGCTTGTTATGACATACTAAACTTATTTAAGCCGAAAAAAATTCAAAGTAAGCCACAAAAAGCGAGCTTATGAAACATAAGCTCATAACCAAATAAGCCATAAGCCGGTTATATAAGACGAAACAAACACCCCATTGGCTGATAAGCCAATCCAAACACTAACTCCTACATTATACTGAATAGTCAATAAGCTATTTTTAAAAGCTTTGCCAAACATCCCCTAAACTACTTAGATCAATGTATGAACTGTTTTAGACAAAAAAAAAATCTACTTAACATCTGAATAATAAATACCACGACCCAGATATATATTATAACATCTATTCATAGCTAGATAATATGTATTAATGAACAATAAAGTATTATTCATAAAAGCAGATCTGGTACGAGATAAGAGATGGACAAAGATTGGAATAAGGATAAAAAGATACCTCGGATTGACGGAGACGGTGGACGGAGGTGTGGGCGGCGATGGAAGGTGGACGGAGGTGGGTAAACGGATAAGAGTGATGTGAGAGGAAATGAGTTTTATTATTTTAGAAATGAAAAAAGTGAGAAGGGTGTAATGGTATTTTCATTTTTCTATTAAGAATTGGAAAATGAGAAATTCATATTTTTTGAAAATTATTGGAAAAAAGTGCGACTAAACCTGTTTTCAGTTTTTGCTTTTTCGTATGAAAAATTTTATGGAAAAATGGAGTATTTTTCTCCAACTAAACGGCCCCTAAACATTTGAGAAAAGTATTTGTAAAGCCTTTTAAAAATTTGATTAAAATGAAATGTGCATATCGAAACAAATTTAGAATAAACAAATACCAAATATCTCAATAACAAATACCAAATGACGACGTATATGCCCCTTCGGTCCAGTGACCGAAAGGCTTAACACTCTTTCCGAAGAGTCCTATACTTACCGAAAGACCCAACATTCTACTGCAACAGTCCAATGATGTACCGAATGGAACAACGACAAGTCATCCGTCCGAAGGGCACGCTGACCTGACAGTACCTTTGGCATGTAGCCTGGATACACTTTGTTTCATTCTCCTGAATGTCAGACACGACCCCAGAAACAGTGTCAGGAACAATGTCAGCTCTGACAACATCAACGGTCCCATGAAGTACGACAGACCCAGGGACCAGATAGTGACATCAGGTAGTATAAATACACATACAGTATTTGGGAATAAGGTATCATTTTCTACACACACACATTTTATACTACACCTTTCGGTAAAACACATACTTATCCTCACGTCGGAGTTGGGTCCTGAGATAACACCCGGGGCGAGACTAACGCGTTGTTCATCTTAGCAGGTATCTAGAAGGCTTATCTCCAAGGCTGAAAGATAACTGCTGCAACCCACAAAAAAATACTTCAACATTGGCGCCATCCGTGGGACCCGCATTCAATCTACTAGAGCTATAGGATGATGGGTTCGACACCACCGGAAACTTCCGGAGGAGGAGAAGGAAGTTCCACACCATTGACGAAGGAGCAGTTAGAAGGGTATGTAACTGCTCTCAAGTCCATGATAAAAGAGCACAACAGCCGAAGGGACACCGTTGAGCCGATACGATTGGATTTTGAAGATGAAGCGACTCTTGATAAGAGTGCGCCGGCGGACAAGAAGAAGGAAATAGTTACTGGGAGTAAAGTGAAAGACGAAGACCTAGCGAAGCCCTTTAAGGAAGTCTTGAAGTCCCCCTTTAGTAGGCGAATCATCGAGTTCTCTGCTCCGGAGCATAAGATGCCCACTCACATCAAGCTGTACGATGGGTCGACGGATCCCCAAGATCATCTCAACAGATTCACCGGAGCTGCAGGACACGGAGAGTGGCCGATGCCAGTATGGTGCCGCATGTTCCAACAGACTTTAGACGGAAAGGCCAGGGGATGGTTTGATGGGCTCCCACCGGGGAGCATAGATGAATGGGCAGCTTTCAGGGACCAGTTCGAAACTCGTTTCTCTCTGCATAAAGCTTGTGTCAAGGACCCTACCGAAATTGCCAAGATAGTGAGGAAAGCTAACGAAACGTTGCCGGAGTTCAAAGAAAGATGGACCACCGAAGCGGAATTCATACAGGGAGCACCGGAGATAATGAGGATCTCCTCGTTCATGAATGGGTGCGAATGTCCCGAGCTGGCCAAGCGGTTCGCCGACACAATCCCTAAGACCGTGGAGGAGATGATGATTAGGGTTGATGACTTTGTAAGGTCAGAGGAAGCTTTTGCCAGTACTGAGTTACCTCGAGGGGAGCATTATGATACAACCCGAAGGGCCCCAACTGGACCCTTCCGAAAGGACGAAAGGGTTGCCAGAAGTCACTACGGAGGGGATAGGAAGAACGAAGGACGATACGCATACCCTGGGAAAGATCGGGGGGGCCCATACCACCATGGCGACAGGTCGGCGCTTTACGTGCCTCATCGCGGTGACCACCCGAACCGAGGCAACCCCCGTCTGACCCTAGACTCCCTCACAAAGCCCCCAAAGGAAATTTTGGCCACAGAACATCAGCTGCGTCTACCTCCTCCAAAGCCGATGCGTGATCCCCCTCGCAAGGAGAACCAAGATAAGTACTGTGACTATCACGGAGAGAAAGGGCATTACACGAATGATTGCTATCAGCTCAAGAGACAGTTAGATCTAGCATTGGAGTCAGGGAAGCTGAATCATCTGGTTAAGGACCTCAGGCAGAAGGGAAGGAGAGAGCCTCCAAGGAATGAGACAGGAGCCAAAGATAAGGTCATCAACATGATCCGAACCTGGCGGGAACGAAGGAAGAGAAAGTCATTGGAGCAAGAAGAGAGATGGATGAATGTGCCCATAACTTTTCCCCCTCTGCCCGATGGGGATGTGTCAGATGACCCTCTCATAGTCGAAGCCACAATGGAGGGATATCTAGTAAGAAGGGTCTTTGTGGACGAGGGGGCCTCGGTAGAAGTAATGTTTGAACACTGCTTCAACAACTTGCCTCAGGAGATAAGGTCCCGGATGAGGCAGACACAGACGGATTTGCTTGGATTTGCCGGGCAGGTGACTCGTCCGCTGGGAAAAATCGAGTTAGACGTTTCATTCGGGGATGAAGGGTTATATCGGAAGGTCAGGATGAAGTTCACAGTTATTCGGGCACCATCACCATATAACGTCATCTTAGGAAGGACCGGACTGAAAATTCTGAGGGCCATACCTTCCACGGTCCATTCCATGATGAAATTCCCAACCCCGCAAGGAATTGCCACGCTTGTCAGTCGTTCCATCATCATTTCAGAGTGTAGAAGGCTGGAAAGGTTACAGAACATTGTTCCGGAGGAGAGTAAGGTAGAAGTGGAAACTGGAGAGGTGGGTTTGACGGAAGAGGTGGCTATCAATCCCGCCTTCCCCGAGTAGGCTGTGACGATAGGAGGTGCCCTGTCCGCGGAGGGCAAAAGACGCCTCAAAGAGTTATTACGAAGAAACCTAGATATATTCGCTTGGGAACCGGCGGACATGACGGGAGTCCCCAGAGGAATCATTGAGCACACTCTAAATGCCAACCCTTCCGTAGACCCAGTATGTCAAAAGCGCCGGATGTTGGCAGCAGACCGAAGTCAGGCAGTCACAAAGGAGGTAGAAGAGTGGGTCAGAGCCGGCATTGTCAGACCGGTAAAATACCCTACCTGGATATCTAACCCTTTTTTAGTAAAGAAGTGTGACGGAAGCTGGCGGATGTGCATTGACTTCAAGAACATCAACTCTGCCTGCCCCAAGGATTACTACCCTTTGTCGGAGATCGATTGGAAGATCGAATCGGTCATGGGATATAAATACAAATGTTTCTTAGACGCTTACAAAGGATATCACCAGGTGCAGATGGCGAGGGAAGACGAAGAAAAAACAGCTTTTTACACTGAACAAGGAACTTACTGTTACACCAAAATGCCATTCGGCCTGAAAAATGCAGGAGCCACCTACCAACGCATGATAGATTCGGCTTTCCAGTCACAGATAGGGAGGAACCTTGAAGCATATGTGGATGACATGGTCATCAAGAGCAAGGAAGAGCAGGGAATGCTAGCGGACTTAGCCGAAACATTCGACAACCTTCGAAAGATCAACATGAAGTTGAATCCTAAAAAGTGCTCCTTCGGGATGGAGGAAGGAAAGTTCCTAGGATACATGGTAACTTCAGAAGGAATTCGGGCAAACCCAAAGAAGACGAAGGCAATAATGGACATGCAATCACCTAGGACTCTGAAGGAGATGCAGAGCCTCAGCGGCAAATTGGCGGCACTCAATTGTTTCTTGGCTCGTTCGGCTGAAAGGTCCTTACCCTTCTTCGAACCGCTTAAGAACATCACTAAAGAGAATAAGGAGGAGTATCGGTGGACGGAAGAGGCGGAATCGGCATTCCAAGAAATGAAGAAGTTGATAACAGATCTACCCTCACTAACAACACCGATGGCGAAGGAGACACTGTACGTGTACCTTGCAGCCGCAAAGGAAGCAGTCAGCGCGGTCCTCCTCACAGAAAGAAAGGGAAGACAGTTACCAGTCCGTTATGTACGCCGGACACTCAATGAAGCAGAAAGGAACTATGCCCCGATTGAGAAACTAGCACTATGTCTGTTGCACATGTCAAGAAGGCTCCGGAGATACTTCGAGGCACACCCCATAATGGTGATCACAGACCAACCTATAAAGCAGATCCTCAACAAGACGGAAGCATTCGGGAAATTGGCCAAGTACTCAGTGGAGTTGGGTGCTTACAACATCACCTACGAGCCCCGGAACGCAATCAAAGGTCAAGTGTTAGCGGACTTCCTATCAGAAGCTCCCATTGGAGAAAGCAACGGCAAGTACTTCGAACAGTCTGTGATAAAGAAGAAAGAAGAGGAGAAATGGCTTCTGTATACAGACGGAGCGTCCAACAACAAGGGTTCCGGAGCGGGCCTTGTACTGATCAACCCAGAAGGAATGGAATTCACTTACGCCATCCGACTTGAATTTGAAAGCACCAACAATGAAGCCGAATATGAAGCCCTGCTGGCAGGACTAAGGATGGCGGAAAGCATGAAAGTCCACGACCTCGAAGTCCGGGTGGACTCTAAGCTGGTGGCCAATCAGATAAACGGAGATTATGTGGCGAGTCACGAAAGTATGATCAAGTACCTTGCAAAGGCAAAGGAGTACATAGCTGGTTTTGAAAACTTCACCATCCGGAACATCCCTAGGGGTCAGAATCAAAAGGCGGATGTTCTTAGTAAACTAGCCACGGTCGCTTTTGACCACTTGACGAAGGAAGTACTAGTGGAGGTGCTAAGAGAAAGATCGACGGAGAGTAAGGAAGTTAATAATGTCGTTGAAGAAGGAGACAACTGGATGACCCCTATCATCCGGTGTCTTGAGGAAGGAATTTGGCCGGAAGACCCTAATGAAGCCCGCACCCTAAGGATGAAAATCAGCCAGTATGTCATGGAGGACGGGGTACTCTACCAAAAAGCTTACCTAGTGCCCATGATGAGGTGCGTCGGTCCCTTACAAGCGAACTATGTTATAAGGGAGATACACATGGGAGCATGCGGAATGCACTCCGGTCCTCGGTCAGTTGTAGCGAAAGCCATGCGGCAAGGGTACTACTGGCCCACTATGCACCGGGATGCTTGAAACGAGATAATCAAGTGTGACTCCTGCCAGATCCACTCCCCAGTGCCACAACTCCCGAAAACCAAGCTAACACCCATCATGGCCCCATGGCCCTTTTACCAATGAGGTATGGACATAGTGGGACCTCTACCTTCGGCAGCCGGAAAGGTCAAGTTCCTCTTAGTTGCCATCGACTATTTCACCAAGTGGACGAAAGCCAAGCCGTTAGCAAGGATCACTGCGAAAGACGTCACGAAGTTTGTATGGGATAACATAGTGTGCCGCTTCGGTCTCCCTGCCATCATCATCACAGACAATGCTAAGCAATTCATAGACAACCCCTTCAAGAGCTGGTGTGAAAACCTCAACATCAAGCAAATCAACACCGCCGTGGCCCACCCACAGGCCAACGGACTGGTGGAAAGGGCAAACAAAAGCTTGATGGAAGGAATCAAGGCAAGGTTAGGGCGTGCAAAGGCAGGATGGGTGGACGAATTACCGAATGTTCTCTGGGCACTCCGGACGTCCATCAAGACGAGTAACAGAGAGACGCCTTTCAACCTCACCTATGGTAGTGAAGCGGTAATACCGGCTGAAATAGGCATGCCGACTTACAGGGTGAGAAGGATAAGAGAAGGTCTCGAAGAAGAAGACCCTCGCCGGGCGGAGGAGCAGAATGAAGAGGAAATTCGCCTCAATCTCGACCTGCTACAGGAAAGGAGGGAAGAAGCAGCAGTGATGGAAGCTCGATACAAAACAAAGCTGGAAAAATACTATAACCGAAAGGCACGGCTTCAAACCAGGGGAATTCGTGTACCGAAAGAATGAAGCCAGTAGAGTCGAAGATCTAGGCAAGCTGGGACCAAAATGGGAGGGTCCTTACCGGGTCAAGGAGGCGGGCCTCAACGGATCCTACATATTAGAGACCTTGGACGAAGAAGAAGTTCCCCGGAAATGGCATGCAGTGAATTTGAAGAAGTGTTTTCTTTAAAAATATTCGCAAGAAAGATGTAAGCCTACGGGCATGAATTATTTTGTTTCACTATCAGTAAACAATGAGATATTCCCCTACCTATGACGGAGGAGGAAAATTTTCCATGATTACATCTCATTCAAAAGGGAAGGGTATGAACCGGCGGAGATTAGCTACCTCCGCCCGTACATCCGAAAACCTTCCAATTAAAATAAATTTACCCCCGTAAGTGCAATGACACTAGGGAAGGCCACATACCATTCGGTAGGCGACTGCATACCCCCGGATAATGCTAAGACATTAAGGGACGAGCCGAGGCATATATGCGCAAACGGCACGCAGATACCCCGAAGGCGTGACGACGCCAGGGATGAGCCACCAGGCAAATTTACCAAAAGGCGAAACATTACCCCAAGGTTGCTAAGTCACTAGGGAAGGCCGCAGCATATTTGCTCACAGGCATAATTTAAACACAAAAAGTGCCAAGTCACTAGCAAAAAGCACAAAAGACATACACAAGCATATATATATCGGATGACCTCGTTAGCATTATGAAGGTACGAAAATAAATTGTTTAATTACAACCCAAAGGCACGCAGGCCCATCATAATACAAACATAACATTGTCTTAACATTCAAAAGTTTACAAGACAAGATAAAAACTAAGAGCCTCCGGAAGCGCCTGCACCGGGAGTAGATCCTGACCCTTCGGGGAATATGTTCATTAAATCCGCAAGAGGAAGGTGATAAGAACGCTTGATCTTCTCAATATAGGGGAAAGACCTCTCGAACATCTCGTCATAGGCAGCAGTAAATCCTTGAACCGCTTGCATGTCAAAGTCTTTTTGCTCAGCGAGGATCCTGCCGACCTCCTCTTCGTCGCGACCTTCCTTAAGGCCATCCAAATAACCAGAATCTATGGCGGCGTTAAAGACACTCCCCCAAGCTTGCTGGTATTCGTCACTCCCGTGTAATCGTCGGATAACCGCCGGAATCAGTTCTTTCACATAGTTGAACCTCAAGATCTCCTCATGACCCGCACTTACGGCGAACTTCTCAACGTCAGCTCTTAAGACCGCAACTTCCTTCTCGGATTCATCCAGCTCCTCCATCTTCTTTTTCAAAGCCTCTTCCAACAATCCCATATTTTTCTCTCTCTCCTCGTCTTTAGTCTTTAACTCATTTAGCTCCTTCTCCAGAGAAGCCAGACGGGAACCTATTTCCTCTTCCTTTCGGCCGCAATCCTGATGAGATGCCTGGAGGGTCTGATTATCTTGAACAAGTTTTTGATTAACCTCCATTTGAGCCCGAAGATTGTTTTGAGCTTCGGAGAGTTGGGAGTCGATGCTACAACATGTAGAATTGGCCTTGTAAAGCTCTGCATAATGGTGGTTTAAACGCTCGAACCTCTTAAACACATCGGCAACAGCTATAGACCCATGACATAATTCGAACCACCCTCTGTACAAAGCTCGATCGTCAGGAAAATCCTCCTGTTCCGCCAAGATGAAAGGTCGGGCAAGGTTACTCATCATATCCCGGCACTGAACATCATCGTTCAAGCTAGTGTTAGCCGACAAGCTCCAGCCCGGAATGAACGGCTCGCCAGAGCCCCTTCGGCCAAACCCACCTGCGAAAAGGAGTCAGACTTACAAAGTTAAGAAAAAGAAAACCCCGGAACAAGTAAAGCAGCCGTAAAGTACCTTCGACGAAAGGGCTAGCCTGAGCAACGCCATGAACGTGCGCCGCCGTCTCACTCGTCCCAGCTTCTACAAAAATAAAAAGAACTCATATAAAAAAAATGATGACATAAATAATAATATACGTCACAAGCTTAAAAAGCGTACCTTGACCGGACGGATAAGGAGTAGCCCCAGAAACAACGGGAGGATCCTCCACCGAAGTGATCTCCGGACCACGAGGACCAGCATCCTGATCACCCCCGCCGCCACCCACGCTTCCTTGCTCGGTGTCATCCACAATATCTTCGGGCCTCACCGTATTTATAGGCGACACCGAACGGGTCCGCTGAGAATTTTCCTGGCTCGACGACACATCAACAGAAGGAGTATTGGGTCTCCTCCTTTTTAGCAAAGACGAGGCTCGGTCGTCCTCTTCTCCTGCTGCTTCCTCTTCTTCTCTTTAGCCTTCAAGACGGCCGGATTGGCCTTTTCCACAAGCCGTTGTAAATATGACAGCTCCGGAACCTGCTTGCCCACATCCAAAGGTGGAGTCACATGCTGGGGTATCTCCTCCCCCTCGGCTAGAGGTTGGCCTTTTCCCAATCTCGAACCCTGATCAGATCTCAAGCGCAAGTAACGAGACATGGTAAGAACTGCACGAAGTAAGGGCAAATCATAAACGGATACGTGTATCTTATATATATATATATATATATATATATATATATATATATATATATATATATATATATATATATATATATATATATATATATATATAAAAGAGTTTGCGTTACCATTCTTCTCGATATCCTTAAACTCCGGGCGAAAGCCTGAATGCTTCTAGACTTTCGTCAACCTGGCTTCGTACAAAAGGCCCGAATGAATAGGCCTCAGCTCCACTATCCCTTCACATAACTTCGCAACATCAGCCTCCGAGTAGCCCCTCGCCAGAGCATCATCCGAAACACTGGAGTCCGGATGCCTCCACGGCATAGCATCGGGGATAGCTCTCCGGTCTATCAGAAAAAAGTTGTCCTTCCAATTATTCAAACTCGAGCACGTTTCCTTAAAAATACGTCCCGGGGAATTCCCTCCGGTCCGGCTAGCGAACGAGAACCAGTGCCCCTGCTTGTTCAACTTATAAAAAACCCGAAACAGGTTCACAGTGGGCTCAATCTCAAGACTTCGGCAATATATTTCAAACATAACTAGTCTGTTCAACCCGATGGGCACGAGTTGTGATATGTGAACCTTGAAGTACCTTATCACCCTCAGAAGAAAAGTGGAAAAAGGAATTCGAATGCCCGAAAACGTAAAATACTGCTCATACAATCCAATGGCGTCCCCCGGTAGATTATCCATGGTAAAGTCCATCGGGGGTAAACGAGGGTGTAGGTCCATGGGAATCCCATACTCATTGATTAGACCCTCCAGCTCCCCTTCGGAAAGCACCGAGGAGTATATATGCATATCCGCCTTGGGGACAAGATCAGAAGCCGGATGTTCCGAACCGGAAGCCATAGGATAACGAAGAGGCAACGCAAATAGAAACGAAATAAGGGGAAAGTAACGCACCTGAGTCTTGCCGGAATACTCGAAAGCAGACAGTAAAAAAAGAAGAGTGAAGTAAAAACCAACAAATGAGGTAAAAGGGATTATATAGGCAAAGGAAGTGGGGACACGAAATGTCATGTCGTGTCAGAGGGGGACGAATCTGAACCGTCAATGAATACACCTCTGCCACGTGGCACGATCCCACAAAATACGGTAAATGCCACTTTAACCTATTTCTACCCAATGGGCTTAGGCCCATTGTCCACAACGAAGCCCATAAAGCCAGAACACGCCCAGTAACTCCGAATGAAACTAACGGACAACTATATCAAGTATCACGTCACTTGTCAAAAACAAATAACATGATACTGGGGGGGGGGACATGACGACGTATATGCCCCTTCGGTCCAGTGACCGAAAGGCTTAACACTCTTTCCGAAGAGTCCTATACTTACCGAAAGACCCAACATTCTACTGCAACAGTCCAATGATGTACCGAATGGAACAACGACAAGTCATCCGTCCGAAGGGCACGCTGACCTGACAGTACCTTTGGCATGTAGCCTGGATACACTTTGTCTCATTCTCCTGAATGTCAGACACGACCCCAGAAACAGTGTCAGGGACAATGTCAGCTCTGACAACATCAACGGTCCCATGAAGTACGACAGACCCAGGGACCAGATAGTGACATCAGGTAGTATAAATACACATACAGTATTTAGGAATAAGGTATCATTTTCTACACACACACATTTTATACTACACCTTTCGGTAAAACACATACTTATCCTCACGCCGGAGTCGGGTCCTAGGATAACACCCGGGGCGAGACTAACGCGTTGTTCATCTTAGCAGGTATCTAGAAGGCTTATCTCCAAGGCTGAAAGATAACTGCTGCAACCTAAAAAAAATACTTCGACACCAAACGACCAAACAGTAACACATTCAAAACATTTTGTTCTTAAAAGCCTACATTGGCCCAACTTTGACAAAAGCCCAAATTTGAGTACACGCCCATGTGGAAAATGTGAGAAAGTGAGAACACAAAACACAATACCTATCAATCTATCCAAAGGCTAACTTGACGCTCCATGGAACCATGGTTACCAAAAACAAAGAGTCGACTTATATTACAAACACCAACCAAAACAAAACAAAACGATTCAATTCAGACAAAAGTCGAACTTCAATCCAAACGAACCTTAAACAATGGTTTTTTTACGTCTTTTTCTTCATAGTTAAAAAAACCTAAGACGAAATAAATGACAAAATCGACAAACCAAACAGATCCTTTATTCAAATTACCAAACTGAATACGAATGTACCAAAAGTGCCCCTTTTGGCGACCAAGTCACAATTCTAAAGCTACCAATCACTATTATAAACTAAACGAACACTCATAAAATAGTTTCTTAATTCTAAACATACTTAAATAGCAAAACTTGTAGGAAAAGTAACATAAATTACCAGATAATCCTTAGAGTTTAGTCACTTGTCTAACATTATGTTTTAGTTATTGTGAAACTACGACAAAAAGCAGAATTTGTGCGAGAAATTGAAGAATTTGTGTTTACAATTTAGGGTTGAGCATCGGTCCAAAACCGAACTGAACAGACAAAAAATGAACCAAACCTAGACCGACTTTGTGAAAAACATGAACCGAGAACCAAACCGAAGTGATTCGGTTCGTTTTGATTCGGTTTATATGATTTAGGTGTATTTTTCTCGGTTTTGGCTCAAACCGAATCAAAACCGAAAACCATTAGCCTATAAAATCGACACCGAATCGAATATGATCGGTTCAGTTTCGGTCGATCTGGTTCGGCTCGATTTTTCGATTCGGTTCAGTTTTCGGGCCACTTTGCTCGGCCTAGTTTACATGTTATTGAATTGGGTTTAAATTTAAGTTCATTATATATGTGGTTGAAGGATTATTGACTTGTTGTTCAAATCATTTAAAAAAGGGAATTGATCTGCACACTTCATTTATTGATCCACACACTCTACAGTATAAGTAGATAATGCATAATATGAGTTTTGTACAGTTTATTAATGCATGAAAAGAATGTCTTAATAAATTTGATTAGTGTGCAAATCACTTTTTGAAATTGATCTTGATATGATGCTTGTTGATCTCCTGTGTTCTACAATTTGGAAATCATGCATTTAAGAAGATAATAAGTAGCGTGTTGAAAAGAAAATAAATGTAACAGACGCCACATGTAATTTAGTAACACTACCTGGTAAACAAGTTTGTAATCATAAGTATCATATTAGCACGTATATCGTATATAATGTTTACGTATTATACGGGTAGTTTTTTAATACACGTATCACAATAATACATTTAAAAAAAATATGTTTCAATTGGACAACTTAAACCCATTTTGAAGACAATTCTACCTCCTTGCAATTACGTCCGATCATCAATTACCACAACCTCGCGCATCTTCTTTTTCGCAGTTATGTCACGCAAGTAGCCAAGTACCCTACTACTCGACTTAAAAACTACTATAGTCACTCCAGTTTTTCATTTTTATCCTTTAACCGTTATCAAAATTAATTTATTTAAATAAGTTCAGCTAGATATTGCTTATTAGTTTATAGGCAAATTTTTCTAAGGCACTACGTTTGTCAAAAATGCATGTATAACGTTTTTTCATTTAGGATTTTTACAGCTACCATATAATACATGTAATTTTGAATATGCGTTTAAAGAAAATATTTATTTGTTATTCTTATAATGAAGGCCAAAAAGCTAATAGATTACTATGGTCACTATTGGGTGTTTCACTATCAAATACTTTCAAGATCAAAACGTACATTTATCAAATGAGTTGAAGAAGTTCCTAAAGTGGAAAAATCTACACCAACAAGACTCCAGCTTCATATGTCTACATCGAGAAAATATTGAGACGGAATAATGTAATGGAACTCTTTAATGTTTGTAGTTGATATGTTGGTTGCTCAAGAACGCAATAGAGGAAGGCTGGTTAAGAATTTTTAGTTACATGTACAACAAGATTATATAGGAAAAGTGATAACGAGACTAAGATTTTTGTGAAATCGTTGAGTAAAACTAATAAGAAGATGTTTAAAATCTATACGTTTTAATTTTGGGCTTGTAAAATGGGACTATATCGTAGATAAATACAATGTGGTATGTATAACTTGTTGGTGAGTTTAGTATCATCGACTATTTAGTAATTGTGATTTACTATAAAATCAATGAAGTTTTATATTATCTTTGGATACGATTAAGGGAAATGCATGTAAAGTGTACACTCGTTTGAGCTAGTATGTTTTCACTATGAAAAAGACGCATGGGCAAAGGAGGCTACGCCTTGGGGTGGAAACAAGCCGAGCCGGGCCCGAGCCTGCTAGAGCCCGAGCTTGGCTCGTTTATATATGTAAAGCTCGAGCTCGGGCTCTGTGCTCGTTTTGAGCCTCATATTTTGAGCTCGAGCTTGGCTCGGGTTCGATTAACTTATATTATGTGCTAAAGAAAACAAACTTCAAATGGATTTTGACTCGTTAACATAAGGCTCGAGCTCGTTAATCACACAACTCGATTTCGTTTACTCCCTCCGTCCCAAAATTTAAGTCCAATTTGACTTTTTGACTCGAACTTTGACCTTAAATATTTTTGTTTGTATTATATAGCACTTGATGAAAATTATACCAAATGAAAATACATTTAAAACACAATCCATTTATATATTTTGCATCAAGTATTATATAATACAAACAAAAATATTTAAAGTCAAAGTTTGAGTCAAAAAGTCAAACTGGACTTATAATTTGGGACGGAGGTAGTACTATTTTTAAGCTCATTTATACACAGTTATATGTATATAAAATATATATACGTATATATTTCTAAGGATCGTTTATACTCGCAAACCTACTCATTCTTTTCCCGTGTTTCCCGTTTATACATAGTTCTATGTATAGAAAACAAAGTTGGTTACCAGTTTTTTCCGCCCTTTTCCCAACCAATGTGACTGGTGGCCCACAGTTGTAACAGTTGGTTTTAAACCAAGTTCAACCACTTTTAATTGTCTAAAATGTCTGTTATATAACAAATATATTGGTCTCATTCTACATACGAAACTTCATACAATCCTTCATTGTTTATGTTTAGTTTTCTTGTGCCTATAAACTAAGTGTTGTTCTTGACTATCCCGATAAAGATTTTGTGAAACCCATGCGTCTATAGTGTCAAAATACTTTATGCGAAAAATAAACATACACACTTTGAGAAGATGTTCAAAATTATCGTCACACGCTAACCCGAATTTCTAACATGATTGTATCTGTGGTTGTACTTGCATGTATAAATACCGAATCGATCATATCGAGTGATCATATCGAGTGATTCATCCTTGTATTCATATGATCGATTATATTTTTCTTTTTAGTTAATTGTGTTTTGCTAACACATGCACTCCATATCGCCATCAATACCCATAAATCCATCTATATCCCTCTAGGGAATTAATGAAAGATCAATACACTAACATAAATGATAGATGTATGGATCAAGAATTTGTGGAGTTTTTTAGTTAATCATAGCATTTACAAAAATTAATTAACAAAGTATGTACTTTTAAAAATAATTAACATAATATTTATTTTGTCTCGTATTCCTAAATTGGAAAAAAGAAACCTCGTCATTTGCGTCATCTTCAACATCCTAATACAATTCATTCTCCTCATTGCCAACTCCATCACCTCAATCACTTAAAGAAACTTTATGTGTTCCACTGTCATGATTCCGACGACTACAAAATAAAGTATCTTATATTTTTGTTGATTCGAAAAGAATACAAAACCCAATAACAGAACAAACATAGGAGCAATTTGAAAACCATAAGTGTCACAATGGTTACGGAAGTATCCTAAGTTCATATTAATTCGCTCAAATGCATCGGAAACTCCGAAGCTAACCAGTTGAACCAACATTGGATGACATCGTATTCGTTCTACGGACATTATTTATTCTTTTGCTCGTAATCGATATGATGTCTTCAAGAGATGACGTCGGAATCATGCCATATGCCATCACCATCACCAGTAACATAATTGGCAATGACGAGGACGTAGAAAATGAGAACGTCAATTTAGATTAGGACGATAGCCATTTATTTATGTACGTATTTTTTTATCATTAATTCATCGGCTTGATATTTGACGAGACAATGCATGGTTGTTGCGAATACACTCATCTTTCAATGTCGATTCGTGTGACGAATCATCAAAAAGAATTTAAAATTCTTAGTGATGACATAGGAATCATGTCACACATGCATTATATCATCACGGAATGAGTGAAAAAGATGAAGACGTGATGGGGCAGTGGTTGCTATAAATATTTTTGTTATCTTATAAATCAAGAAAGAAGTTATTTAAATAGTTTGTTAATTATTTTTATAAACACATATTTCGTTAAATATTTTTCAAATCTACAATGGTTGCCTAAAAAACTCAGAATTTGTGTTAATTTACTAATATTGGACAGAATTCAACGTTGCATCTTTTTTCTCCTTCCTTACTTCTATATTATTTGTGTGCACTTAATTATATATACGTCATTATCGATTAGTTATCGCATCAAAATGTTGATCATTTTGCTTTTGCTGTGGCATAACCAAGATCCCAGTCTAATGATCAGTAATATTTATATTATATAAAATGTGATATGACAATTAGCAAAATCATTATTGACGGTTATAAATTAAGAGTTTTAACAATAATATAGGGCTGAGCATCAGGCCGAATACCGACCCGACCCAGCACGATCCCGAAAAGGGTAAAAACCCTATCCCGAAACCGAACCGAATGGGACTCTGGTCGGTTCGCTTTTTGTCGGTCGGTTTCGGTTTCGGTCGGTTTTGCCTAAAACTGCGCTTAGTTCTTCAGTTATTGTCCTGAACCGTCCCGACCGACCCGACACCGACTATTCTTAAAATCTAGAGCCGAGAACCGACCCAATTGCTGTCGGTTCAGTTTTGGGACAATCGGTTTCGGTCGATTTTGCTCGGTTTTCAGGAATCGGTCGGCTTTGCTCAGCCTTACAATAATATATGTTCCGATACGTCATCTATATGTATTTTATAAATATGTAATCAATTAGAGGGTACTTTTTAAGCCTTTCTTTTTAACAGATAATAATTTAAATTGAATAAGCTTATAAACTTATTTTAAATAAGACAAGTCGTGACTAAAAAATACGTATTAAGAAACTTTTATGACACTTTGTAAAGTATTTGATTTTAATAAGGGCATTCTGGTAAATTAAACAAACCACCATCACCTTTTCCCCCCTATAAATATGCTTCACATTTGTTACTATTCGATTTCAAGGAGAATCCACATTTAAAAAATCATGATTTACAACTGTTTGTATTGCAAATTTCATAAGAAAGATGAAGCAAAAGTTCAAAATCACCAGAACACATGTACTAAGCGTCCTGCCAGCATTGCTAGGCATGTTGCTATTGTTGAACATCTACAAGATGAAGTTGCTCGGAGAGAGATCGGTGAATTGCCTGAAGGTGGTGGTGCGCGTGGAGGCAGTCATGCAGGGGGACGTGATGGAGGACGTGGCAGAGGACGTGGACAAGCTGGTGGAAGAGGTGCACCAGCACGCATGGTGGGAGGACGTCGTGTTGCAGGACGACCTCCACGTGTGGGAGGACATGGTGTTAATGAAGATGGTAATGAAGCCGCTCCTGTCGAAGCATCTTCCACAATTCAAAATGCATCTACCTCCACCGGTTAAATCGTTTCTGAATTATGAAAACAATGTTAGTGGATTGTGTAGCTTAACCTATGATCCTCCGTGACTCTGTTGTTGACATGTATTCGTGTAGTTGACTCTTGTTGACCCAAGTATTAAATAAATAATAATAAAATATTCAGAATAATTATTGACTTGTTGTCGTTGTTATTTGTGTGCTGATGGTACGACAACTTAAACACATTTGCTTATTGTATTCACCTAAAATTTTGATTTTTTAGGTGGTCAACGTTATACGTTGACTTTTCTCCTCCTGTTTGATGAAGTGATTATTTGGACGCATGTGTTACAGTGTAAGATAAGTCGGAGAAATTTTATGAAATGATGATGGAAGGGAAATACCTGATACGTATTTAATAATAGGATTAAAGTAAATGATGTTTCGATTACGTTTCTGGATATGTTTTACAGTGATTGGTAGGAACTCGTGACGTGTTATTGATGGAAGTTGGGACGGTGAGGGTCATGCGTTTCATGAGAGTTCGATGAAAACACTAGTACAAATAGCACTTTTTCCGGCGACATAATCTCAACCGTGCCGACGACATGACGTTGGCGTGTTATTATGCTGATGATATGGCGAAGTCATAGTGTAGTAGTAGTTGTCCTGTCGGGGAGTTACTGTCCCGAAGACAGATTTTTCTATTCCCCGACAACAAAAGTGGGTCTCACAACATTTTTTGGTCAAAGTTTTGTTGGTTGGAATTGTATCGTGCCGAAAACATGTCGTCGGCACAATCGTACTAATTACCTGCTTAATTAGCAAAAAGTCAAACGATATTAGCAAACGTACTGACGACATGTCATCGGTACAATGTAAAATAATATTAATTACTTTACATTATGCCGACGATATGTCGTCAGCAATGTAGGTTGTTGCTGCTGCACAATAGCAGTTTTTCAGATCTTTTTCAAAAATTTTTTCGAAAAAAATCTACACAACCTGTGAACAACCTATAACTCTAAACCACCAATACCAATATGCCAATATCCCAAAACAAGTTATAACAGCTAAAACACTTTTATATAATCGCTAAACACCCTCAAATACATTAAAACGTTACAAATTCTTCAAAACGGGTGTTATAATCTACGGATCTAGCTGCCATGCATATACACAAAAGTTGCGATATCCGCAATGTTCAATTCGCCAAAATGTTAAAGTGTATAATCATAACATACGAATGAGTCAATATCATAGTTTAAAAGATAATATTGATAACCCATGTATACCTCGATCTACTCCTCGCCATGATCATCATCATCATCCGATCTACCACCCTCGGGATCACCACCCCCTCCCGCCTCCGTCACTTCCGCCAGCGCCACTTCCGCCAGTGCCGCTGCCCGAGCCTGCATCAGATTGAGAAGACAATTGGCTCAATAACTTGGCCCACTGAGAGCTGACGCTGAACAACCTTCGTATCTTTTGTAGCCTCCTCGATCTTCTTATCTTTATCAGCAAACATCTCGTCAATCTCGGGCCCACTGTACGAACCTGGAGGCGCAAAGGGTAACTTTGTCTTCCCGCTTAACACCCTACCTCTACCGACGACTTTTCCCCGCTACTTACCTTTGATAACCATAACAAGTAACTTTTCGTTGGTGTAAGCTACGCCGGTTTGGTTGTTCGCTTTCAGATCCCGTAGGCGAGTAATCTATTCCTACAAAAGGTGAAAAAAATTATAAAATTAATATATTAGCCGGGTTACTACATTATGTATCAATAAATCATTAAAGTGCGTGTTTGGGAAAAAAAAGGAAAAAAAAAAGAACGGTACTTACATATTGAAGGCGTGCCTCATCCTGCAGCCATACCCCGTCCTTGCAATGCTAGTCGTGAAAGCTCTGTAGGAGGGACAGGTACTCATGAGGCTCGTTCGTCTGAAACTATAAATACACATGCATATAAGATGAAACAAATTAAAAACGACAAGTCAAACACCATATATATAAACAAGAATATGTAAAATAAACAAGAATATAAATACTTTTGTTAATACTTTTATTTAAAAAATTATATAATTTTATTAAAAATTAAATACTTTTAAATAATTAAAAAAATTATTTAATATATAATTAAAATTTGAAACTAAATACTTTTAAATAAAATTAAATACTTTTAAATAATTAAAAAGATTTATTTAATATAAACACTTGATGCGTGGTTCGGGATCGAAAGACTTCCTTTCCCGCGAGCAAGCTTTACAATCCACCAGACAGTGTACCTAATCATTGCAGTGTAGTATGGGTAAGCCCAAAGGGTTGATTGTTCTCTAGGGGAATAGAGATGCTAGTCGAGATGTATGACGAAAAGGCAAGGGTGAGGGTGATTTTTTTTAGTCTTTTTACATTTTTTTTATGAAAGTGATAACATCAAATAGTCCTGAGTTTCTAAGCATTAATTTCCCCCTATATCATCACATTTTGAGTAAAATATTAGTGAAAACATCCTTATTCCTTATTATTTCATTTCAGGACCCATTCGAAGTAAGGAAGCTGCAATTGGACGTTTTCAAGCCCTATTGATACAATTGTCTCTTAATTACGGCGTAACCAAGTGATGAAGTGACGACCCAACTAAAGATTACGAAGGCTACGGCGTAACCCTCAGCTAAGGTTACGCCGTAACTATTGATAAGCACTAAATTGACAAAGACCACGGCGTAGCCCTCAGCTTAGGCTACGCCGTAATGAAGAAATACACTGGATTACAGAAGCTACGGCGTAACCCCAGCTAAGGTTACGCCGTAACCTTGGATAAGCACTGAAGATTGAAAGAAGTTACGACGTAACTACCTAATAAGGTTACGCCGTAACTAGTTTGAAGCCTATAAATAGTCGATGGTTTCATCAGTTTTAGATATCTCTCCTTTCCCAAACCTTCTAGGGTTTGGGGAGATCAAAACACAGAAGAAGAAGCATGGTTTAGGAGCACTGAATAACGAAGTCCTCGTCTACGATTTCCTTTGTATTCGAGTTTGGATTCTTTTTATATTTTTCTAGATCTTATACTATGAATTCATATCATTAATTAAAGTTTGCATTTATGTTATTGTTATTCTCTATAATTCTTTATAGACATTTGCTAGTCTTTTCATAGATCGCTAGCCTTGGTAGTATTATAAGCTTGGTAGTATCTAAAGGGCTGGTAGATATGACCAACTGACCCCAGTCTGATAGATAGCGAAGTATGGGAGGAATTGGCCATAGTACAACCACTCTTCGTGTGCGAACTGACCAAATGATCACCTATCAAGTGGAGGTATTTAAGAGGTTAGGGGGGATCTAAGTTCCTAACGGCCGGGTTCCCACCGTCTAGATCTAGTAGATTTGGTGCTTAATGACTGCTATAAGGTTGCCGAATGATCCCGGGTGACCTGCTCATCTTGGTGAGGAATCTAAGAACCATAGGCCATGACGAATCGACCAAAGGAGTCTGGTGATAATTAACCACTATATTGAATCTTGGTATCGGGAATCAATTCATATTTGTATTCTTTATTAAGCTTCGTTTATCTATCTCTTTTCCCTAAATTTCTGGTGTCTGTGTAAGTAAGTGAATAGCATAGCGATGTATTATAACAACTTTGGCATACCAATATATTATCAATATCATTTCTAATCATCTTAGTTCTTTTAAGGTCACAGCTCTCTTGGGACGATACTCGGATTTACCTAAGGCTTTACTACATCTGATCGGGTACTCTGCCCGTTAGAATGTGTCTATCCTAAGTTATCTAAGTTTTATAAATATTAAAAGCAGGATGAAATAGCACATCAGCTTTTTGGCGCCGCTGCCGGGGAGCAGTTAATGAAAGATCTAAGGTATTTCATATTCACCTCATTAAGAGATTTTAGCACTTCCTTAAGGTACGTTTCTAAATCTCTCCTATTGCAATTATACAACATTTATCCTCTGACGTTATTAGTTACAGCGTAACTCCTTTCATGGGTTACGACGTAACCTTATTGCAATTTATTAAAATTATTATAAAATCTTTTGACTAATTAGTTACGACGTAACTCTTTTCAGAGTTACGACGTAACCACTATAAAATCAGATTTATAAAAATCTGACCTTGGATTAAAATTAAAAATTTAATTATGGCGTAACCCTTTGTAGGATTATGGCGTAACCCTTTCACAACCATTTAATATTCTAAAAATATTAGTTACGGCGTAACTATTTCATCGAATTACGCCGTAACTATCTTGGCGGTATAAAACCTTATACGGAATAAAAACTAGGTTTTACACAATACACTTTCACCGCCTACCCATACAGTAATTTTTCTTCAATTTTTTTCCCATCAAGATCTCTTCTTCTAATCATTCCCCATGGCTGGTAAGATCTATCACTACTCTTTTTGATTTGTTTATGTCAATTATTTCAATTAGGGTTTATATTTTAATATTTTAGGGATCTTGCCGATTTGAGTAAATTATTGAGATTGGTTTGATTAATTGATGATTTTGATGATTTCCCCATGTTATTTTGATTCGTGTCCTATCACTATGGTTCGATTTGGGTGTTTTGGCTTTATTTAAATTGGGTTTTGGGTCAAACACATACCTAGTGGGTTAGGCGCGGTCGCTCAGCACTAATAGGTTAAAAATTTATCAAAACGTTTTACCACTTGAAAAAAATTGATGGTTCCGGCGTAATCTATTGCGTAATTGGAACATCTGAGGTGCTGAGTTTCTGGGGAAGTTACTGCGTAACTGGGGGTTTAGTTACGCCGTAACCATTTAAATATGTAATTACGGTTAGCAGTTTGATTTAGCTACACCGTAACCTTTGAAATTACCTAATTACGGCGTAACTCTTGTTTTGGTTACGCCGTAGCTTGACATCAGTAAGGTCTGCACTTACTGTTATTTGTCATATTTTCAGGTGCAAACAATCCCACAAATTGGTTTAGGTTCTTGGCACACCCTGATGCTGGTATTAGGCAGTTGTGCGTGGAAGAGTATGAGAAATTAAGGGGGAAGAATATCAGTCAACCCGAAGCACTTGATTTTGATGCATTTGGTACTTTGGCAAACGGGAAAGCTAGTAGGAAATTAAGGAAGTTTTGCAAAATTAAGTTCACGTGTAATGCTGGGGAGTTCACGTGTAATGCATGGTTGAGGCTATTCAGGATCACGGAGCCGGTCATTCCGGAGTACGTCCGTGAATTCCTTGCTAGTGTGGAATTTCGTACTGATATTGTGGATGATGACGTGGAGTCAATGTTTTTCCAGCTTGGGGGCGTTTGGAGAAGTTTGACTCTTAAGCAGTTTACTATGAGGATGGGTTTGTATACTGAGGAGGAAATGGAAACTGAGGCTTTTAGTCGGTTCTATCACACTTGTTGGAGAAGAAGGGATGAGACTCAAGACCTTGCTGCTTATTTCAACCAGATCGCTGTCATGGATGGTTATGATTCAAAGAGCCCACCATCCTACGTAATGGTGAGGAGCCCCATTCGTTGACTGGTGCACCGCCTACTTGCTTGCTCCATTCGAGCAAGACACTCCGCCAAAGAAAAGATGACTATGGATGATCTTTACCTTATGCAGGGCATGGAAGGGGGGAACCACATTGATGTTCCCTTATATTTGGCAAGGTTTATGGCTGTTGGTGCTAATGGGTTTTCATCTAGGAGTCCTGATGTGTGTTTTAATACTTGTAAAAATAAGCTTTGGAAATTACCAAACTAGAGACTACACACAAATGGCAAGTGTACCACTCGTATGTAATATAGTAAAGTAAGGACCGGTTTTATCGTCCCAAGGAAGCCAAAATCAAATCAAGATACTTAATGTTCGTTTTATATTTAGTTATGAAATGGGTTTTTGTTTTGTTTTTATAAACTATTAGAACTAAGCTAAATTAATTTAAACTAAGAAACAACCTTAAAAATACTTAACTAATTAAAGTTTGAGAAACAATAAGCTAAAAGGAATGCTTGCTTAGATAAACTTCACTTGGGTTGGATAATACTCGACATGGTGCAATGGTACGATTTGGGTTACTAATGTGGCTAGACTTTGAGGGTCTTCATCGTCTACCCCTAACAACTATTGGAAAGTGCTACAAGGGTCTTTGTAAACACCACCTCAAATTATGCTTTTAAAACCAATCTTTGATTCCACAAAATGTTTGATATTTAGATTCCAACTACACAAATGGTCATATGTGTAACTAAACGATATTCAAAACTATAGTTCACCTCCTCAACAAGTCCCAATAATCCTTGGTCTAGATTAAAGTCTCCACTAAGCATAGACAATTAGTGAAATAAAAATGACTTTCAAAAGAAGTTGGTCTACAAGCTTAATCCAATCATTCATAGACTCATTAGTTGATAAACATAAGATTTGAACAAAAAAAACATCAAAATATTCATTTCATAAAAAAAAAAACACCAAATGGGTTTTGCACAATCACACCAAGTTTGTATTATCCAACCACAAGCTACATCTAATCTAAGCAAATATTAAAAGACTACTCACTCATAAAGAGTGATTCAAACAAACAAGTAAAGAAAATGATGCAAGACATAATCATAAATCAAAAGTCAAGAATTAACCGTTGGATTACAATAATGTATGCGGGAATCAAAAGGTGTTATTCTCCTCTCCAAGTACTCCAAAAAGCCCCAAAAATATCCAAAGAATAATTTTGAGCCGTCACTTGGTTGTGTGTGGAAGAGAATGCCTAAAAACCCTAAAATACGAGCTTAAATAATTCTGGTGCAGGAGCCATACGATAAATGGGTATACGGCCGTATGGGAAATCTTCAAAAATTCTCAGGTAGGTGATACGGCCGTATGGTGTAAAAGCATACAGCCGTATGGTCTTAACTTCAGAATAGCTTAAGGCCTCATACGACCATATGGAAAAAGAGCATACGGCCGTATGGTCTTCTGGGTATATAATTTCTTGAAAATATTCAATGCCATCCGTCTTTGATCCGTTGTACCATCCATCTCCAATCCGCTCCATCCGCACCAAATCATTACACAAACCTTACAAAACAACTTTTAAGCATAATTAAGCACATATTTCATCAAACAAGAACTAATATGGACCAAAATTATGAGTTATTGCCTCGTAAAATAAGGATGATTTGTGCAATATCAAGTCCTTTGCAGGGGGCTCACTTCATTGGGAGGTTGGCTAGGATTTTTGATCTTATGACTGATGCAGCTTTAGCTAGGGTGACCCGAGGTAGGGAGAATAGTTTGATAAGACTGCCTAAACTAGTCGAGTTCGGGATCTGCACCCAAGACATATATGGAGTGATTGAGTTGGCTAGGACTGCCCCGAGGAGAGAAGTCGGGGAAGCTAGTGGTGCTGGGGGTGATGCTGAAGAGGAGGCCGAGGAGCAGGTGCACAGGGGACGAAGAAGGACCCATGTGAATGTAGGGGAAAGGTTGCAGATTATTGATGAGAATATCGAGGGAATGTCAACCCATTTCAACGAGGAGATTGAAAGCCTCGAAGTGGGTCTTTATGGTCTTAGTAACCAATTTGAGGGTTTTATAGGTACATTGGATCAGGTGTAGCAGCTCCAACAGGATTTCTTTCATTAGAGTGCGGATCAAACTAGCCAATTGCTACAGCACATGCGTTTGAGCCACCCTAGGTGGGAAGGTCCGGAGTATGTGTACCAGCCCGACATCCCCGACTTTGGCATTCAAGGAGGAGTGGCATTCATGCAGCCCGAAACCACTCCTGGAAGCACCACGAGCACCCCATATGATTCCACCCAATTCCACACCATGGATCATGATCTTCCTAGGGACGATTGATTTCCCTATTTGATGAAACAATTTGAAACAATTTTAAAACAATTTTTTTAATACAAATAAGCCGTAAAAACGTTTATTTATATTTTACGATCTTCTAATGTTTTGTCGATAACAAACGTAAAATCATTTTAAAGAAACAAATAAAATACGTAAATGGTTTGAACTAATAGTTTCTAACATATTTACATTTTCACATAAAACACTAAAACAAGTATAAGTGATTTTATGATTTAATATTACATATGTACAACAACTAGTGTTTACATATTTGGGTAAAGTATACACATAACTAGTATGTAGTATATTGGGTAATATAAATGGGTAAAAACTTAAGTATCATAACCCATTGGGCAAATACGTTGAATGTATTTGGGTACAACCCAAAGCCCATGACCCATGAAGCTTGACCCATGACCCATTGCATGACATCATGCTTATACCATATATGGATAATACCCATAACCCATGGTTTTATATATACCACTTAACCAAGCTCATTGTATTCTTGAGATACATTGTATCTAGAAAGAAAACCATGGATCAACCCATAACCCATGACCCATGACCCATAAACAAAAATACCCATGGGCAAAGAGGAGCGTCCCACGGATCCCTAGCTTTACGCTAGACGGATCCCTTGTAGAAGGGATCCGTGGGATCCGGGGAACAGTAGAATTTTTCCTCTATAAATAGTGAGCCATTTCTTCATTGTTTCTCACCCCTTTCTAACATACTTTCCCCTTGAGTTAAAAACTCTCTAACCTCAGATCCAAGAGATCTATGTTTGTAGTTTTGTTTTTGTGTGATCTTTTAGGTTACATGCTTCCTCATCATCAAGACTACTGAAGTCTTCTTGTTGATGATTGTTTTTCTTTTCTAAGAAGTGTTGAAGACATTTGTGAAAGGTGTCTCAAGTGTCAAGACGAAGATATTAGTGAAGGGTATCTATCGTCCATATCATAAGCACTTATGGTGGGTGCTTAGAAGTCAAGACTAGAAGCATTAGTGAAGGGTGCTTAGAAGTCAAGACTCAAGACATTAGTGAAGGGTGTCTTGAATATCTAGTTAAAGGCATTAGTGAAAGGTGCCTTAGATGTACGTTCGATATGGTGTGTTTCGATGTACAAGATATATTAGTACTAGATCCAAGGATATTGATATCCTTAATGATGTTGTAGAAAGGAGTTGATCTCCTTTGGGATTAGTCGTTGGTGTAGTGTTGGGTAGTAGTTCCTCCATTGCAATGGAACTAGGTGCTTAGCCTAGTACCTAATAAAGGGTAGGCGACGTTGTGTAGGTGTGGTTCACCTTGGTGTGAAAGAACTAGGTACTTAACCTAGTACCTTCTAAAGGGTAGGCGACGTTGTGTAGGTGTGGTTCACCTTGGAGTGAAAGAACCCGGTGGTTAGCCTTGCACCGGAAAAAGGGTAGGCGACGTTGTGAAGGCTTCTCCGCTATAAGGAGATTGGTGTAGTGATTACGAACTCTCGAGTAGGTGACTCGGGGAGTGGAGTAGGGCAAGGAAGGTGTCCTTGTAGCCGAACCACTATAAATACTTGCGTTGTGGTTTTGTGCTTCTTACTTTTATCTTTTCATTACATACCTTTATATGCTTGTTTATCAACATCCAACACACACGTCTAAATAGATTGACATAAGTCGATCTAAATAGATTAAAAGGAAGTTTTAATTGGCAAAACTATTCAACCCCCCCTTCTAGTTTTCCAGAATTGGCATCAGAGCTTCGTTACCAAGTTTCTTGAAGTATATTGTACTTTAAAAACTTGATACGATCCATGGTTAATTGAAAAATACAAAGAAGTTTTTTTTAACAAACACCATGTCTTTTAAAACCATATGTTTGGATGTTGATTTGATAACAACATTTTTTCTTTTCTTATTTACTTTTTCATTTAATTGCACTAATCCTCTTTGTCATGTTGATTAGTCAAAGCTCACATCTATCAAGCCATAGGATTTGCTTGATAATAAAGATTACCTTCCCTAAGAAGGTATCTTAAGCATAAAGGAGCTGGAATTGTCTTCTGACATTTGTTGTGTCATTTGTAAAGACATTCCTAAGTGCATTTGAGGTATGACTTTCCACTTATCATTAAATAACATTAGTTTAACAAATAAGTGTGATTACTTAGGTATTTACTTGATTAATTCATGTGCATATACATGCTTTACATGTAGCTTCATTAGGAAGTTTTTTCTCTCACACGTGTCACTCTTTCGTCTAAAGATCATGGTTTATAAAACTAATGTTTTGTTTTACTTAATCCAAAAATCATATCTTTCTAATAATAAAATAAAACACAAATATCAAAAAATTCCTCTTTTCCCATAAATACTCCCACCGTCGACCACTCTATCAAAAAATTCCTCTTTTTCAAATCTTCCAATTTCAAAAATTTTCTCTCACTCAAAACTCCATCTTCCTCTTCATTTCATCTCAACAGAAGCCAAGAAGAATCGTCTTCAACATGGTTTACATCGCCCTCGTGCTCATCGCCTTAACACTCATCGCACTTGTGTTCCCTATCATCCTTAGCATTGAAATGAAATATTACTAATAATCTAAGTTTATCTAGGTTATTATCATAATGTGTTTATCATTTCTCTTTGTTTTATTTCTTTCTCTCGTGATACATTAGAAGTCATGTATGCATGTTAAAAGAAAATGTAGGCTAAAACACATATCTTGGTATAAAACTATGAGATCTAAAAACCTATGCTTTTTATCATAAAATCTGTTTCTGTAACTACAGATCTACGGATCCCGGAAGATATACTAGCCGGATCCGTTTTGAAAAGGAACCGTGGGATCCGTCCTACTGGAGAACAGTTTTTCATGCAAATTAAAAACCACTTTTCTTCTAAAAGTAATACTCCACTAGTATGTCAAAACCATAAGTGAGTTAAGTGTCTTTCTTGTTAAAAACCATTGTTAATAAAAATCTAGTAAAAACGTTAGATAATCATTGGTCGACCACAAACATCACTTTCTGTTAACTCATCATTTCTATAGGTTCAACTATGACGCATGAATATGAGTTTGATTTTTCACTCACTAGCGTCTACACTCCGAACATCTCCCTTGAACCCAACACACCTGGCAATCATGTCAGTGGGTTCAATAATCTTGAAAACCGTCACTTCCACGAAGGACGTATTTACACCTCTCTACAATTCGAAGAAGGTATCAATACCTTCTTCCGAGCCATAGGACTAGAATCTCTTCTTGAAATCAACGAGAAGATATGTCCATGGTTCATAATGGAATTCTTCCGTCAAGTTGAACTCGTTCGTAACGAGGATCGCTCTCTATCTCTTTGGTTTTATATAAAAAACCAAAAGTTTACCTTAACCCTTGGGCATTTTGCTCACATCCTACGGATTCCAAATCATGGACAATGTGCCTTCACCGAAGATTGGTCCCTTGATTCTCTCTTCAACTTTCGTGAAGAAAATAGTCCATACTGTTCACACATAACCTCCCCGGAAGATTTAAATCGCATAATATGCAAACCTCGACCATATTACTCCGATCCAAACATTATCTTCACACGGGACATCCGAGAAGAGTACAAGCCTCTTGCACTCATCCTGCGTGAGAATGTTTGGAGTCTTAGGGGAAATCGAGAAATCCTTCCCGCTTGTTGTGCTCACATGTTGTACTGTTTGCTAACACAACAACCATACAATCTCGCCTATTTCTTTGCAAGGCGAATTGTAAATCTTCAAAGCTCCAAGAATAAACTCATCCCTTATGGAATGTTCTTGACGCGCCTTTATCACAACGTTATGCACTTTCATCCTCAATTTCAAAGTCCGTTGTACGTGCTTGTGAACAAGATGATGGAACCGCTAAACATATCTCTCATGAAGACTTTCTTCATTCTTGATTCCACCAACACTCATCAACCACTTGATGATCCTTCTAGCGACAACGCTCAAGGAACTTAGTAGTATTTCAAATAGGATCAATCCCTCCGTACTCGTGCTTTATCAATGTAATCCAATTTCTCTCATGAAATAAAACATCTTACATTTGATATCTTAGTGTTAGAACCCCTTTAAACTAACCTTGGAATATAATGCATTGTCAAGATCATTGCATACCTTTAGTAAAGGTTCTGCTTAGCAGATGGACGGATCCCAAAGTTTGTGCTAGACGGATCCCTACACTTAGGGAACCGTGGGATCCGGCAAACAGAAGATGCAATTGCAAGCATTGTATTTCAAACATATCCTTAGAACACCTCACACTAAGCTTGACATAGTGTCATAAGGCAAATTAAGTCCTTATTAAGTTAAGTAGATCCTTCCTACTCACACATAACTCGCCTAGGTGACTCTCAAAGACGCTTGTAGATCTATCATTTCACTTTAATCCATTACTCTTCCGATCTTAAGCTCACACATCATTTTTCACATGATCCCTCATATCTAAACGTTGGAAACCTCTTATAGCAAAATTGATCATAATCATCCTTACGACAAAATTGGTCAAAATTGATCAAATCCTAGTTTTTCCATCTTAAGCCTCTAGGATATTTTCCAAAGGATTAATCAAAGTCACTATATGATCTCTAGGATCATTTAGCACCACTTGACACTCTCAAATTATTTAGTGTCATCCTTGTTCATTCATTGGTACTCATGAAAGTTCCAATTCCTTCCATAAAAGGCAATTATTAGCTACATCACTCATTACCTTCAAATACTTAAGCACCCCTTCATTTAAGACACTTAGGAGGACTGAAACACTCAAGATGATATAGATCTTAGACCTTAGAAACATCATTTCTACTCTTTCATAGCTGCTGAGAGCCGGATCCCTAGGATTAGCCTAGACGGATCCCTCTAAGGAGGGAACCGTGGGATCCGGATGACAGCTTATGTCAAACCTTGCTAAAACAATCATTTCAACTCATCTTTCTAACTCAAACACTCCATCTCATCTTAAATGAGTTCCTAGATCAGTACAAACTCTGAAGTTGACTCTTGTGCATGTTAATCATCACATTCCAATGAATTTTAGTGGCTTAAGGCTTAAATACACTTGCCAAATCTCTTTCTTTATAAACCACATTGTTAGGACTTCCATAGTCATCACCTTCATCCTAACTTTCAGCACTTAAGAAATCTTTGCAAACTTCTTGAAATTATCTCATCATGAGGAAAACTCCAAGTAGTAACTTATCCACCAAAGAACCACCCAAGAAAATTGCTCGTGTTGTACACAAAATTTCTTCAACCGTGTTAATACAAATAAGCCGTAAAAACGTTTATTTATATTTTACGATCTTCTAATGTTTTGTCGATAACAAACGTAAAATCATTTTAACGAAACAAATAGAGTACGTAAATAGTTTGAGTTAATAGTTTCCTAACACACTTACGTTTTCACATAAAAACTATAACAAGTTTAAGTGATTTTATGATTTAGATATATATATGTACAACAACTAATGTTTACATATTGGGTTAGCACATACTTATACTAAGTATACTAAAATGGGTAAAAGCATGTAAATACTAAAATGGGTAAAAACATGTAAATACTAAAATGGGTAAAAACTAGCAAATGGTATTGACCCATAACCCATGGTTTTATATATACCACTTACACAAGTTCAATGTATCCTTAAGGTACATTGTATCTAGATAGAAAACCATGGATCAACCCATAACCCATGACCCATGACCCATAACCAAAAATACCCATGGGCAAAGAGGAGCGTTCCACGGATCCCTAGCTTTGTGCTAGCCGGATCCCAAGTGGAAGGGATCCGTGGGATCCGGGGAACAGTAGAGAATTTTCTCTATAAATAGAGAGCCATTTCTTCCTTTCTATTCATCCTTTTACACACATACTTCCCCCAAGTATTCTAACCCTCTAACCTCAGATCCAAGAGATCTATGTAGTTTTTCTCTTTTGTTTTTGTGTGATCTTCTAGGTTCCTCTTAAAGGAAAGATCACCACTTCTTGAAGACGTGCAAGCTCAAGTCCATGAGTTGCCATGCTTCGTCATCATC
This sequence comes from Chrysanthemum makinoi, assembly GCA_910596185.1. Classification (NCBI taxonomy): domain Eukaryota; kingdom Viridiplantae; phylum Streptophyta; class Magnoliopsida; order Asterales; family Asteraceae; genus Chrysanthemum; species Chrysanthemum makinoi. The sequence continues at coordinate 245,977,278 of OU343217.1, read as the reverse complement.
AAGACAACGAAGGTTCTATTGTTGATAGATCTACCTTTCTCCATAGATGTTGGGTTGAAGGCATTAGTGAAAAATGCCGAAAGTGTCAAGATGCAAGCATTAGTGAAAGATGCTCATCATTCGTGTCAAAGCATTAGTGAAGAATGCTAAAGGTGTCAAGACGAAGGCATTAGTGAAGGGTGCCAAACATTATGTCAAAGGCATTAGTGAAGGATGCCGAAGAATCAAATCAAGTAGCATTTGGGAAGAATGCTTAGGTCGTATAATCGATGAGGTGCATCGTTATACATATAAGTATTTGCTTATTTACAAGGATGGTGATATCCTTGATGGTGTTGTAACAAGGAGTAGATCTCCTTGATAATAGGTGTTGTGTCGTGAAGGGTAGTAGTTCCTCCATGGTAATGGAACTAGGTGCTTAGCCTAGTACCTAATAAAGGGTAGGCGACGTTGTGATAGGATTAGTTCTCCTAAGGTGTGAAAGAACTCGGTGGTTAGCCTAGCAATGTAAAAAGGGTAGGCGATGTTGTGTTAGGTGTGGTTCGCCTTGTTGTGAAGGAACTCGGTATTTAGCTTTGTACCGGTAAAAGGTTAAGCGACGTTGTGAAGGCTTCTCCGCCATAAGGAGTTGGTGTAGTGCTTACGAACTCTAGAGTAGGTGACTCGGGGAGTGGAGTAGGGCAAGGAAGGTGTCCTTGTAGCCGAACCACTATAAATAACTTGTGTCGTGGTGATGTGCTTCTTACTCTTTATCTTTCATTACACGTTTATATTTCTATCTATCAACGTCCAACATAAACAATCAAATAGATTGACATAAGTCGATCTAAATATTTAAAAGAAATTTTTAAATTGGTAAAACTATTCAACCCCCCCTTCTAGTTTTCCACAATTGGCATCAGAGCTTCGTTACCAAGTTTCTTAGAGTATGTTGTACTTTAAAAAACTTGATACGATCCATGTATGTTTGAAAACTACAAAGAAGGATTATTTTTGTCAATATTTTAAAAATCATTATTTTGTTTATTGTTGGACAATGATAGAATGCTCTAACCTTTTTTTTTCTAAGCTATGATGATGTAGTTATAGTCTAGGGTCAATGATGCAACCTAGTTCTCTATAACCGAAGCTCTGATGCCAATCTGTCACACCCCCAAATTACCTGTTTTGCAGCAGAATGAAATTCCTGGGGGATGACTGTCATAGCACCACAATCACAGTTATATTGAACGACCTAAAGTGTCGTTTGAAAAGAAAATCGTTTGATATATTAAAAACATTCAGAGTTACAAAGATAGGTCCCGAATGAAAATCAACATGTGCGGAAAATAAGTTTGGTACAAGTCAAACGATGTTTTTAAAGTGTATAAATCCCATGTGAGACGCGTCGTCACCGCGACTCTATGATAAGTCCTCATGCATGCCATGATGTGAATGCCTTAGTTACCTGAAAATACATTGCTAAAAGTGTCAACACAAAGGTTGAGTGAGTTCATAGAGTTCATGTAAAACGTTTTATACGACTACCACAAGTATAGGCCATGTATGACAAATATGTCACATAAAAATGTTACAATTTCTATAAGCACATGACACCGAAGCTTGACTGATCATGATGTTCGCCCCAACAGAGTGTTTGCCAAACAACTCAAAATTCTGACATGAAGTGAAATGCATCCGTTTGACCAGTTGGAATCCACCAACCCGGATGGAGGAGTCACCCTCGATAGATCTATCCACTCACCCTCGCTTACCCAGTAATTAACGGTTCATGATTTCTGATATGGGGACATTCAATTGGCAATGAGGTAACTTAAGCAATGTAATGAATTTGATATACTTGGTATCGTAATAAAAATGATGTGCAATGTATTCTCCCCCGTAGGTTTGAAATAAAGTAAAAACTTGAATAAATCGGGGCTATGAAAACTCACCTGTTGCAATGATTATGATGATACAATGGCAATACTGAAATGAGGCGCAACCTCTGACCGTGACCTATTATGAATGATATGTTCTAATGTAAATCATGAATCAATGTCGTGCATGCAAATCCACATGTAATCTATACCACTTGTACGTTTTTGAAAATAGAATTTATCATCGAAATATATGTTTATGACATCTCGTCATGTTATAAAATACGTTACAAGTATATACGTTGAATCAACACCCTACGATAGCCGTTTAGTGATTTATCGAGAAATCATAGTTTTTCGTCGTAAAACAATATAATTTGACAAGTCATGAGAGTGACTAAATAGCCTCGAAAAGCTAGTCGTAAAATAGTGAATATCGAGTGTTAGGAAACAAACTCAACGGTTTTGGAAAGCTTGTATCATTATCTCAAAGTTTTAGCTTTTAAGTTTTTATCATAGAGGTCTCGGTCATGGAGAAAAATGTAGGTAAAGTATGGTACTTGTGTCCAAAATATTGTTTAAGGTAACTTTCGGCAAAGTTTGAGTGTCCATATTTTATTTGTTACAACTCCGTTTGACGAACGGTTGGAAATTTTGGAAAATAGGCTAGGTGAACTTACTTTTACTAGAAGACATCGTTTTCTGAAAAGTACTCTATCAATGTTAAAAACGACCCTCAACATGGTCATTCGCGGCCGATATTTCTTGGTTATTAGAAAATATATAGTTATACTTATATAAAATAGTTACGGCAACTTTGTTAAATCGCGTGTTATTTAATCGTTACAAGTCCGTTTTCTACGTTTTATATGTCCTTAGCTTCGTGTTAAAGTATACTAATATATATTTGATAAGTCGACACATTTTATAACGCTTAAGACTCATTTTTGACTCGTAAAAAGTTGAGAATACATGCTGAATTTTCTGAAACAAATAGTTTTCGTCGTTAAATTAAAAATAGCATAACTTCTTCGTTATAACTCCGTTTTAACCCGTTCAAGCGGCCACGTTTTCGTTTTAAAGTATATTTTCTAAATATCTAGTCCAAAAATTTTTACCTACTGTCGAGATTTCCAGAATTAGCAAATATGATCAGACCTTTAAATATAGTTGTCGAAATGAGTTTTTCTCGCGCAAAACCTATTCTAACCAATTCAAACCAACGCCGAAGCTATTCTAATCCTACCATACACCTTCTTAGGGTGTCATGGGTTCCTAGACATCACCAAAAGTGATATGTTTCAAGGAGTAATTATAGGATGATATCTATACATTATATATAAGAGGAGGCATGCCACATAAAATGCCACTTGGCATCCCATAATGCCATGTCATATTTCCATGTCATCATATTGTATTTATGTGGCATTTTTTTTAATTTTTTTAATTTTTTTAATTTTTTTAATGACACGTTGCGTTTTTTTTAAATATATGTACATTTTTATTTTTTATAATTTTAAAATTCGGTTTTTATTTGTTAATTTTTAATTTTTGATTTGATTTTAGTGTTTTTATAATTTTAAATTTATAAAATTCGGATATGTTATAGTGTTTTTTAATTTTAAATGTATAAAATTTCGGAATTAAATTTTAAAAAGTGACACAGACATGGTTCGAACTTGGGTTGGGCATATGATTGACATGCATCTTAACCACTAGACCAACACATTACTTTGTTTTTATTTTGGAACTTATAATTTATAAAGGTATGTAATTAAATAACCCCTACCATTTAGCTAGATAAAATTTACAATATGAAACCCTAATCTCACGTTAAAAAAATAAGGTTCATTCATAATTACTTTTTCTCCAAACCCTAATATCATATTTTCCTCCCATCTCCTCTAATGATCGTCACTTTTTATTGTGTAGTTGATTTGGAATTTGTTTTCGGCTATTCATAATTCATTATTGATCTTCATATTAATTTTTTTATATGCTTACAAATGTGTTCAAGTTTTTATCATTAATTATAATTCAATTACATGTTGTGTTTTTATTTTACAGCACCAATGCTACTGATGCAGCTCAAGGCCAAGAGTAAATTTGTGGTGTATTTCATTATGAGGTCTAAAAAAATGGCTTACGAAGAAACTCGAATGCATATCAAGGAATCAGGATACCACGTAATTTTAATATTCTTCTTTTTATATGCTCATCTTTCGGTCTAAGGTGGTCTCTTTGTTTGCTTATATTATTTTTGCAGAAAGTTTGAGAGGGAGTTTGGTTAACTGGAATATTTTGATCATGTTTCGCATAAGGTACCTTTTTATCAAGAACCACAACAAGATCGAGATTTAAATTAGGGTTTGATGATAATACTGAATCTATCATCTTGAACCAGGTTTGTTCAATTTTTGATGCAGTTCATATAAAGAATCAATCTTTGTTTTAATTGATTCATAAAATTCTTATTCTCAATGATGATGTGGAGAATTCAGTCATGACACACTTCCATATCTTAAAACGCCATGAAGAGTCAAATCCTGTTAATATGGCTGTGAAAGAACCTGGTGTAGATGTTGAAGCTTCCATTGATTTTTTTTTTTTGGTAGAATTTCTATTTTTTTTAATGGTGTAGAATTTCCATTGATGAAACTGAAACTCTGGAGTTGCTAAGGCTTCCCAATTGCAGAATAAATTTGGTAAAGGTAATGACGAAAGATCTAAATTTTACATGAATATATCAAAATGGTGATGTTATTTTTTGCTTTAATTCAAATATGTAGTGGATGTTCAGTTTCCTCCTGCCTCAAGCACTGTGCCCGATGATATTGAGCATTTGGTTATGGCTAGATTGAATGTTTTGAAACACCGAGGTGAGTCAGACTTGGTTAATCTGATCTTGAGCACCAAGTTTTGGCAGATGGTGCTCATGCTGAAGCTTCAGATAAAGAAAGTCACAGCCATAGTTTAATGGCAGGACCGCATTTCCATCACCATGCTGGTAAAAGGTAATTAATTAATGATGTGTATCTGGTGGTCTACAGTCTACACAATAAACATGATGAAACATAGAGGTAGACAAATTGCAGGCCAGGAGGTTGGGTAATGGGTAAATACCAATGATTGTGTTTGTTTAAGTTTGAGTTTGATGTAAATATTGTTATTACTGTTCAAGAATTTTGACTACCCATTATCTTAAATAGTATTAAAAATCAAGTAGCCAATATGTGCCTATGCTACAACAAGAAATAAATAAGCAATTTATTCAAAAAGTTTGATTGTGGCCAATATTTTGTATGTGTTAATATCTTGGATACTTTCTTTAATAGATGCTCGATTAAAGGTTGTCCCATTTGTACAGCTTTAGTAACCTCCTGTACCGTTGTACAGATAAACTCATTTGGTGTATTTCAGTATATATACAGTGTTGTAGCATTTAGTTTCCTTTTTTTTATTAATGAATATAACATGTTCAACGAAAAATATGATGTGTAATTTACGACTTTTTGCGAATGTTGTGATTAGGAGAGCCGGACCTAATTCGAGTTTTATGCAGAGCAGGGAACACACATTTATGGTGATATAATTCCATCACCACTGTCTGATTGACATTTTTTTGTTGTTAAAGAGGTGAATTGTTATTTATATGCTGTACGAAATTTAGTATGTTGTCGAGCACATCATGATTTGTGAAATTTGCAGGCTGTTGTTGTTCTTGGTTCAATAACTCCATGGAATTTCCCATTGGCGATGATTACTCGGAAGGTGGGGATGTTTCCAAAGGACTTGATTTTGGTTGCGATTCAAAACAGATGTGACGAATTTGTGAATTTTCCATTGGCAATGCCTGTTTCAGTGTGACTCGTATTAATCTGCCCATATCGATATACTGTAACTCATAATGATACTATATTTGTGGTTGTATCAGGTTGGTCATGTTTTTTCCTGTTGTTGTAGAATGATCATAGAGCCCTCTGAGCTCACACCATTGACTGCCTTAGCCACTGCTGAGCTCGCCTTTCAATCCAGAATCCCACCAGTATGTCTTATAAACTTGCACCATTGTATCATCTATTGCACAATGTTTAAATTCATTTATGTTCACGTAAAATCATAGGGTGTCTTGAATGTGGTTATGAGAGATGCTACTGGACTTGTCAATTCAGTAAGGTATAGATGAAAAACTCTACTTTAGTTAGATTTTAATTTTAAAGAGATAGCCCTCTTGAAAGTATTTTAAAGTACCTTTTAGTTTTGATTGTCGCGAAAATGTTTGATTACAGTATTTTGCTCCATGAGCCAAAGTGTAAAGGAACTGAATAGGAAAACATTATCGAGGTCTTTATCTCTAAGTCACACATTTTTTATTTTTTTTCAAGGCGAAGTTTTTTTAGTAGAGGGCAAACTGCGTGTGTGTGCAATACGGTTAAGGGTTGTAATGTTGATTTTATAGAGGCAAAATGTGTATTTTATTGGTGTTTTAGGATTGTGATAATAAGCGTTTTTAAGTAGGAATTTAGGCTAGGATAATATGGATTAGAACTAGGTATAGGTGAAATAAGGTCAGGGTGAAATCATTTGTTTGCCGTTTGCGAATGTTTTGTCAAATTTTCTATAAAGTCAAGTAAGAAAAGGACATAGACAAGTGGAATAATGGGTGGATGCAAGTCTGGTCAAACAGGTTGGGACTGATTGGGCCGCTAACACTTATTCCCCTGGTCATAAGTCACACAAAATGTCGCCCATACCAGACATTGTTTTAACCCATACTAAATAACTAGCTGTTTTGACCAATTGCCCAGCCTACCCAATTTCCAGCCCCTATTAAGTACCTGAATTTTAGGCGCTATTTCATCCAATTCCTCTTTGGTTTTGGTTTGAAAATCTGAACCTTCAATGGCTAACCCACCTTCAGTAAGTTTGCCGCATTCCTTTGCAATAGATTTAGCTGTATTAATATTATCACCATTGACCATCCGAGCAGTGATACCAGTAAATACTAAATGAAGTTCAAACACCATAAACAAGCTCCTAAAATGATTTTACCTCTAACCTCTTCAATAGCATTATAAGCTTTGGTGGGTATTCCCAATTCCTTAGCTGGACATTGATTATCACCAATGCATGATTTGGAACATAGCTGCAGCAACAAGATTCACCAGTCAAAACAAAACTTAAATAGTTACATAATCACATGACTAAATTTAAAAATTGTATATATCGATCTCATAAGAAAATGTAGTGATAAAGGACTACAATTAAGAAATTTGTTCGTAGCCAGAGTGTCATTCACGGTTTATGTCTACCTGCTTCTATCGGAGCACCATATTCTAGAACAAGGCTATTATGCACAATATATGTCTGAGATGGTTTCGGTTTGGTATAGAAGATTATTACAGGTGTATGCCAGGTCAGGTCAAGATAAATTTACGATTGGTTATGAAAGCAGTTTACACTTTTAAAACAAATTTAAGAAATAAAAAACTATTTGAGTGTTTGGATGTTGTGCTTATTTTAAGACTTGACAAGATAAATTTACGATAATCGAATAAGCAGTTTTAATAAGCATCTCTTAAACTATTTACAGCCATAGTATTTATATCAGGTTTGGAATCCTACTTATTTATAATTTTCAAATAAATGGGGTTGAATTTGAAGTCAACTAAATGTATAATACTTATATTTCAAGCTGGAATTGTTTGGAAGGGGCTTTCAACACGAGAGTGGTTTACGTGATTGCACGGTTGCTGGGTTTGATGAGTATATGAACGATTGGTTGTACCTTCGAGAGGGTTCTAATATGTTGTACTACTCTCACCTGCTGCCATTGGTTTAAACTAAGATTTAAGTCACTCATGATGCAAATTTGTGCAGTTTCTGCAGACTATTTATTCCTACATGTTCTTGATATGCTACAAACATAAACCGTGGAATAGTGACATGTAATGGCTTGGTAACGGATATGGTTGTGCGGACCTGAATGGATGGTAAATGACTTTCTAGACAAGTGAGGTAACATACTTCCAATGCTATTCTAATAATGAAAAAACAATCACCAAATCAAGTTCTTCAATAACGTTGACTGAACCTGCATATACATTTTAGCAATTTCTAAACTATGATTTGAACCATGAGACTAAACTGTTTAACTTTATATCTTCTAAGTACTAAATGTTTAAGCAAGCTATTTCCTTTATTCCATTGAAATTGCTATTGTGATGTCCAGTTATTAGTATGTCATTTTAATTTTTTTAACCAACCTATGTTCCATTGAAATTGCTATTGTGATGTACGCTTATCATTTAAGTTTTTTTACAGATGTCGCATTACTTACTAAATTCCCACAAGCACACAAAATAGGTACGTGGGCATAACTTTGTTGTATTTCTCCACCCAGTTATGCAACTCGCCCCAAATGGGAGTATTATTTATTTATTTATTTTCATTTTCTGGTCTCATAGTAGGATACTTTACAGAGGCATTAATTAGGCTCAATCATACGTTTTGTCTTTTGTTTTTTCCCTTCCAACTTGGTGACTTTTATAATAACAAACATTCTTATGTTTCATCAGGGCATGGGCCTGGTATAGGAGGTATGTTAGTTGGAGGTGCAGTAGCACATGGGGCACACCAGCTGACATCATCACATGGTCATGGATGCCATAACGTCTCACACGGGGCCCAGAACATGAATTCGTACATGGGTGGCATGGGACATTTCAATGGCGGCAAACTTACTAAGCATGGTTGTGGTAAGTTTAAGGTGGGTAAGCATAGCATAGGTGGGAAGCATGGCAATAGCCTGGTCAAGACAGATTTTGTTGTTAGTCGATGGTACCGAGCACCCGAGTTGCTCTTAAACTGTTCGGAATATACAGCAGCTATTGACATCTGGTCAGTAGTTTGCATTCTTGGTGAAATCATTACCCGACAACCATTTTTTCCAGGCAAAGATTATGTTCATGAGCTCAGACTTATCAGAGGTACCAACATTTCTAACACTCTCATGAGATGCACTATGCATTATGAACCAATAACATCCGATGATCCGAATGAGTAAATTGTTACTCTTTATATCACGTGTTTCTTTTTTTTGAAGCGTATTAAGATTCACTTGGTACTTAATTAACCGTCCCGAATGATCACTCAACATCTCGAGATAGGTACTCTCGAGCGTCTTCACATCTTTTGTATTATGTTTAAATTGATTTATTGTTTAGCTGATATTAGTATATGAATTAGGAAAAATGGTTAGAACTACATTAACAATGCATGTTTCAATTATCACCAATCAAAAGTGGTAATTCCTTCAACACATATTCTTTCCATTTACAACCATATGCTGCAATCTTCCCCATTTCTTACGGTTACTGTGATACCAAAGATACTGGCCTAGATAAGTCATTGTGTCCCATTTTTTTCTTATTAGTACATCCTCACTTTTATTGTTTTTTTTATTGTATCATATTAGTATTTTATTTCTTTTACGCCTTTTGATGTATATATCTGAGTATTGAAAGTTGGTGTATTAGTTGTTGACTTAGGTGAATTAGCAGTTGGAACATTTGTTTCGGTCTTTGGTTCAATGAGACACGGGATCCTGCCATTTTTAGAAGTTAAGTCATGTATTTTGAAAGTAAATGATGTCTACTTTGCAACTTGCAGGAACGTGATCCTATTGAAAGAATAAGGAAGTTGATTCTCACTCATAATCTAGCCACTGAAAAAAGCTCAAGGTGCTACTTTGTTTCATTTATATACTTACCAGTTACCACTGACTTTTCTTGACCTCAGAAAGCTTGCCGGAAGTGTGGCAATGGTCTCAGACTATTTGGTTGTCTTGAAAAGGGTCAAGTTTCTCCTAAGGTACCACGCATTTATATATAAAGAAACTTGGTCAAATTTTATCCGGGGAGCTTTTCTAATACGTTGTTTATACTTAAAATGTGCATCATATTTCTCTGATCAACTTAACTATTATATATTTGAATTCTAAAGTTACTTGGAATATAACGGATAGCAAATATGCGGTAAATATCAATCATAAATGCGTTAGTTAAAGCAGTGCTAAATTGATAAATGAACTCCTTTAATGAGTTCTTTGGTGTGCCTTTGTTAAGTTGTGATAAATTGATAAATGAACTTTTTTATGAGTGTTTGGAAGATTATAAGATACTTTAAAAGATAAAATGAACCCTATATTTTCAAATTATGAGAATCAATATCTCACCTAAACACTGTAATGTGTGACTTAAAAGTGTAGTATTCAGATGATTTCTAAATGTAAAGCAAACTACTCTGTACATCTTTTATCTTCTTAAATTGAAATTAAACTTAATAGAGTTGACATTCAAAGTCAAACTCCATATTTAGAAAACGAGTTAATTGTTTTAGGATATTAAGAGTAGAATATTGAAACTTATCTAAAGTGCCTTTAAAAAAATTGATATAAATGTGGAATGTGTAGGTGAAAAATAATATGATTTAATTACTTCGCGTTTGATTGAATTGTTATTTAATAAAGTAGACTTTGAAGAGGAACCAATCGTGTGGAGCTTCACAAGATTGAACTTGTAACTAATATGATTTAATTACTTCGCGTCTGGCTGAATTGTTATTTAATAAAGTAATGCTTGTAGATTTAAGATCCAACCATTACAATTCAGTTTGTAAAAATTTCAGTACTTAATGACCATGTTTAGTATTCTTATTTCAGTTGGAAAGATTTGGTACAAGTGGGTCACTTGATGGAAAACAAAGATTGGTATGTCATCTGCAATGACAGCAAGAGACCAAACACTATTCTTTCAAAAGAGAACCCTCTTTTTTCCAGGATGCAAAATGTTATGGCTTGATGTGTACTTATGTTTCAGCTCCAACCAAAACTGTTTTCATTATTACATTTACTGATTTGAAAAATCTTATGTCCTAAAACTGGCCCAAATCTACTTGATAAATTACATTGTTTTGATATGATTGAAAACTAATAAAATGTCATTGTTGCATTCAATAATAAATTAATTTGTGATGTTTACGTTGGGTCATAAGGTGTATCCACTGTACGGATAAGCTATACGTAATTATTTATAGTTGATATGGTCGTGATTCAACTAATTTTTTATTGAGAACTTTCAATCAGATACTCTATAGCCTATATCATTGCCGTGCATTGTGCCATAGAAGTCGCATTTAGGGAATGGTGTTGAGGGACAGAAAGAAACATTAACTAAATTATAAGAATTTTATGGATTTTTCTAAAGAACTAATGGTAGATGTTTCCTCTAACTGTATGGAAGTGGTTCTAAAGGTATTTTTTATTTTAACTGTTTTTAACATAATCTTGAATAGGAGACATATTTTATTTAAGGCGATGTTTCCTCAAACTGTATAGAAGTGGCAACGGTACTTTCGAGAGTCAACATTCAAGTCAAAGATGGCACCAAGCTTTCATTTGATGTGTTGTGCACTTTAACTGATATGAAATATGTCGTGTTTCATGCCACTATCAATACCACATAATTCCAAGCGTATCTGGTACTAATTTTGCCGTTCATTTGATCATTATTTAATGGGTTCTATTCATTTATGTTCATTTTGCTTTGAAGTTTAATTACGTTTGTGATTTTAGGAATTTTTATTAGACATTTAGATGAGACACCAATTAGTTTAGAAGCTGAAAAGCAAAGGGTAATCATGTGCTTAAGAGTTGCTATTGAAAGAAGAGCATCCAAGGGTGTGAGGCTTGAACTATTCAAGACCAATAAGCCTGGCCTATTAGCTGAAGTGACAAGTACGTTTACGTAAAATACAATGAATGTGAACAAACACTTAAAACATACAAGTCCGCTTTAAAATAGCTTACTTTAGAGTGTTTATTTAACTCTTTGCCAACATACTTAGGGGTGTTGATTTAACTCTTTGCCAGTGTATCGTATTATCGTCAATGAATATCAAGTATTTTGATTGGCCCGGTTTCATGTAGGCAAAAGGAGATTTTGGGTGTTTGTTTAACTCTTTGCCAACATACTTAGGGGTGTTGATTTAACTCTTTGCCAGTGTATCGTATTATCGTCAATGAATATCAAGTATTTTGATTGGCCCGGTTTCATGTAGGCAAAAGGAGATTTTGGGTGTTTGTTGGTCTCAAGACCAATAGAAGGTATACTTGCTAAATAAATTCTAATACAGTTAAGTAAAGCTTATATGGGCTTCTGCATTACTAATTATGTATCCATTAAGTTTGAACTCTAAATTGAACACATGTTAGAATGTTGTTTCCTGCTAGAAAAAAAAACATCTTACAATCTATTGGATGATGCTCCTATTTGTCTATTTCTGTTTGGAAGCTTTGTAACTAGAGTAGATGCACGCATGCATACTTGAGAACTTTGTGTGTGGTAGGGGTTTGAACATTGGGACCTCCCTCACCATATGTCTATATTTCTTTGTCATATTATAAATAACAATGAGACACCATTATATGTGGCCAACTAATTGGTACAATAAATCTATATGGCGTATTTACAATTTTTAGATTTTAAATACATTGTTTCCATCTCTTTGACCATACTATATGGTATTTGGTTTTAGTGCAAAATGTATTTAAGTGTATATACTTCCGCATGTATCAAATGTATAGTATGTGCACATGATATTCATCAACTTTCTTATATTTCACATAAAAGAAATCAAAACTCATGCAACGTCTCATAGTAAAGGGCCAAATGGCAAATGCGTTCTTGAAATCTATCATTGCTTCTACTAAGCTTTTATAATAAAACAATAAAACTTATTAGGCTATTACCGTCAAAATGATCTATTCCAAAAGGGACCTATATATTTATTCAAAAGAAATTCATACATCATCAGTTTCGTTACAAGTCAATAGGTTTATTTATTGACGATAGTACGTTACAAGTCAATAGATCTATTCCAAAAGGGGCCTATATATTTGTTTAAAACCCTAATGATCTTATTTGGTTTTTGTAGTTGAAGAACTATGGTGGACATTTTTAGTGTGGTTTGGCTAGGAAAAAAACAATGGTATGTCTCTTTTCCTCAAAACCCTAATGATTTGTTGATTATGTTAGAGTTGATATCATAGCTAAGGTGATTGGGCATTTAGGATTCATGTAACTTGTGCATTACTATATGCGAAAACACCAGCACGCCGTGAACCTCCGTTCATAAGGTTGTTGAACCATGGTAGGCTCAAGTATTGCGAGTAGCCACAAAAATAGTCATGTGTAGCATCACTTTAAATATGGAGGCTTTTAAAGGAGGTGAATGTGAGCATAGAGCCTAAGTGTAGTTTAATGGGTTAAGGAGTGTAATTTATTAGGTTATTGGCGTTTAATTTTCATAGGACATAAACCAAACTAAAGAAAAAAAGTTCAGAACCCAACTACCGAACAAAATTATGAGAAAGAGATATGAAACAACATTATTTGGGATATATTTAAGGGCTCGAGATTAATAATCATAAGATACAAATACAATAAGTTATCGAATAACCATTCTTTTTTGTTGAGTTCATTATTCACTATATAAGTGTATTATAAAATTTATTCTCATGCGATTGCCGTTAAGAAAGTAAATTATGTAGATAAAAATTAATAAAAACTAACCTATAAAAAAGCATATATATATATATATATATATTATGGTAACATTAATTATAGTTATTATATATTAAATATAAAATAAATTGTTTAATTTAACTTTTAATTACTTTTTAGTATATATTTGTTCTACTAAAACCTAAAAACAAAAACCACAAGTCATACTAGTCCATCACTGATTTTGACACTATATATATATATATATATATATATATATATATATATATATATATATATATATATATATATATATATATATATATATATATATATATATAACTCTTAAAAACAATTAAAAGTGGTATAGACACACATGATACTTGCATATTTTCTTGCAAAAATGATGAAATAACATAAATATGGATATGATAGAGTTATAAAAATCATGAAATGCTTACTTGAATGATTTATGAATTTTTGAACAAAGTATGCTTAATAATCTTGAGGTTTTTATTTCAAAACCTTAACAAGATCACTAACGGAACTAAATAAATACTTGAACTTCAAAAATTAATGGTTTCTTCATGGTGTCTTGGGTTGGCCGGTTCTTCAAAAGAAAAGGGGAGGAGAGGATTTATTTTACACCTTGAGTTAGTGTTTTGTATGTGTAGTAGAATAATATAAAAACTTGTAAGTATCATGTAAGTAGATATTTTGTACTAAGAAAAATGTGTGTCATCATGTGTGTCGACATGCCCAAAAAAAATAAAAGGGGTAATGCATTTGTATGATATAATGTATTTTAATTAAGCAAACATAATAATATGTAAGTGTAGTTGATAACTTGTGCACCTATTTAAGTATTTAGGGTCAAAATAAAATATATCAAAGCCATAAAAATTATAAAAATACATTCCTTACAAAAACTGAGTGAAATAATAATTATTGTGTAGTATTTACGAAAACCGTAGTAATTATATAATTATAACAATTTATATACCAAATAAACTTAAAACACCGGGTAAACTAATAATATTATTTTTATAATCTTAATATGAGTATAAAAATATATTAGGATTATTTTTGGAAGTATCGGATCAAATGTTCAAAATAATGATTACGCGATAACGTTTATTTATCAGGAAATAAACGTTTAATGAAATATGCAAAATCATGTATGAACTAATATGATGATAATGATGCTAATGATATGTAGACTAAACCTAGTCTATATGAAATGTCATTGATGATATTCCATGAATACTGAAAGACTTAACCCTCCAGGTTACACGTATTTGATACTCGTAAACTTAGTTTACGTAAAATAATGAATAGTGACTCATGAATTGTGATTTTTTTCCGGGAATGAATAGTGTTTTGTGAATAGTAAAATTTTGAAATACCTTTTCAAAATATCAAATCAACTTCGAAAACGATGAATAGTAAAATAATGAATAGTAACCTGTGAATAGTAAATTCCCGAGATGAATAGTGAAATTTTCAAAATTTGCAAAATGACCTGAAATTACGAGTTGTCACAATGTTCCACAATTATACTCATCTCAAAGACTCACGAACAAGAACTCAGGTACTGTTCATAGGAGCAAATTGATCATTATTCTCAAACCTAACAATCACTTGTGTAAGTATAATCTTCACTACATTGTTAATTTAATTCCTTGAATCTTAGAATTACAATTTCTTCATCTTTAAGAGTTGGGTTCAAATGGGTTTATCATAATTTGTCACCACATTGCTTTCTAAGATAATCTAAATCAAAGAATTAACATTGTTAATACAAATTAAACACATTTCTTGAACTCAACAAAGATGATGAGAGAAAAATTATGATCAAAACCCTCTAGGTTACTATTCACCATTAACACCACAATGTGGTTGTATTGTTTAGGAACATCATGCCAAGCAACAAGCAACAAGATTACCAAGACACCACCCACTACATTCCCATGTACCATAGGAAAAATGGATTAAGTCCGGACGATAGGAAAGCCTTTAAGTTGCTTGAAAGGAGACTCTTTCATGAAGGTAGAGTTGTTGATCCATCATTTCTTGCAAATACCGACATGAGGGAAATATTTGGAACTATTGGGTTTGATTGTTTATTGGATATAAACGAGCAAACTTGGCCGGTCTTTGTGCTTGAGTTCTACAAGACTATGGGTATAATTAGAAATGATGATGGGTCCATCTCAATTGAATTTACCATAAATGGACATAAGTACACTCTTTCACTAGAGGAGCTTGGAAGAATTCTAGGGGTTACATATGATGGCGTTTGTATGTACTCAAATGAATGGTCTTTGGAACAACTACACACAATGGTTGATCACCATGATATCTACTACACTTTGATCCCGGAAGCAACCACGGTGAGGGACACCGTGTTCATGCCAAGAGCATCACCATCAAGAGTCACAAGGAAGTCAAAAGTGATCCATAGGGATCCTTTTCAAATGGAGCTTTCGAAAATGTATGGGTTGTATAAGAAATGGGAAGTTTTGATAAGAGAAAATGTGGTATGCCTAGTAGGAAACAAGGACCACCCCAACGCATGCCTAAGCTTCATGATATATTGCCTAGTGATCAATACTCGGTTTAACCTTACCAACTACATGGTTAAAAGAATGGCAAGTGTGAGAAGCATGGACAAGATGGTACTTCCGTATGCAATGCTTCTAACCCGTCTTGCCAAATTCATCTTTGCATTAGACCCTTCTCCACAATCCCTTGATCATAACTTTTGCAATAAGGTCATGGTTCCATTAACCGAGGGTAGAACAACAAGGTTCATGGTAGAAGGCAAAAGGCCACACCCACCCACGGATTCCTCGGACGAAAGAGAGAGGCAAGAAGAAGGTGAAGGTGAAGGGAGTAGTAGCAACCCACTTGAGAATATTGATCTTGACCCTTTGGACTACGTTAACCAATTGCTAAACATCCCCAATGAATCACCCGAATGGCAACAAACCAAGGGAATCTTCAAATGCTTCGCCAATTTCTTGAGGAAGAAGAAGTGAAGATGGTTTGATAAAGAGTGGAGGACGGGTGAAGAAGTGAAGAAAGGTAAAGTCTTAGGACTCAAGTGCATGATGAACAATTTCAAACAATGGTTTGTAAACAATTTAAACTATGCTTGTAGTATGTAGGTATTTCCATATCTTGGCACTAAACATCCTAACTTAGGTATTTGGAAAATGAGATTATACTACCTCTTGGTGTGGTCGTCGTCACTCATTCTAGGAACTTCAGCGTTTCTTACTTTGATACAAATTATATTAGTTGTGTTCTTGCCTTTAGTCCCCATAGAAACAACTAGGAAAAGCTTTTACTATAAAGTGCAAAGTTTCACATTTCCTGAAAGCTCTCTGATCTGCAGTTGGCGGATCCCATTTTGAACTAGCGGATCCCTCCCATAAGGGAACCGTGGGATCAGATGCACTGATGTGCAAAGCAGTTGGCTACATTATAATAGTCCACTAGAACACTTCAAACAAGTCAAACATAATACACTAGAGCCAACTAAGTCTTCCGCTAATAGTTGAAAACCTCACTCTCATCCATGGCTTATCTAGGATATATTTTTGATATATTTCGTTTATTTATCAACTAGTCAAAACTCACCATAATTCCGCTCCAACACTCACACATTATCTATCACATTTGATAGCACTTAGTTTGATCTACTCTTCAATTTTAGCAAATTGATCTCAATCATCTTTGACTCAAAATTAGGACCAAAAACTAGTTTTTCATTTCTTTTTATTTTTAAAGATTTTAGTAAATTTATCCTAGGACATCATCTGAATTTTAGGACTTAGTATCACCATTTTTCCACAACATATTAAAAGGAATCCTTGTCAAACATATGCTTAGACTACCCAAGGTAAATGTTCTTGGCCAAAACCATCATTAAGCACCATTACTTGTTATGGTTGAGGATTTGAGATATCAAACAACTAAAGACTTCAAAATTAAGTCAAAATCTCGAAATCCATTAATGATAAACCTTACAAAAGCATAATGACTTCACTTAAAACCTGTCTGATAGCCAGATCCCTGGTCTATAACCAGTGGATCCCTGCGAGGAGGATCCGCGGGATCCGTACATCTGAAAAGAATAAATCAGCCTCATTATTCAAATTCAAGTTACCTTTTTCTCTAACCACCTTTAGCATTCATTAATTACCCTCCTAGAGTTGATCAAAATCTCAAGAGCATGCTTAATCCTCTAAGTGGCCAAGGATTTAATTTCCTAATTCAAATTATCCTTTATAAACCAAACAACCTTAGGACTAAGTCACCACTCTCAATCACATCTCAAAAATCAGCAACTAAAGAAGCTCTTACAAGCACCATCATCACTATGACTAAGGCTCTTAGCAACAACTCTTCAACCATAGGATCATCCAAGAGAAAAGGTCAAATGATCCATGAAATCTCATCCACCGAAACATCTCCCATTAGAGTTAGTGAAGCTAGAATCTCACCTCATCAAACTCATCCAAAGGCTAAGAGAACCGCAAGGATTAGCATCAAACCTTTCGGACTAGAAAAAGGGTCTTCTAGTTCAAAACCAAACACGACTAGTTCTAGCAAGCCATCAAAACCATCATTCATTAAGCATGGACTACAATCCTTGAATGAGCCTCTTCCTCACCAATACATCTACTCATTAGATCATTCACCACCAAGAACCTCCCATTCACCAACCTTTTCATTGAATAGGGAACCACCCACAACACCAACTAGCCCATCATGGGAGACAAGGAATAACCTTGATCATATGGAAGCAGTTCCATTACCACCCTCATTTTTAGAACCTCTTCCTACTTCTCAAAATGTAGACCCACAAGCACACATAGAGCCTCCTCAAAGTATCCATTTTCCTTCGGGTCCAAACCAAGACAATAATTGTCCAAATTGTCTAAACACTCAAGGACTTGTTCAAGAAGTACGAAATGAGATACATTTCTTGTTTAATCATCTTCTTTCAAAGTTGGATCAAATCAACAAGTCCACTCATCCCTAGACTCAAGCACATTGTAGCTTTTTTAAGTCTAGTATCTAGTTAGTATTTAGTGGTACTTGTATGTCCTAGTTCATTCTCTTAGTTTTAGAGATTTAGTTGGTTATCTCTTGTTTTATTGAATGAACACTTATTTGCTATATTTTGTGCGTTGTGCTTTGTTTTTTCTCATATATATTTTCCTCATAGTAGCATTGTTTGACACATCTTCATTGCTGATGAAACTGTCAACAGACAGCCGGATCCCTCCATTATGCCTAGACGGATCCCTCCAAGAAGGGAACCATGGGATCCGTGGTACAGAAGCACTAAATTGTACTAACTTGAGTTTTTCTTGCAGGAAATTATGCATTATATTCTTGTTTTCTAACCTTTACTTTGTAGATTTTCAAAATAACACATGAAGATTTTGACACCATAAAGCTAGGGGGAGCTTTGTGTCAAACGATATTGCAAAAAATTTGCAACTTTAATCCGTTTTTGGATTATACTTCATGATACCCCATTGCATCTTTGCAATCTTCAAGGGGGAGCACGTTTTCGTCACTTAGAAGAACCATTTGCAAACTTAATTGCAAACACAATAAGCTTATTTTACGTTATGTCCTTGACGCCCTTTTAAAGGGATGGACTCGTCAAGGGGGAGTTAAGACGAGTATCATTCCCGTCACTTGCTCTCTTTACATTTTTACATAACTTTTCTTATAAAAATTGTGTTGGTTTCTTTTAACACTTTTGTTTTCGACAAAAGGGGAGAAGAAAGTAAAAACTACAAATTCAAACTTTTACGAATTTTAGCTTTTTCCTTAAAATAATTTTATGTTTTGTCATCAAAAAAAAGGGGGAGATTGTTAATACAAATAAGCCGTAAAAACGTTTATTTATATTTTACGATCTTCTAATGTTTTGTCGATAACAAACGTAAAATCATTTTAACGAAACAAATAGAGTACGTAAATAGTTTGAGTTAATAGTTTCTAACACACTTACGTTTTCACATAAAACACTATAACAAGTTTAAGTGAGTTTATGATTTAGATATATATATGTACAACAACTAATGTTTACATATTGGGTTAGCACATACTTATACTAAGTATACTAAAATGGGTAAAAGCATGTAAATACTAAAATGGGTAAAACCATGTAAATACTAAAATGGGTAAAAACTAGCAAATGGTATTGACCCATAACCCATGGTTTTATATATACCACTTACACAAGTTCAATGTATCCTTAAGGTACATTGTATCTAGATAGAAAACCATGGATCAACCCATAACCCATGACCCATAACCAAAAATACCCATGGGCAAAGAGGGGCGTTCCACGGATCCCTAGCTTTGTGCTAGCCGGATCCCAAGTGGAAGGGATCCGTAGGATCCGGGAACGATGAAATTTTCTCTATAAATAGAGAGCCATTTCTTCCTTTCTATTCATCCGTTTACACACATACTTCCCCCAAGTATTCTAACCCTCTAACCTCAGATCCAAGAGATCTATGTAGTTTTTCTCTTTTGTTTTTGTGTGATCTTCTAGGTTCCTCTTAAAGGAAAGATCACCACTTCTTGAAGACGTGCAAGCTCAAGTCCATGAGTTACCATGCTTCGTCATCATCAAGACAACGAAGGTTCTCTTGTTGATAGATCTACCTTTCTCCATAGATGTTGGGTTGAAGGCATTAGTGAAAAATGCCGAAAGTGTCAAGATGCAAGCATTAGTGAAAGATGCTCATCATTCGTGTCAAAGCATTAGTGAAGAATGCTAAAGGTGTCAAGACGAAGGCATTAGTGAAGGGTGCCAAACGTTGTGTCAAAGGCATTAGTGAAGGATGCCGAAGAATCAAATCAAGTAGCATTTGGGAAGAATGCTTAGGTCGTATAATCGATGAGGTGCATCGTTATACATATAAGTATTTGCTTATTTACAAGGATGGTGATATCCTTGATGGTGTTGTAACAAGGAGTAGATCTCCTTGATAATAGGTGTTGTGTCGTGAAGTGTAGTAGTTCCTCCGTGGTAATGGAACTAGGTGCTTAGCCTAGTACCTAATAAAGGGTAGGCGACGTTGTGATAGGATTAGTTCTCCTAAGGTGTGAAAGAACTCGGTGGTTAGCCTAGCACCGTATAAAGGGTAGGCGACGTTGTGTTAGGTGCGGTTCGCCTTGGTGTGAAGGAACTCGGTATTTAGCTTTGTACCGGAAAAAGGTTAAGCGACGTTGTGAAGGCTTCTCCGCCATAAGGAGTTGGTGTAGTGCTTACGAACTCTCGAGTAGGTGACTCGGGGAGTGGAGTAGGGCAAGGTAGGTGTCGTTGTAGCCGAACCACTATAAATAACATGTGTCGTGGTGATGTGCTTCTTACTCTTTATCTTTCATTACACGTTTATATATCTATCTATCATCGTCCAACATAAACAATCAAATAGATTGACATAAGTCGATCTAAATATTTAAAAGAAAGTTTTAAATTGGTAAAACTATTCAACCCCCCCTTCTAGTTTTCCATAAACCGAATTATCTCCGGTCAAGCCAACTAATGCAAGAATCTCTTCTCAACCAATCAAGCCAATTCCTAAAAGGATAGTACCCACAAAAGTACCTATGCCAAACACCACCATACCTCCTAGGCCAAACAATATCATCTCCACTAAACCATCACCATTGGTTCCTAGAGCTATCTCTTTTACATCTCCACTATCATCACCACACCTCTACAATTTAGAGGATTTGCCTCCTAGGCCGTCTCATCCGCTTCCGCCGACAACATTCTCCTCATTAGGAGGGGTAATGGTACAAAATCAAGGTGTTGAGTCAACATTTTCTCCGGCTTCCTTTTCGCCGTTTCCATCATATAATCCTATTTGGATTATGAGAAATCATCAAATTCAACCACCCGACCATATGGAAGTTGACACTTCTCTGCCACCACCATCATTCTTGGTCGAGCCATTCTCAAATGCGCCTCCACCAATCCCTCCGTCATTTGAAGCTCCACAAGCCGCTTCACTTGATCCTTCGCATCAAGCCATTTCATTTCTTCCACCACCACTACCTAGCCATGACAAAGATTGCTATCATTGTCAACATGTTGAAAGTTTGATACATGAAGTACGAGAAGACCAACGTTTCATGTTCTATCATCTCCTCGAACATTTCGACGAGATTAAACCTAAACAAAACTTGAGCTAGAAGATTTTAGTGGTGTCCTTGCATCAAGCGATAGTTGGTCTAGAAATTCCTAGTTATGTATTTTTTTTTGGTTTTTAGAGTCATGTATATCATAACTCTAGTTTTATTAAATGAAATTACATGATACTTGCTATATTTCTGAGTATATGATTACGTTGTATTCATATCTCACTTATGTGATAACATTACTTGTTATATCACCATTGCTGAATTTAATCATCAGCTATACGAATCCCTCAAAATTGCCTAGACGGATCCCTACTAGGAGGGAACCGTGGGATCCGTGAGACAGAAAACTATTTTTCTACTAACTTGGATCACATATGCAGGAAATTGTGCATTATACTTGTTTTCTAACCTTTGTTTTGTAGTTATTCAATCTACACTCGAAGCCTTCGACACCCTAAAGCTAGGGGGAGCTTTGTGTCAAAGCAATACATTGAAAATTACTTGCAATATTAGGATTACATTTCTTGACATCCCTTTGCAAAATTGCAATCATCAAGGGGGAGCACATTCGTCACTTAGACGAAATCTTTTGCAAACTTAGTTGCAAACCAACTAGCTTAGTATTACTTTCTTGACGCCCTTACATAGGGATGGACTCGTCAAGGGGGAGTAAAGACGATATCCTTTCCCGTTACTTGCTCTCTATTTTTTTTTCCTTTCACATGTTTTTCCTAAAAACAATGTGTTAGTTTCCTTTCGAAGCTCTTTTTGTTTCGACAAAAAGGGGGAGAAGAAAGTAAAAACTACTAAATCAAATTTGCTACGAATTTTAGTTTTTCCTTAAATTAATTTTATGTTTTGTAAACAACAAAAAGGGGGAGATTGTTAATACAAATAAGCCGTAAAAACGTTTATTTATTTTACGATCTTCTAATGTTTTGTCGATAACAAACATAAAATCATTTTAACGAAACAAATAAAATACGTATATGGTTTGAACTAATAGTTTCTAACATATTCACATTTTCACATAAAACACTAAAACAAGTATAAGTGATTTTATGATTTAATATTACATATGTACAACAACTAGTGTTTACATATTTGGGTAAAATATACACATAAATAGTATGTAGTATATTGGGTAATATAAATGGGTAGAAACTTAAGTATCATAACCCATGGGGCAAATACATTGAATGTAGTTGGGTACAACCCAAAGCCCATGACCCATGGAGCTTGACCCATAACCCATTGCATGATATCATGCTTATACCATATATGGATAATACCCATAACCCATGGTTTTATATATACCACTTAACCAAGCTCATTGTATTCTTGAGATACATTGTATCTAGAAAGAAAACCATGGATCAACCCATAACCCATGACCCATAACCAAAAATACCCATGGGCAAAGAGGAGCATCCCACGGATCCGTAGCTTTACGCTAGCTGGATCCCTTGTGGAAGGGATCCGTGGGATCCGGGGAACAGTAGAATTTTTCCTCTATAAATAGTGAGCCATTTCTTCATTGTTTCTCACCCTTTTCTAACATACTTTCCCCTTGAGTTAAAAACTCTCTAACCTTAGATCCAAGAGATCTATGTTTGTAGTTTTGTTTTTGTGTGATCTTTTAGGTTCCTCTTAAAGGCAAGATCACCACCTTTGAAGTCGAGCAAGCTCAAGTCCTTGAGTTGCCATGCTTCCTCATCATCAAGACTACTGAAGTCTTCTTGTTGATGATTGTTTTTCTTTTCTAAGAAGTGTTGAAGACATTTGTGAAAGGTGTCTCAAGTGTCAAGACGAAGATATTAGTGAAGGGTATCTATCGTCCATATCATAAGCACTTGTGGTGGGTGCTTAGAAGTCAAGACTAGAAGCATTAGTGAAGGGTGATTAGTTGTCAAGACTCAAGACATTAGTGAAGGGTGTCTTGAAGATCTAGTTAAAGGCATTAGTGAAAGGTGCCTTAGATGTACATTCGATATGGTGTGTTTCGATGTACAAGATAGATTAGTACTAGATCCAAGGATATTGATATCCTTGATGATGTTGTAGAAAGGTTGATCTCCTTTGGGATTAGTCGTTGGTGTAGTGTTGGGTAGTAGTTCCTCCATTGCAATGGAACTAGGTGCTTAGACTAGTACCTAATAAAGGGTAGGCGACGTTGTGTAGGTGTGGTTCACCTTGGTGTGAAAGAACCAGGTACTTAGCTAAGTACCTTATAAAGGGTAGGCGACGTTGTGTAGGTGTGGTTCACCTTGGAGTGAAAGAAACCGGTGGTTAGCCTAGCACCGGAAAAAGGGTAGGCGACGTTGTGAAGGCTTCTCCGCCATAAGGATATTGGTGTAGTGATTACGAACTCTCAAGTAGGTGACTCGGGGAGTGGAGTAGGGCAAGGAAGGTGTCCTTGTAGCCGAACCACTATAAATACTTGCGTTGTAGTTTTGTGCTTCTTACTCTTATCTTTTCATTACATACCTTTATATGCTTGTTTATCAACATCCAACACACACGTCTAAATAGATTGACATAAGTCGATCTAAATAGATTAAAAGGAAGTTTTAATTGGCAAAACTATTCAACCCCCTTCTAGTTTTCCACAAATTTGATACTCATGTATGTAATAACCTAACTATTTGGATATTTGTATGATCTATCACCCATTGTACCCGTCAGGTACAAAATTTTCCTTATATGCTGTGCAGGTTTTGGTTTTGTGATGCAGTTACGGCGTAACCTTAGGATCAGTTACGCCGTAACCCCTGCTGCAGTAGGAAATTTTGAACCAACACAAATAGTTAAGGCTAGTCCCCGGAAACGATACGCATTAGCCACCCCATGACCTACCTTGAACCATTAGTGAGACATCTTGGGAAAGCATTCGAGAGGGGAGTTTATTTCTTTCTTGATTATTTTTCATTTCTATTTTATTTTTCCTTTTTCTTCGTACAAATGGGACTTTGTACCCTTCAAGTGGGGGTATAGGAATAGAAATGAAGTGTATGATTACTTAGCTTACTTGCCCTAATTTTCTAGTTGGTTTCAAAATTTTAAGCTTATTTGAAATTTTTTGTCATATTTTTAACCAATCTAGAATAACATAAAGCCGAGCACACTATAACCCTTATTGCCATTGGTGAGATTTATCCTTTCCGTTTCCCCCATTTTACCCTAATCTACCATAAATTGAGTGTACCGATAGTATTGTAAACTTTAGAACTTGGCTTTTACATCACTTCGAGACCATAAACGAGTAGTGTATCAAGTTAGCTTGGTGCATTTGGAAAAGGCGATTTGAAAAAAGTAAATGTTTTAGGATTAAACCCAAATAGCCCATATGTGTTCACTTGTGTGCGTTTATCGATTAGTCGCATTGGATTTTCGACCTCCGTGTTAACCCTTTTTGTTGCACTCACCTTTAGTGCAAGATACCCCTAGTTACACCCTTTTTGAGCCTTTCATTTCATTTTCTAACCCTTCTTTTCGTTACACCCTTACACCTTAGCCTACCGTGTAGTGTTACCTTGAAGCCATTGTTCACCCTAGTTTGAGGTTCAAAATAAAGTTCCAAAAGGCGTTCCTCATCATCTACATCTCGCTAAAGATTGTCAAAGACCCCCAAGTTATCACCTTATGCTCAGTTCAAGTTGGGGGAAGCATATCGTTGCATCTATTGCATTTATGTTAATATATATATATATACATACATATATATATATATATACATACATATATATATATATATATATATATATATATATATATATATATATATATATATATATATATATAAATATATATATATATAGGAAGGGATGGTGTGGATTGCATTTTAAGTAGGGATGGTGCGGATAATATCACATTTAGCTTTTTTATAAAAAAAATTCAAGAAAATCTAAAAATTAAAAAATAAAGAGGATGATAAATTATTAAGAATGGTGAAAAAATTTCAAAAAAAATCGTTTTCATGATTAAAGGTATTGTGATATTAAGGTCGATTTTGACTTTTTCACAAAAGTCAAGATCACGATCTTGACAAAGTCGAGGATCGGATCTTGACCTTTGTAAAAAGTCAAGATCCGATCTTAATATCACATAAACGTTTTTTATTTTAATACAAATTGTTAATATCACACTAACTTTTTTTTGATATCACACTACTTTTTGTTTTTTTACTAATATTATTAATATCACTGTTACTTTTTTAATAAAAAAGTGTTAATATCACGGTTTCTTTTTACTATCACAGGAACTTTTTTTTCTTTTTTTAATATAATTGTTAATATCACCGTAACTATCATACGCTTATTTAATAAATTTGTTAATAGCATTGTAACTATCATATGTTTCTTAATATCACGTTTCAATTTTACATGTAAAAAAGCTTAATATCACATTTGGTTTTATAATATCATCATTTTATAATATCACACCTTCTTAATATCACAGTAGAACTCATAATATCGTTAATATCACGGTAGGACTCATAATCAAAAAATTAAAAAGTGCTCAGAAAAATCTGGAAAAATAAAAAAATGAAAGAAGATAACAATAGTAAGGATCCCTCAAAAGGAAAAAAATTAAAAAAATCGTTTACATGGTCAATTGGTACCGTGAAGATAAGCGTAGAATCTTGACTTTTTACAAAAATTCAAGATCGACCAGAATGGGCGAATAGTTCGGATCTATCCAGCACATCCGCATCGAATTAAAAAATCACACGATCCTCACTATATATATATATATATATATATATATATATATATATATATATATATATATATATATATATATATATATATTTATTTATTGTTATCTGTGCAAAGAATTATAAGCACTATATGAAGAAATTGGCATTGAGAATAATCTTCTCGATCACATTCGAAGGTTGGAAGTATAGTTCAAGAATAAATAATGGTGGATTCCGGTAACATGTATTGACCATATGAAGATGAACCTTGAATTATTGGTGGGACGATGGCAACTCGGTTTTAAGCTAAGATTATTTGTTTTCTTTTTCCTTTTCACCCATTAAAATATCCCATGCCTATCCCTACCCTTTTTGTCGTGAAGCGTGTCTAGGTGATGCAGCGAGCAACCTTGATGTCTTGGCCATGGATTTGGTCATGTATCATTGATTTTTTCCACTTGTGACCGTTAGTAATGACACCACCCCTAAGCCTTTGAAACACTACAACCCAACATTGCTTTCTAAAATTTGCCTTAATCTTAGCTCTAGTGGTGGAGTTGTGTGTAATTTCCAAGCTTATGATAGAATACTTACTATGTCCGTACAATTGAGTGATCACCCCGAAATTAACACTTAGAATAAGATGAGAGTGAGAGTGTTTTCGTTCCCATTTTGTGAGGTGTTCGGCTCTTATTTATATTCTAGCATGGAAATTAAAACTGCGCATTCTTTCAGGATGTATCTTTTGCAGTCTAAATTGGTCTACTTGAGGGCAAGTAGAGTTTAAGTGGCGGGATATTTGATAACATCAAATAGTCCTGAGTTTCTAAGCATTAACTTCCCCCTATTTCATCACATTTTGAGTAAAATATTAGTGAAAACATCTTTATTCCTTATTATTTCATTTCAGGACCCATTCGAAGTAAGGAAGCTGCAATTGGACGTTTTCAAGCCCTATTGATACAATTGTCTCTTAATTACGGCGTAACCAAGTGATGAAGTGACGACCCAACTAAAGATTACGAAGGCTACGGCGTAACCCTCACTAAGGATTTACGCCGTAACTATTGATAAGCACTAAATTGACAAAGACCACGGTAGCCCTCAGCTTAGCTACGCCGTAATGAAGAAATACTGGATTACGAAGCTTACGTCATAACCACGGCTAAGGTTACGCCGTAACCTTGGATAAGCAACGAAGATTGAAAGAAGTTACGGCGTAACTACCTAATAAAGTTGCCCGTAACTAGTTTGAAGCCTATAAATAGTCGATGGTTTCATCGGTTTTAGATATTCTCTCCTTTCCCAAACCTTCTTGGGTTTGGGGAGATCAAACAATCAGAAGAAGAAGCATGGTTTAGGAGCACCGGGATAACTTGAAGTCCATCGTCTACGATTTCATTTGTATTCGAGTTTGGATTCTTTTATATTTTTCTAGATCTTATACTATGAATTCATATCATTAATTAAAGTTTGCATTTATGTTATTGTGATTCTCTATAATTCTTTATAGACATTTGCTAGTCTTTTCATAGATCGCTAGCCTTGGTAGTATTATAAGCTTGGTAGTATCTAAATGGCTGGTAGATATGACCAATATTGACCCAGATCGATAGATAGCGAAGTATGGGAGGAATTGGCCATAGTACAAACTAATACTCTTCGTGTGTGCTTAATGACCAAATGATCACCTATCAAGTGGAGGTATTTAAGAGGTTAGGGGGAATCTAAGTTCCTAATGGCCGGGTTCCCACTGTCTAGATCTAGTAGATTTGGTGCTTAATGATGCTATTAGGTTGCCGAATGATCCCGGGTGACCTGCTCATCTTGGTGAAGAATCTAAGAACCATAGGCCATGATGAATCGACCAAAGGAGTCTGGTGATAATTAACCACTATATTGAATATTGATATCGGGAATCAATTCATAATTGTTTTCTTTATTAAGCTTCGTTTATCTATCTCTTTTCCCTAAATTTTGTTAGGAATTAGAAAATTCCAGTATTGAAGAGTCGGTCACCCCGACTATTATCTAGCATAAGTTAGCTCGTAGACTTGTCGTTATTTACGTTTTATTTAGTAGTTTATTAGTTAGTCAGTAGCATAATATAGCTTAGAGCAACACCGTGGAGGAAGGACGGTCTTTACCCATTGTATCCCTGATCCACAGGCCGTCAGGAGGTCGTTTAGTCTGTAACCTATAAATACCCTCTACCTTGCAAGGTAGAGGGTTGGATGTTCTTTAATAATCTAATATTCTACAAGTTTCTCTTACTAGAATATCCCACTTTCTCTCTCTCTAAAATCATCTACATGCTCATTGTGTTAATGTTATGATATGTAAGTGAAATCCAATAACCAACAATTGGTATCAAGAGCCATGGTTAGATCATATCTTGCACATCTTTGGATTTCTAGTGGTTTTTATGTGGTTTTTGAGTTTGAAAAAGTTTAGTGGTTTTTGCATCATTTGGTTGATTTCTTGTGTTAAAGTTTGGATTTTGTTAGTACTTTTATGTTTAGAATCATCACAAGTGTGTAGGTTTTCATTTGGTAAGCTTGAATCATCTTGGTTGGGTTGTTTTTGGATTGAAAAGTGATGTTTATGTGGTTTTTTCTTGCTAGCGACTTGCTTTACAAATTTGTAGCGAGTTACAGCTTTAGACCTAGCGACTTAGAACTAGCGACTTAAAGTACAAGTAGTGGACTTTCTACCACAGGTAGCGACTTGGAGGTAGCGACTTGGTTTGTGGCGAGTTGCTATTTAGCGACTTGTATCTTTAGCGACTTGTGTAGCGAATTGCTGCCAAAATTTTGCTAGCGACTTAATGCTTAGCGAGTTACTACTTAGCGACTTGAAATTGTTTAGCGACTTGGTGGTATAGCGAATTAGAGGATTAGCGACTTGTACTTAGCGACTTGGATGTTGATCTAACGACTTGGGATTATTGCTATTTAGTTGCTAGCGAGTTGGTTCAAATTCTCTAGAGACTTGGGGAGTAATTCATAATAACACAATGTCAGTCATCACGGATCCTTTAATCACCAAAGTACTTGCTCTCTATGACACATCACAGAATAGTGAAACAAAATGCTTATCTGAATGCCATACACTTAATGATTCAGCAACGATTAATCAAAACAACTCAAATAAGTCTCTCTTAATGTCTGCAAATGATGCTAAGAATATGGAATGCACTAGTGAGCCGTTTCAACATCTCAGTCAGCT
This sequence comes from Chrysanthemum makinoi, assembly GCA_910596185.1. Taxonomy (NCBI): domain Eukaryota; kingdom Viridiplantae; phylum Streptophyta; class Magnoliopsida; order Asterales; family Asteraceae; genus Chrysanthemum; species Chrysanthemum makinoi. Next base: position 245,947,738 of record OU343217.1, on the reverse strand, counting down.
TCTCAAATTACTCTTATCTACAACCATGGATCGAACAAGTTGTGCCATCCTTCGTCAGGATTTTCCCACTTTGACAAGAACTGTTTTACTTAACTTAGAACGACTGAGGTTTCAAATTACCAAAGAAAAGTTCTCAACTGATGATTCTCATGCTGCTCTCCAAACCATCCTCAATCAATTTCAGCCACTTATCCAGGAAGAATACTCCTCAGATTTTGATGATATCATGACTGGAATATCTTTCAAGAAACACACAGGAATGGAAATTCATGAGTTCAGAAACTCATTTATTCAACTTATGAGTAATATGGAAACATACATCAAGGAAGCTGCTAAAGAGAATAACAAGCTGAATGAATTGAATGAGTGCCAAGAGATTCCATGGAGCAATGGAGACATGACATGTTACATTCCAGTTGAACAGCAGATGACACGATTGCAGAATCTCGTTGTAATGAAAAGGGATGAAGAGAACATCACTGATCTCAAATTCTCGTGAGTCGGAAAAGGCATCAATCAATAAGGTACACTTATCTGATCACACAAATTCTCATAAAAAGGTACATGACTCTTACTCTGAACATAACAATGTGGAATCAATCTTTGTTTTGCCTGAATCTAATGCAAGTAACATGATTGAAAAAAGGGTATATGATGAGCTTTCAAACAAATTTTCAATTCTTGAAAAACACTGTATCTCTTTGCAAATTGAAATACAACAAAAGGATGAAATGTTTTATGCAAAAAAACCGTGTACTAATCAGGAACTTCCAGAATTTAGAGAATTTTTTGAAATTAATCAGGTAAAATCCCAGATTCAGGACAAAGATTCGACCATAGGCAATCTAAATCACTTCTCAGAAGCCCGAAATATGACTGTCATGAGATGAGTAATGCACTAGAATCTAGAAATTTTGAACTAGCTCTATGTGTGTCCAACCTTCTAAGAGAAAATGAGCACTTAAGAAAGAAACTTGAGGTAACAAACACTAAGTTAGTCAATCAATCTAACCTCTTGATGAAAGACATTGATGACCTCAAAGCACAAATTCAGGATAAGAGCTTCAATATTGTTGCCCTAAAAAATGAGCTCAGGAAGTCTGTTGGAAATAGGATGAACACTAAGTTTGCAAAACCATCAACTTTGGGAAAGTCAAATGTTCAGAACCACTTGAAACGAACAGTTATTAAACAACCTAATGCCTTTAGGTCTGAAAGAGCTAAACCATTGAAATCTAAGCTTACATCCTAAGTTGATAATATGTCTTTTTGTCAAACCAGTCACTTCATTGCCTAGTTCAGATATGATGAATCTCAAACATAGGACTTATGGTCAACACTCACAGATAAGAAATGCAATAAGTTTAACTAGCTCTCATGCAAAACATCATTTGACAGATCAATCCCCTAAGAAATTCTCTGATCACAAAAGGACAAATAGTCAAAACAAGGCTGTACACTCATTTAGTTCAACTAACTGTGGTTTCAAATGGATTCCCACTGGCATATTTTTTAAGTTTACAGGACTTAAACGAACTTACATTCCTAGATCATGCCTCAAGTGGATTCCTACAGGTAAACTTTTCAAGAATGTAGAACCTAATAGGATCCCCATTAATGATACGTCTGTGTTATACTGTGATGCATCCAAATGTGAGATTAAACATGTCACTAACCCTTCTATGTACAAGTCTACATGTGCTTCCAGTACAATGTGCTCTCAGTCTTTTTCAGGTACAATGCTCAACTCAATCAGGAACTTCATGACTTGGTTCCCATCAGAAATGAACATAGCTCATTCAGGAGCTATAGCATGCCAGAGTTGATGTACTTCTTACGTTGACTCCTATTCATCTTGAATCAGGACTCGCTATTCTATATCTGTGTATAAATCAAATTTCTCTTAAAAAAAAAAAATTAATTAAAAAAAAAATTAAAAAAAAATTAAAAATAAAAAGAGAATACATTCTTTTAAATTTCAATTTTAATTTTCAATTTTTATATATATATGTCATTCTTTTAAATTTTCAATTTTCCCAATCTAATAAAGAATACATTCATTGTTATCGATAACATCTACGGTCCTAGAAATGTCATTCAATAATGGCACGGGATCATAGATGAAGTTCGAACAATTGAAATATTCTTGTTTCTTTATAACGGGGTTGATTAATGTCAATCAATGTTCTTTGATGACATTGATTGAGGGGGAGATTGTGTATATGTTTTTTCTTGACTATCTATGCCTTTGGCTTCTGTGTTGGTTATAATGCTTGCTCGTTAGTAAGTTGAGGTCGTGTTTTGCCTTTGTAACTATCTGGTTATGGTTTTTGTAGGTTGTGGTCGTATTTTGCTCATGTGATTATCATTGTGTGCCTATGTATTAAGTGCCTAGCATTAAATGCTTATTTGACTAAATGATTAATTGATTCATGGTGATCATTGTGATAATCTATGCTAGCGACTTAGTCTATAATCTGTGTTAGCGACTTACCACTTGTTCCTCAAAACCATAGGGACCAAACTTGTCATATATGTGAAAGTTGTGTTGCACTAGCGACTTACCTCACCTCATTTTAACCACAAGGACCAAATGTGTCATACTGCCAAAGATAGTTTTTATACCCCTAGCGAATTACCATTTCTTTTCTCAAATAAGTTTTTTTCTCTCTCGTCAAATTGCTCATCCTAGCGACTTAGCAAAGTGGTATGTCTCGAATCTCTCTTATCTTAGTTCTTTTAAGCGTTTGTGTTAAGTTTCTAACTTGTCACTTTAACCAGATCCGTACGTGCTCGTGTACTGTGACTGTGTGATTCCCTCTTAGGTTCGATGGTTCATTTAATCGTGTTGCTTTGTTGATTATTATGTTGCAAGTATACTCAGTGTTGGTATATTCTATTGTGATTGCTGTGTAATGTGTTACCATGTAAGGATGATGATTGATTGGTGGATTTGGTGGTTTGTCTGTTGAATTTATGAATGTTCTTGATGGCGACTTAACATGTTCTTGGTAGCGACTTAGCTTGAATGATCTTCATAGCGAGTTAGCGTTCAACTTAGCGATTATGTTTCTGTAGCGAATTAGTTTATTTTATTCTGGCGACTTGGGTAGCGAGTTAGTTGTTAGCGACTTGTCTTTACAAGTTAGCGAATTAGTAACATTAGCGACTTAGTTAACAAATTTGTAGCGACTTGGTTGTGTTACTGTTCATGGCGACTTGTCTTCACAAGTTAGCGAATTAGTAACCTTAGCGACTTAGTTAACAGATTTGTAGCGACTTGGTTTTGTTAATGTTCATGGCGACTTGTCTTTACAAGTTAGTGAATTAGCATAGCTACTTAGAGAACCAAACTATTAGCGACTTGTCTGTGGTACTAGTGATGGCGACTTGTGTTTACAAGCTAGCAACATTGTTCACTTTCATGTTGAGAATTAGTCTTAGGGTCGAGGGTTATTAAAATGTTCAAGAGGTTTATTGCTAAAGTTGATCTCATTCTCACAATACTCAGGATTCCCTAATTCAACTTGTTGAGTCAACATACCCTATGTAATCTGATATGACACACTCTGTTTAGGTAAAGGTACTTGGTTTCTCTTACGACAACCAAATGTTACTTTCTGCCTCATGCATATTTGTTATATCACTTCTACATTTGTATCTTGGCTCATGACATGATCCCTTTGCAATGCACTCTTTTGCCTGTTAATCCCTTATCAGCTCGTCATGTGAATATTTATCTGTAAGATTATACTTCATTGAAATATCTCACTTATGAAAGTTGTCATATATTTGAAAGTTGTCATATATTTGAAACTTATGCCACTCAATCTTTCTCTGTATGTGTTTTGGGGACTCCTTCTGAGTTACTACTTCTATGTGTCTATGTCATAAGGGTGCTCTCAATGTTGTCTCACTTATCATTTATCATCTAACCTGTTCTCAATCATTACTGTTGATTGTATGATTACTCAGACCATCAATGGCAAGTTCAATCCAGAAAGAGCGTTACCCCTTCGGCATCATCCAAAGTTCTCTCAGACGAAGAAATCCTTCCCAGGAGTCAATGGGATGTTATTGGAAAAAGCAACTGTTATGTGGACCTACAAAGGCTTCAACAAAATCCGATACTCAAAGTTTCTATTGACATCCTCAAAAACACAAACTTCTTCGGAGCTATTACCAAGCAATGCTCAATTCCCACCATTTACATTCAACAATTCTGGAACACCGTTCAATGGGACAATATCACAACTCAATACTCGTGCAAACTGGATGACAGGGAGTTCACGATTGATTCTGCTATTCTGAGCAAGGCTCTTGGAATCACCCCATGTGACCCAAACCTTCGTTCTGAATCTCCACCTGGTGCTGACGATCTGATTGTCTTTCTAATTGGGTTGGGTTATCAGAACAGCATTTTAAGAGCATCCGACATCATCACTGGACACATGTATCAACCCTGGAGAGCTATTACAACTATTCTTAACTTGTGCTTATCCGGCAAAACATCGGGGTTCGATAAAGTGAGAATCCCTATCTTGCAAATCCTATGGGGAATTGTTAATAGGGTTGATGTGAGTGTCTCAGATCGTATTTGGGAAGAATTCTCTTTATCAATGCACACATTCATAAGCGATAGAACCAATTTCTAGAACAAAGCTCAAGGCCGAAAGAAACAGAACAAGCTTGTGATTCCCAGCATCAGATTTTCTAAGCTTGTTATCCAGTACTTGCAACAAACTCACAAATTCAATCCTAGGAGTGAATCAACTCTACATAATGCAGAAGATGAATATGTTTTAGGAAACCTGAAATATGTTCCTAGAGGTATGGATAATGAACTTTTTGGATTGCCAATTCCTGATTGTCTTCTCACAGAAGATATCAAGAAGAAGGACTACTTCAAACAATACAAGAAAAGAGCTACCAGTTCCTCTGCTAATGTCACACCCTCTCCATCTCAACCCAATGCTCCCATGTCCAAGTCAGCCTCACAAGCATCCTATGCCTCTCTTCCTTAAAAGAGACTTGAAAGGTCACAACAATCTGACACCGCATCCAAGAAGCTGAAAGTAAAAAGGAAGAAAGTGGAAAAGGAAAGTGGTGAAAATACTGAGGTATCAAGGAATATTACAAGGTTGACTGATGAAGATGATGTTGATCTACAACTTGGAATCCAACAAAGCCTAGAAAGTCAGAATGTTAAAGCACCAGTAGGAGGAGTTGTGTTAAGAGAACCTGTCCAACTTCCACGACAATCAACCCCAATTGCACATGACAAAGGAAAAGGGGTTGCAAGTGTTGAAACTGAACAAGCAGCTCACATGCTTTTAACTATCTCATCATCTCCATCAAGCACCACCAATCAATATGAGCTAAAGAGAAGAACAGAATCATCTCATGCAAAAGAAAAATCTGGAGTGGACAAAGTGCCTGAAACGTTTAAGGAAACTCCTACACTTAGTGAGACTCAATCAGGCTTGAATGTTGACGCTTTGGTGCAAAAAGGCTCGCAGGAGAACCTTGAGACAAGATCTGATGAGACCTTGAAGATGGATGAACCAAATTTGTCTACTAATTATCTGTCCTCACTTAAGGATCTCGATACAGATTTCTCTTTTGGAGATCAATACATTAATGAAAAACCCTTAGATACTGCTCAATCCATGTATACTATAGACATTCAGCAAGATACGTCAACTATTCCTCCGATGTCAGCATCTTCACTATCAATTGCACTTCCACCACCTATACTTACTCAATCAACTGTACAAACACCACCAACATCGTCACCAACCCCTGAACCTGTCATTACAGTTACAGATGAGGATGCTCCACCGCTTCCCACCACTGATCCTCACCTCTGATCAACTACTGGACAAAGCAGTAAAAGGATAGAAGCTCGAACAACTTCCCAAATCTGTTGATTCTCTTGTGGATCGTGTCTATAGATTGGAGCACCTCAACTTCAATGAAGGGGTTACTGCCGCTATTGAAGGAGAAGTCAAGGATGCTGTGGAATGGGCTATGGAGGCTCCACTTCTCAGACGATTCAAGGACCTACCCATCACCGACATGAGAGCAGCTCTGCTTGAAAAGATGTTTGATGCTGAAGAGAACAAGCATGAGGTTCACAAGAAACTCTATGAGGCACTTGAAGAATCCATTAAGTTCGACAATTATGAGCAGTATATGATTGACATCAGGGAAAAAGAAGCTAAAAAGAAAAGGAGAACAATTGTGATGGAATCCTTGATGAAAGACCGTAGAGATCCTCCTCCACCTCCACCACCTACAGGGGGAGCTGGAACCTCTGAGTGGTGATCCTTCTACGACAACCAACACACCTCCACCACAACCACCATCATCACCGCCAAAACCTTCCAATCGATCAGGTTCTACAAAAGAACAGAGTACTAAGAAGAAATCTGCGGCTTGGACAACTGTTGATTCAAGGTTCACATCCACATCCTCCTCTATTCATGATGATCAAATGGTTCGAAGAGTCTCATGTCATGGCGGACTCGAACCGGATGAAGATGATGCATCTACAAAGCATATTCCTAAGCCATCAGAAGACTGGTTCGATACTTACATGGCTGGGAATCGCACTAGTACATCCAGAGTTGCACCTTCAAGAGACACAATTCAAAGCTGCATTGTGGAAGATAGACCTCCTTCTCCAGAACCCACATGGACCATCCCAGAGTCTGACTCTATGATTCCTGACAATAATTGGGCATCAGTCATCACCAATAATTATGAAGTTCCAGCTGAAGACTCTCTTCTACACTACATTGGTGATATGGGAAGTTTTATTAGATGGTTTTGTGAACGGAAGAGCATCTCATCCATAACTCCAAGAGATCTTGAAGGACAAGCTTACGAAATTGTCAAAGTCTTCCACTCAGATGCAAATCATCTTCAATATCAGATGGAAGAATGCCATAAGATGCTGAATGACCAAGTCAGTGAGCAAATCAGTCGCTTCAATGTCAACAAATCTCTTCCTCTTGGTGGTGAACCTGGTCAAATGACCATTCAGGCTGAATTCTTCTTCAATCACAACTTGGACTATCTGTGTGCTCGCTCTGCTGAAAGAAGACCTGCTCTATCAATATCAAAGATGAAAGCTGCAACCTACTCTGATCAGGGGCTTGAACAGATGGTTCCTGATCAATTCTGGGCTGATGAAGAACAAAAGTATGATATTGCCGCTTCTTATGGTATTTCTCACTGGTGGTTCAAAAAGAAGAAGTTCTACATCGAAAGGCATGGTGCTGATAAAAGACGCAATGATGTCAGATCAAAGCTGCAAATCTTAAGTGTTGTTCGAGTAGAGATCTTCCCTATCTATGGATATGAGTATTTGAAGAAGATAGTCCTTAAAAGAGCAGACCTCAAAGAGTATACTATTGAAGAAAACGACTTCAAACATCTTCTGCCAAATGATTTCGAAGATCTTTATCTCTTGAATCTTCAAGGACACCTTGAGCATTTACCTGTCCGTGAGAAAAAGGCCCTCTCTGCAGCTGTCACTCTTTGGATCAGGGGCTTAGTCATTCGAAAACGAGTTGAGGACTTTCAGCTTGGCATAGAAAGCTACCAAACCAGGATCAACCTTACAAGTCCTCAATGGAATGCAACTGGGCATGAATTTCATCGCGAATACAAAGTCCTTGACACCCCTAGAGCCATCATCTTCACCGACAGATATGGATCTCGCATGCTTATGCGTCTATGTGAGCTCTACAAGTTTAGTGATGGTACTCTCAAATCGGTCGAAGAAGAACTGACACCGAGAGTGAAAGAAGCCAAAATTGATATGAAATCTTGGGTTAAAACTATTTTTTGGACTGATGATGACTTGAAGAGGTGTGAACACTTCATTGCTGCAATCAGACGAAGACTCAAGACACGAAGGATCTTCCGCAGCCTTGAAAGTTTTGTTGGTGGAAGGCTTCGTGATGGTCACTACAAACTTCTTCAGAGGACTGAATGAAGACATCTTCGGGAAGCAGTTTATGTTGTTTTTTTTATATGTGGTGTACTAATTATGAACAACTGTAAAACATGTAATAGTGCTAGGATTTGTACTGTGGTTTCCCCTTTAAAAAAGGGAAACATCTGTGTTGTCCACTTCTGATCATATAAAACCGGACACATTTTTCTCCTACAAATATTTTGCCTCATACATATTTAAATCACTTGAGATCCAAAATCTCAAAGGATTTAAGATTTTTGATCGGGGGAGAAAATGTGATATAAATATGAAAGATGTTAAAAGATGACCAATTTTTGTGCATACTTCTCTCTAATATGTGCTAAACAATGTTCGAATCTCGAAGCATATATTAAGGGGGAGAGTTCTCTTTGCAAATTCAAGTCATCAGGGTACACAACTTCAAATCTTTCTAAGGTACCTTGATTGTATGGCTTCTAATCCTTTGGTGATCATGTATGCTCTTCTTAAAGGGTTCCCTCCAGTATGTGCAAAACACTCTTTTCAAATCTCGAGGCACATATTGAGGGGGAGCAATCTTATGAAAACCTCATCCTTCCCCAAAATGCTTTATCTACTTGATTCGATTAGGGAAGTGATGTTGATATTTTTTTGAAAATGGTAATCAAAGAAGTTAATTCTTTCTCTTGCCTCCGTGTGGAAAACTATTTCAAATACTTGATTCACATGTTGAGGGGGAGTTCTTCTTCTAAAAATATCAAAAACAATTCAGGTACAAAATGCTTTGATAAAATATCATAAGTATCTGGATTGATTTTCAAATGGTTTTCAATTGGTTACTATGGCAGATGAACAATACCAAAAAGACCGACCAACTTTACATTATGAATGGTGATATAAGGACGATAAGGTTAGGTATGTGTTCCCATGATCCGCCAGAACCGGAGGGATCTACCCGGGACTATCCACTAGTTAGTGTAGAGTTCTTAGGTATGATGATAAAAGGAGAAAATGAGATATGGGAAGAGTTCGGACTGAGACTGAGCTAGTACTGGAATAAACCCAACAAGGTTCTAGCTATGAAGTCTCGGTAAGCACTGAAGGGGTTGAAGAATTAAAAGAATTGAATGAGAAAAGGGTGAAAACAAATAGCCCTCCATTTATTCAACCTTAGGCGTAAAAGCCGGGTTCAATTCATATGCTAATGATGGTAACATCGGTATTGAAGACAAGACGTCATGGACCCAGTGACGCACTGCACTTCAACTTTCCAAACCACTCAAGTTCCTCTTAAAAGGACTTGTTTCATTCTCACGGGGAACCGACATTATCTATCGACTTTCTCTTAGAGATTGTTGATATTGAAGGAGGAGACCCTCTCCCTAGTCTCCGATATAGGATCCAAATATGCACAAATTGAGTCTAGAGCCACGAGATCATCATTAAATCTCAATAGGACACTTTCAATGAAGACTCTCTGTTTCACACAATGTGGAAAGAGAGATTATATCTTGAGTCCTACGCATTATCCTTGTGGTATTGCCAGAACATCTGAGTGATATGAAAACATACTCACAATGAAGATGGAAAGCCTTCTGGAGCCAACATCTAACAAGCTCCTGGTAGGTGGCATGTGAGATCTATTATACAGATCAACCATGTGACAACTGAACAGAAACAATGGGGCGATTCTTTCTTTTGAATCAATCCCGTTCAAGGTTATGGATTGATGGATACCTTTGAAATACCGGTCTTTGTGCTTTAAAAACTCTTTTCATTAGCACGTCGACCGTGTACTAATTTTTCAAATCAAAAGGTGTTTTATGATTGATAACTGATTTTCATTAAAACCTTCGTTATATTGCAAAAACAATTTCTATTGAGCAATACACGATTGTTTTTCAAATCTCTTTTCATCAATCAGTGGACGTAAATTCGCGGTTCACTCACTCCGTGTTGTCTTCTTTGAGACGTTCCGGTTTGAGAACAGCTAGAGCAGCTGCGAAACCCTATCAAGGAAATTCCTCGGAATTATACCTGATCACAGGCAGTACTTGTACTGATCAACGGGAACCGTGGGCCGTGTACCTCAATTCATCGAAAGTGATCAAAGACACTTTCGTGCGCTTTATTGCTAACTGTCTTATGCAGGTACACCCCGACGTTTGCAGCTGATCGGAATGAAGCGGTCAATCCATAGCCGCATGCTCACCTAACACATTCATCTCAAAAGAAATCATGATTAGTGCATCAATGACTCTGATATTATCACTCCATGCTTCGCTACTGCTGCGCCAATATCATGAATCAACTAAAGCTTCCGCTACTCTGATAAGAAGATATCATGATCCGAATGTGAGCATGTCGGTCCTAAAGTCACAACATCACATAATACCAACACCACAAAGGATGTGTCAGAGATTTTTCATTGCTGATGATCTCTAAAGATGGCTCATAATTATTATCTCATGGATCATGAATGACCTCCACTTTAAAGTACAAATCTATGCAGACTTTGAAGTTGCACTGCATATGCACAAAGATTGCGAAGTTGAAATATCAAAGTCTACGAGCCCAAGAACAAGGTCAAGAATAGAATGCTAGGAGTTGAAATGTATAACATGGGGTGACCTCCCTTAGGGGGAGATTGTTAGGAATTAGAAAATTCCAGTATTGAAGAGTCGGTCACCCCGACTATTATCTAGCATAAGTTAGCTCGTAGACTTGTCGTTATTTACGTTTTATTTAGTAGTTTATTAGTTAGTCAGTAGAATAATATAGTTTAGAGCAACACCGTGGAGGAAGGACGGGTCTTTACCCACTGTATCCCTGATCCACAGGCCGTCAGGAGGTCGTTTTGTCTGTAACCTATAATACCCTCTACCTTGCAAGGTAGAGGGTTGGATGTTCTTTAATAATCTAATATTCTACAAGTTTCTCTTACTAGAATATCCCACTTTCTCTCTCTCTAAAATCATCTACATGCTCATTGTGTTAATATTATGATATGTAAGTGAAATCCAATAACCAACATTCTGGTGTCTGTGTAAGTAAGTGAATAGCATAGCGATGGATTATAAAAACTTTGGCATACCAATATATTATCAATATCATTTCTAATCATCTTAGTTCTTTCAAGGTCACAGCTCTCTTGGGACGATACTCGGATTTACCTAAGGCTTTTCTATATCTGATCAGGTACTCTGCCCGTTAGAATTTGTCTATCCTAAGTTATCTAAGTTTTATAAATATTAAAAATAGGATGAAATAGCACATCAGAAAGCAAGTAAAATCTCTGGTTTTGAAGCGTGGGGGTCTGGTAATTTACCAATTAAACTACTTAACAAACTAATTAAAACTAATTACTAATAAATAAGATAAAAGCTATGGATCGTAGGAAAGTGTTCTTATCGTAATTAAAAAAACGTGTTTATTTAGATTTTCTTACTCCCTATTTATCTTTATTGGTTGGTTGAATTGTCACATCCTTGCCTAATTGATGTGTTGTATTCCATGTTTTAGTCATAGGGCAGTGCCAAATTCCCCAATTTTATGAGTGTAAGTCTCCTCTAGATCACCCGGGATCATCAAGTACCGAGGCATCTCCCCTGAATATCCTAGATTCCTCAAGCTACAACTCACGCAATAAACACAACGGGAGCCTACTAGTGCACTCTAGGGCTAATAATCGTTATTTAGGACGTTCGAGCTCGCAATAATGAAAGAAGAAGCTAGTTTTCCTTAATCTAGTGTGACAACCAATTAGAACAGGAGAAAACCTAACAATAATAAATAACTAGGTTTCATTGGATCTAAGCAAACACTAATTAATTTAGTTACATATGATAGATAAGCAAGAACACATGCAAACAATCAAACATAGATTATACATGGTGATAGATTAGATAAACAAACTTATCTTGAAGCAATAAAGAGGGTTTAGAACCCTAAGGTACTGTCTAAGTCGAACTAAAAACAAATTAGGGGTTGCTCTCCAAAATAATCCACACATAATGCAGAAAATTCAAGGTCTATATATAGATTTTACAACAGCGACGGCGTCGCCTTTTGCTGGTGACGCCGTCTGATCGCCATCATTAGGGTTTCATCTTTGCCAAGTCATCACTGGGATGACGTCAGTATGGAGCTTGTGACGGCGTCTGGGTTGTACTGGACGTCGTCTTGAGAAAACCTTGGTCTTCTGGTGTAGAAAGATTGAGTGACGACCTTGTGGGTATAGGCGTGACGCCATCACTTGTTATGACCAAAAAAGGACCTGAGCCGTCGCTTGAGAAAGTTTGGACAACTTTGTGAGCGACGACATCGCCCTTGAGGTTGGGACGCCGTCCGGGCTTCTGATTTTGCTTTGCTTTCTTGACTTTGCCATTTTCTTCATGTTTTCGCTTATTTTCGTCCAAATATGCTTTATTCCAGTATTTTGCTTCCAAAATACCTAAAATGTGAAAATGAACGATTTTAAGCAGTAACGGATATAAATGTAACGATTTATGGCTTAAATAACCCCCTAAAAACGTATGTTTAAAATCCTTATCAAATATCCCTACACTTGGGGTTTGCTTGTCCTCAAGCAAACGTGCTTTCGGCTAATCAATTTATGAGTTAGGGGTCGTTTAACATTTGTATAAAACAATCTACAACAAGTACAAGTGCCACAATAGTAAAAACAAACACAAAAATATATACTAGCACCTCACAATTGGTGTTTGGATTCTCTCATCTCTCGGGTGTATATGAAATATAACATATACGGAAATGGAAAATAAACACTCTCTACCTGTCATAGTACATAGATTACCATAGGCTTGAGATTAGATCAAACATCCACCACTTTGGCGTAAGCATCTAGGAATAACTATCAAAGAGGTCTTTACAAAGGGTTATAATGTTAGGCTTCGGGTAGGGAATAAAAGGGTTTTATTGGATATGGGGAATTTATAGTTATGGCAAATCGAAAATCTAAGTTAGATGCATGTAAAACGCGGCGTTGCTAAGCCAAGACTCGACTCACTAACACTAATAACTTGAAATAAAATCAAAACATAAAAGATAGATGTAGGATGGTAGTCCGTTATTATTATTATTATTATTATTATTATTATTATTATTATTATTATTATTATTATTATTATTATTATTATTATTTTTATTATTTTATTTATTATTATTATTATTATTATTATTATTATTATTATTATTATTATTATTATTACTTTTTCTCTTTTTTCAATTTTTTTGTCTCTTTTTTTCGATTTTTTTTTCATACATTCTTACCCTACCATCCTCTAAGATAACATCAATGTAAAGGGATTTATAAGAGCATCCATACACTTGAGTTTTTATTTCACTAACAATAATGACCCGAATTGAAAAGATCAAAACACTTGAAGTACTTAATTAGGTAGACAAAGGGAATTTGAATTTAACGTTCCTTCCCATTACTCCATAAAATACTACTTTAACCCATGAGTCCCAATCGTCCCAAAACTGGGTACAAAAGATATGACTCGACTTAGAAACTATGCAAATAACTAGATAATTGAACTAAGGTTAAACAATAGTTACAATAATGCACTAAAGATGAGCGCATACAAGGTGGGCTAAGGCAATCTGGGTGTAACATTTGGGGGTGGATTGTAAACAATGCTCTTAATTGATATACCGGAAACTGGAACATCACGATAAAAAAGAATCTTCCTCAACCTCAACGTTAGCGTAATACACTTCTTACTAGCATTCCTATTCCCCTAGAGAACGATATCAATACCCGAGGCTTACCCAATATGTTGGGAATTATGAGAAGTAGGATGTCTACTGTCATTTCTGCCGAAGGATTCTGCTGAAGTAGAGCAGAATCTGCTGTAGAAGAGATTCTGCTGAAGTGTAAAAGTCGTGCCGTGTTTCTGCTGAAGGGTGGAAGCTGACTAGGATCTGCATGCGCTTTATTTTTTACATCCTAACCCATCCTTATTCTTGTACTGCTCGAGGTTAGCATGGGCATGTTTAGAGTTTACCCATAATTATTCTGTATGGGTTAAACATATATTTTAGTTTTATGATTATTAGGTTTCCTAGAAACAATATTAGGGTTCCTTGTCTATAAAAGGAACTTCATAGTATGTAATAGAGAGACGTTCGAAACATAGAGTTTCAGTGAATGAAAAGATCCATAGAGGATCTAAGTGTTCTTAGCTATTATAGCTTGTATTTACATTCCGCTAAAGAATACTAGTTGTAGAGATTTTCTATTAGTTTGCTTGTGATTACATAGGCAACACTAACGATCTACGATTGCTCAAGATCTGTCAAGGTCTTTGTCCTCAACAAGTGGTATCAGAGCCTCGGGAAAGTCTCTACGATACTAAGAACCAAATTTAACCTCACCCCCATACAACCAAAACTACATTCACCATGCCTGGAACTGATGATGAAACCGAAGTCACCAACAACAACAACACTACCTCCATGCAACAACTCAGTCTTTCCAACAGTAATTCCAAGTTTCCTTATCTCAAAAAGGAAGAATATGATCTATGGACGATGAAGATGCATAACTGGATCTCCAACATTGATTGGAATCTTTGGGAGATCGTGAAGAAAGGAAACAGCCAAGAAGACTATCCCGATCTTGATGGTAAGTTTACCATTGCTCCTCCCAAATCTGGCGAAGAGATCTTGGTGCAAAGAGAGCACAAAGTAAGAACTATCCTTCTTCAAGCTATTCCTCAAGATCACTTGGTGATTTTCACTACATGGATGATGCAAAAGGACATATGGATGGCGCCAAAGCAAGGTTCGTGGCAATGAAGAGTCCAGGAGAATGAGGAAGTCCATGCTGAGGCAACAATTTCAAGAGTTCAATATCTCGGGAAGAAGAAGGTATCCACAAGGGATACGACAGGTTTCATAAGATTTTGAGTCAGCTAAAATAGCTGAATGCAAAACCTGACAATGATGATTGTAATTCAAAGTTCCTACGATCTTTGCCTTCATCATGGTTACATGTAAGTATAGCCCTTAAGGCTAAAGGTGGGTTGGACATGCTCACTTTTGTTGGAGGATGTTCTTCATTCATTTGTTGCTGATTATGATATTCAACAGCATCTTGTCTATGAAGATTTTGAGCACGTGGACCCTGCGATATGGAGGAGATGAAACTGAAATGGCAGGTGGCCATGCTTTCAGTAGACATCAAGAGGTTTGAGCAGAAGTCCGGGAGAAAGTTTGGCTTCAAGGGAAAGGATCCAGCTCATTTTGACAGGAGAAAATTCAAGTGTTTCTCTTGTCACCAGATGGGTCATTTCTCAAGGGAATGCAAAGATAGGAAGAGTGGAGATGGAGCTAACTACACTTCCTATCGAGAATCGAAGGAAGCTGGAACCTCAGCAGCTCTTGTCACCTTGGATGAACAGTCAAACTGGGCGCACATGAACCTATGAATGAGGAAGCTGCTGATACAGAGAAGCTTGGATTGCTGGCAAGATGTACTTCGGAGGATAGGCATGATCAATTTGCCTTGATGGGACTTTCTCAGGTACACAACTGTATCTTTGGTTGTAGTGAAAAATACAATGAACTTAAAGAAGCTTATGATATTATGAAACCTAAATACAATGCATGCTATGTTGATAATGAAGCTTATAAACTATCTTTAAAAACATTAGAAAGTCAAAAGGTATGGCTTCAAAAGAATCAAATAGCTTATGAAGAGAAGATAAGGGGGTTATGCATTGATCTAGATATTGCTAATATTAACTTAAAACGAACTGAGAAAGAAAAAGCTGATGCTTTATGCGAGAACCTAGAGCTTAAAGAAGAAACTAGTGAGGAAATAGCTAGACATAAACAATGGTTAGTGTCAGGTGATAAAGTAGCTAGCATTCTCTATAGTAGTCAATCAGTAAACTCGGTTTAGGTATGGTCTTTCAAAAATATATAAGACCGAAGCTAGCTAGGTATGATGGTAAAATCAACACCAGTAGGATTAGCTAATTTTGTAAAATAAGGTGATTTGCATGTTGTCCCTGGACCTATTAGAAGTGAATTCATGCCCAGTGACCTATCCATTACTGTTGACTTTGATGGATCACACCATCTGTATGGCAAAAGTCAAAAGACTTGCCAGACCCGATGCTTCATCTAATGACTTTGTCTCTTGCTCTGCAGGTGACATTCATCGGATCAAGTCACTTCTTTTATGCAGTTGTGATTCAAGTGATAAGTCAGACCTTTCAAGCCCTCACTGAGCCTACACCCACACGCACCCAAGTCTATCTACAAGCCTTCTAGGGTAGGCTGCAGAATCATCTTCAAGACAGTTTCCTCTGAAGACTTTTCTTTTCAATCTTTGCATAATAAGTCTGTTAAAAACAATTCCTTTAATGTTTCGGTTTAAGTACTTGACATGTAATAGAACATCTTCTTATTTGAATAAATCTTCCAAAACATGTTTTGTATGTGGAAGTAAATTTCATTTAATTAAGGATTGTGATTTCTATGAGCAAAGATTAGGTGCATGTGCTACTCAGTGAAACTAGACCGGTGTGGACCAATGTTAATAATATTCCACCTTATGTCCCACAAACAGCTTATACTGATTCTCCTTGGGGAAGATCAGTTGCTAGACCTTATGTGCAACCAACTAGCCCATATTTTAAACATGGTTATTGGCCTGCATATGTTGACTCTATGAATGCTGGGAAAGGATTTTAGGGTACTGCTGTCAAGCCCTCAGCAGGTTGTTCTTGGAATAATAAGGGACCTAAATTTCAATGGAAACCCAAGAACAATGGTGGATCTTTCTCATCTGCTAGACCTAAATCATATGATCCACAAAGTTCAAGTCAGTAATGACTTGAGCCTCCTTTGTATACTAACATTCTTTTGTATATATTTTTTGTTACTATAGGATCATCCTCTTAAGCATAAAGATATTGGTATTGTTGATAGTGGTTGTTCAAGAAGCATGTCAGGAAACAGAGATATGATGCACAATTTTGTACCTATAGAAGGAGGAGGCAATGTGACTTTTGGTGGAAGTGATGGAAGAATCACTAGGAAAGGCACCATCAACACCTCTCTGAACTTTGAGAATGTGTACTATGTTAGGGAACTTCAGCACTTCAACTTGTTCTCAGTCTCACAAATTTGTGACACCAAGAACAAGGTACTCTTCTCTGAAGATGAATGTCTTGTGTTTTCTAAAGACTTCAAGCTTCCAGAAGATACATCAATTCTGCTTGAGTTCCTCGAACTCACAATCTATACACATTCAACCTCAATGAAGTTCATCCTGAAGGTGACCTCACTTGTTTGGTGGCTAAAGCTTCCCTGGATGAGTCTACCAAATGGCATAGGAGGATGGCTCATGTGAATTTCAAGACCATAAACAAACTCTCTAAAATGGGTCTTGTTGAAGGTCTTCCCTCCAAAGTTTTCACCAATGATCATAATTGTGTTGCATGCAACAAAGGAAAGCAACACAGAGCTTCCTACAAAGCTGTCACTGCTGTGAGCATTATTTCTGAGCCTCTTCAGCTATTACATATGGATCTATTTGGTCCAACTCAAGTTAGAAGCATAGATCACAAGTATTTTTGTTTGGTTGTCACTGATGGCTATAGCAGATTTTGTTGGGTGTTCTTTCTAAGGACTAAAGATGAAACATCTCCAGTGCTGAAAGACTTCATCACCCTTGTTGAAAATCAGTTGAACAAAAAGGTTAAGGGAATTCGGTGTGATAATGGGACAGAGTTCAAGAATGCTATTCATATAGAACTCTATAGGTCTAAAGGGATAAAGAGGGACTATAGCAATCCAAGAAGCCCACAACAAAATGGGGTAGCTGAAAGAAAGAATAGGACCTTGATAGAGGCTGCAAGATCAATGCTTGCAGACTCTAAATTGCCCACTATGTTCTGGACTGAAGCTATTGGCACACTTGCTATGTGCTAACAGGTCTCCATTACTAGACCTCACTTCAAAACACCATATGAACTTCTCTTTGGGAAGGTTCCAGCCATTCATTACCTCAAACCTTTTTGTTGTCAAGTGACCATTCTAAACACAGTCCGTGGGGAAGTTTGATGAGAAGGCTGATGATGGTTATATTGTGGGTTATTTAGCTCATAGCAAGGCTTACAGAGTGTACAATTTATCTGCCAAGAAGATAGAGGAGACTTTGAACCTAAGATACATGGAAGATAAGCCCAATGTTCAAGGACAGGGTCATGTGTGGTCTTTTGACCTTGACTACTTAACTGATTATTTGGGTTATACTAGACATATGGCTAACCAAAGTGCAGGTTCTCAAGAGTCTCCCATTAACAATGCAGGTACCTTGGATGCTGACTCTGAAAGTGAATTTGAAGATGATGAACAACCTATACTTGTGCCTTCTTTCTCCCCTAACAATATTGCAGGTAACACTTCTAGAGATACTTTTGATGAGAGTGAAGATGAATCACATTATGCTGAGGACCTTGCTAGGCTTGACTCAAGAGTTTCAGCTAAGCTTGGCTGAAGGTGTGAATGGGGAGCTTGCAAATGAAGTTGTCGTGGAAACCATGTTTTTACTGACAGTTGATCCATCTCTCCCATCATCATCAAATCTGTGAAGGCTCGGCTTTCTACTCCTCTTCCTTCTAAAGTGTCCACAGACTTTGGTGAACCCTATACTCGCTTTCCAAGACCTTCAGATCTTGGAAATCATCAACAAAATCGGCATTTTCACCTCACCTTCCTATGATACAACTTTTGAACCAACTGTGTCTAATCTTGAACCTTCTATTGAAGTCAACCCCCACTTGCTACTAAAAGAATCAACATTACTCACCCTCAATCCAATATTATTGGTGATCTTCTAGCACCTGTTAGAACTCGAAGGGCTATCTCTAGTCCTAAATTTGGACAGGTTGCTTTTCTCTCTTATGTTTCAAATCAGCAAAGAGACAATCACACAGACTTCAAGCATTGTGCATTTGCATGTTTTCTTTCTCAAGTAGAACCAACCAGTGTCTCTCAAGCTCTTGAAGACTCAAGTTGGATTGAAGCAATGCAAGAAGAAATGCAACAGTTTCAAAACCAACAAGTTTGGATCTTGGTACCACTACCTGATGGCAAATATGCTATTGGGACTAAATGGATTCTGAAGAACAAAAGAGATGCAAGGGGGGTGTGGTTATTAAAAAAGCAAGATTAGTTGCTCAAGGGTATAAAAGAGAGGGGATTGATTATGATGAAGTGTTTTGCACCTTTGCTAGAGTTGAGGCTATTCGAATTTTCTTGGCCTATGCATCTTACATGGGCTTCATGGTGTATCAAATGGATGTTAAAGGTGCTTTTCTGTATGGTGAGATAGAAGAAGAGGTTTATGTCACTCAACCCAAAGGATTTGAAGACCCAGATCATCCTAATCATGTTTACAAGGTGGTTAAAGCTCTCTATGGACTACATCAGGCGCCAAGAGCATGGTATGCTAGGCTTTCATCATTTCTGTTGAAGCATGGCTATAGAAGAGGTGCCATTGATAAGACTCTTTTCCTGAAGAAGAACTCCACATACATCATACTTGTGCAAGTATATATGGATGACATCATTTTTGGATCCACTAAAGAAGCTTGGTGCAGGGAATTTGAGGAGCTAATGAAGGGAGAATTTCAGATGAGTGCTATAGGGGAGCTTACTTTCTTTTTGGGTCTCCAAGTTTAGCAGAAACAAGATGGCATATTTATCAGTCAAGATAAATATGTGGGGGACATTTTGAAGAAATTTGGTATGGAAGGTGTCAGAACTGCCACAACACCTTATGAAGCTCCAAAGACAAAGACAAACAATGAACCAGATCTACCTGTGAATGTTCATTTATATAGGTCTATGATTGGTTCATTGATGTATCTAACAACTTCAAGGCGATATTACTTTTCTGTGTAGTGTTTGCTCTCGACATCAAGTCACTCCACTTGCTTCCCATCTCAATGCAATCAAGAAGATCTTTAAGTACCCTCAAAGCCAACCTCATTTAGGCCTTTGGTACCCAAGAAGTCTCTTTTTAAGTTGGAAGCATATAGTGATAGTGATTATCTTTGGTGCAAATCTGGATAGGAGATCCACAACTTGAGGTTTTCAATTCCTTGGAAAGAGATTGATTTCTTGGCAGTGCAAGAAACAAACTATTGTAGCTACCTCAACTACTTGGCGAGTATATTCTTGCTGCAAATTCTGTGGACAGGTCCTTTGGATTCAAAATCAATTGTTGGATTATGGGTATAACTTCATGAACACAACAATTTTTATTGATAATCAAAGTACCATATGCATTGTCAAAAATCCAGTTTTTCACAGTTGATCAGACTAAACACATTGAAATCAGGCACCACTTTATAAGAGATGCATATGAAAAACATTTTATAAAAGTGGCTAAAATAATGATGATAATGTATGGCGGATCTGTTAACAAAAGCTTTTGATGGACCAAGGTTTCAACACCTTGTGGTCAATATTGGAATGCTTAACCCTTAACTGCAAAGTTTAAGGGGAGGCATAGGCCTCAGGGGAGGCATATGCCTCAGGGGAGGATTGTATAGTAAACTTTGTATATTATTGTGTATAATTTTTTTTGCTAACACTAACTTGCTAACAATATTTTAGTTTGTTTGTCTCTGTTTTGTTCTTGTGTGTTTATGTGTCTGTTTTGCAGTTTCCCATCTCAGTTCCAGTTCATCAAAGTGTGGTTCATTGGTAAATGGTCAAGTAAGCTTAAAAAGCTTGTTTATACTGAAATCAAAGTACTGAAGTGAACAATTTTACTCTGCTAAAGATAAAGTACTGAAGAGAAGTAATTGAAGTCAAATTGTTCTTTCATTCATTCAAGAAACAGTTTACAGCTTACAGCCTTCAAAATTCAATCAACTTCAAATGCAACTACAAGAAAAGTACTATAAATGATCTACTAATCCTATTCTAGTTCATATCATCTATTCCAACAGCTGTTGGATATGCATGATTGCTCATGTCTTCAATTCCAGCTGCTGGATATGCGTTTGTGAAGTCTTGCATAACCACCCATTCCTTCTATCTCGATGGATGGATATGCACGACCGGTATGATGAAGATGCTAAGGATCAAAATGGGAAGGATGGATTGATGGAAACGATGATGATGAAGATGACCACGCATTTCCTTTGTGCTTCATCTACTTGGTTTCACCAAAAAGAAATCCTTCCACCTTCCTTAAGCCCTTCCTCTATACGATGTGTGATGATGCACCAAAACATGGCAGCGGAAGAGCAAGCACCACCTCTCTTTCGCACGACGAGGCCTTTGTTGAGGTTGAGGTCTTTGGAGGTTGGGAGTAAGAGGTTATCTCAGAGTGGGTTCTTGAGTCATTAGAAGACATACTTGGATTCACCAGACTATCATCATCAGAAGAACTGAGAAATGGAGATTTCAAAGGACGAGGGTCAGGTGGACATGACCAAAACTGAAGGAAATCACTAGAGGATGATGATGATGGAGAAGAGGTTGGATTAACAACCTCTGGTTTAGTATTCATGGTTAATTATGGTTGATTGTGGTTCATGGTGAAATTAGGGTATTGTGGTTAAAATTGGGGGTAAAAGATAAGGATTAAGTGTGCATTGGGATTGTTATATAGACGGATGGCAAGGGTTAATGTAAATTAATGCGAGTTAGTTGGCTTACAGCTCAATTTTCATAAGATATCTTAAGTGGTTTCCTGCTGAAGTGTTACTTCAGCAGATTGACATGGTTTCTGCTGGCGTTATTTTGAAAGTTGAAATACACGTAGGATATAGGTCAACAAAGTTCCATACTTTTGACTATAATTTGGGTAACTGCTACCATTCCACTATTCGCATTTCTTTACATCAAAATAACCCAATTCCCTCTTCTCCTACATCCAAAACACTTCGTCGAAAATCATAACCCTAAATCACATATCACTCATGGCACTTCAATTTAAGAAAGATCACAATAAAGTTGCATTTCTGGGTAAAGCTAAGGGCGATGAGTTGTATGAACCAATGGTGGAGTTCTTGAAGCGGTCTAAGATTCACTATGCCGCGCATTCTCCTAATGCGATATCAATCATTGGTTAAACAATTTTGGGCATATGCTTCAAAAACAAGCATGTCGTGAGGGACGTAAGGAGAAGCTTAAGCGGATGATCTTGATGGGGTTTATCACTCAAGTATGGTGGAGATACTTTCGGTTTGAGAGCCATTGGGTATCAAGGCACTAGGACCGGACATATGGTTGAAAAGCATTTTTCCTATGTGGAGATTCGGTTCACACACTGCTTGGTGCATTAGCAACAAATCAGGGCGTGGGATCAATTCTCTACCAACTGGCATATGTTGTGTGTGTCTCTCCCAAGGGTTAACTTATAATTTTTCTAAATTTATTTTTGATAATATGGTTAGAAAATATAAATAAAACAACATAACATTTTTAATGTACCCTAGGTTCTGCAAATGATCTTGGACACCCTCTTGAAACACAAGCCTTTTATCCCATAGGAGCTCTTTCGGCTAAACTATTTGCCTCTATGAGCTCCTTTGAGGGCACATCATCGCTTTGTCATGACTATGTTGCCTCAAGGCAATGAGTGCTGTGAGGAAATGTTGCTAATGACCCACCTTCTCCAATTGTTGCTCTCGATGGTAATCCATCAGTCAACATTGATGAGGGCCCTTCTAATGCTTTGAAGCTTCAATGTTTCTCACGACCATACTCCACTGTACCCCGCCCATACGAGTCCACCACCTACCACGGGCTTCATTGATGAAGTTGAGGCCGGCACAGCAGACTGACCACCTAGTCCTCCAAGAGAACCATTTAATGAGTGTTTCCTCATTTTGAGCATGACCATAATTCGAAAGGTCAATGAAGCTCCCATTACCACGAGCAATCAGTTGGTGGGTACGAGGACACCGATACACTAACCGTCTATGCTCTGGTGAACATATATGCTGCAAGTTAATGATCTCAAAAAGAGCTTACTCAAACTAAGACTTCTCGGGGGTGAAATTGTGGAGTGAGGAACAAAGTTAAGAACCTAGAGGACCGTCTTGAAAAAGAAGTAGCAGCTTATGGTTTCTTCGATGAAGAACAAGAAGAACATCGATATGGGTCTCAGCATATGTTAGCTGATGTGTCTCTTAATGAACCAGCCTTCATCGTGGTTGTTGAATCCTCAAAGAATAAGGAACCTGTTCAGTATAATAGAAGAAAAAGAAGACAATATCGAACAGCGAGATCTGCTGAAGCTCAAAGGAACCAAGTGTTGACAATGTTGCATCTGTTCGCGAACCATCACATCCTACCCATGAGCATCATGATCCAGCAGATGTTCGCAAGGGGAAGAAATTTTGATGTGAATCTTGCGGTGATGTCCTTTCCACACGGTTGAAGATATTCCTCAAAATGTTTCTATTGAAGTTCCAATTGGTGATACTCCTTCTGCTGATGTTGTTCATGAGTCCGCTAATAAAGAGAAAGGTGTAATGACTGAAGAAGAGCTTGGTCGAGTTTAGTATCCCCAGACAAGAAGCTGAGAACAAGAAAGAGGTTTTGAGTTGCAGTGAAAAATGAAGAAGTCGCTAAAAGAAATTTCAGAACAATCATACTCTACTTTGCCTCACTGAGACAAAGAGAGCTGGACAAATGCGTACTCGGCTCCACGAAACTCATTGGGATGCTTATACTCGGCCGTCATTTCAAATCCAACACTTGCTTCAAAGTATATTAGATGGCGGCCGATAGTAGTCCTGTGGCTCGAATGGTGGCTCAAGGACAACGATTAAAACTTCGAAGCGCTACCAGAGGAAAACCCCTAGCGCTCAAAGGAATAAAGGCGAAGAAAGAGAAACCTCTTCACGGAAATTCGGAAAGAAGCGAGAGATAAGGATTGTGGTGAAAAATCAAAGTGCTTCTGTTTAACAGGTAGTTTTGACAATGAAGCAAGTCTTGGCTTTAGATCCAGAATTGTTTTGCATGTACAAGTCGATTATGAAGACTTCTTCCTCTACTTCAACACCTTCCTCCGGCTTAAAAAGGATTAAGGGAATGAAATTGCTCCAAAGGCCAAGAGACCCAAGGTTGTAGATATAGTAGACAACTTTGATGATGTTCCTCCCAAAAGTGATCTCTCGGTGGTTGCCGGAAGCAACTACTGAAACCACTCCTTCAAACATCAAGGTTCCTTCTGGCTGAACCCTCTATGGACTGCCCGGAAAGCTACCTCACGAGGTTATTGATTCAAGCGTGCAAGACTCCATCTGGCAAACCCTCTGCCAATTCTCAAAATGAATGCACCTAATGTACGGCTTCACTCCATCTGTGGCATCTATTGTCTGAGAAGGAGGTGGAAATTTGTGGCGAATTAAAAGCGACTCAACAAGCGACAAATCACGAGCAGTGCAAGAATAGGTGCTTGTCAAAATGAATGCCCTTATTGATGGTGTTCGCTTTAAATCCTCTTCTACTTCTTCGTGTCCCACCGCAAATGTTAATGAAGAAGATGTTCCATCTTTTAAGGAATCTATACACACGGTAAGGAGGGGAGAGGATGGCCAAAAGAAAACAGAACCTCTGGGAAATCTTTGAGAATGCTTAAAGGATGCATGCATCTAGAATAACCCATCCTTGGCTTGCTTCCTTTGGACCTAAAGTGATGAGTCAACCTTCGCCAAGAAGAACCTGTGCCGATTTTGTCTTGATGGATAATATCAAAATGTGTTGGTCAAGTGGACTCACGAAAAATGATGAGCATGAATGTCATTCATCGATTGGATACAACTTCAATGAGTTTACCTTTTTGTAGGGTAAATACTACATTTGGTAGACGAGAATTTAATTACTCTATACACTCTTGTCACCAACCATTACCGCAATAATGCACCACAAGGTTCGGGATGTTCTTATGGGAGTCTTCATGTCTGTTTAACTCAATCTCCCAATGGTAAAGGACATTCCATTTGGAAGAACTCACATCTATGCGGGTTGAGTCACGGAATTTTATCCTCACCTCGTGTGCATGTGGTTGAGACAAAGGGTGGAATCATTTGCATGTTTGTTTGAAAGAACTTATCCATTGTCCAAGAGACTTATGGAAGGATGCTTTGTCGAGGTTGAAATCCTCCGGACCGATTGGAAATGAAAGACTATATGTTTGAACAACCTGTTGGATTGGTCAAGACTCAACTTCGCAGAACAAAGTCGCTTCTTCATCTTCATAATGGTATCTTTCATGGTCTTTTGCATTATGTGTTTTATTGATAATTCTTGTATTCCTTGTAATTGGTAAATTCTTAGTTAAAACTCTTTGTATATTCTTGTTTTTATCTAACCCTTTCTTGCAGATCAGTTGTGTATAGTTGATGGTTATTAACTCACCATATATACCTTGTGTATATCAAAGAGTTGGCTAGTCCAAAGGGTACAGCTTTGGTAAAGACATCAAATCACGATTGTATTTGTAATGATTTGCTCAAAATCATAGGGTCACGCAACCACCCATACTTAAGTCTTTGAGGGTTGTATGGTCATCAATTCACCATGGTTTATTCCTTTTTGGAATCCAAGAATTCACTAGCCCACTAGTATATGGCTTTGTAGTAAAGGCAAGCTGAATCCATATTTGGTTATCAATTCACCAATTCTAAAATTGACTAGTCCCGAAACAAGCGGCTACAAGTAAGACAAGTCAAAATCCGTTTATATAGTTCAATGATTTGCTAATAAATCGATATGGTTATCGGTGTACCATGGTTTTCGAACTTAAACATTTGGCTACTCCGGTAGTAATGGCTATTGGTAAAGAGACATCAAATCCATTATTTTCAATGATTCACCTCTCCAGGGTTAACTTTCACCTAGATGTGATGAGAATTGTATACCTTCTTTGATGTACCCTATGTCATTTGTTCTTTGCAAGACCTAGCGTTTCAAAGTTTGGTCATCATAGGGATGAAATTGTTATGGTTCTTTTTACTCACGATGTTCGAGTACAATCCTCAAGTTACAAGTGTTAAAAGATTGTTGGGAAGGATTGTTGGAAAGTTTGTCATTTGTTGCTACAATCCTCTAGTTCTGCGATCTCAAGATCTATCAATTTAAGCTGGAACTTAACCAAGTCAAATTCCGGTTTAGGGGAGGATTGTTGGGAATTATGCAGTAGGATGTCTCTGTCATTTCACTTGAAGGATTACTGTGAAGTAAGCGAATCTGGCGAAGAAAGATACTGAAGTGTAAAGGAGTAAAAGTATGTGTTTACGTTGAAGGGTGGAAGGCGACTAGGATCCGCATCGCTTTATTATTTACATCTAACCCATCCTTATTCTTGTCTGCTTTCGAGGTTAGCATAGGCATGTTTAGATTTACCATAATTATCCAGTATGGGTTAAACATATATTTTAGTTTTATGATTATTAGGTTTCCTAGAAACAATATTAGGGTTCCTTGTCTATAAAAGGAACTTCATAGTATGTAATAGAGATGTTATTCGAAACATAGAGTTTCAGTGAATGAAAAGATCCATAGAGGATCTAAGTGTTCTTAGCTATTATAGCTTGTATTTACATACTCACAAAAGAATACGAGTTGTAGAGATTTTCTATTAGTTTGCTTGTGATTACATAGGAAACACTAACGATCTACGAGTGCTCAAGATCTGTCAAGGTCTTTGTCCTCAACATATGTAAACATATTCACAATGAAGATGGAAAGCCTACTGGATCCAACATCAAACAAGCTCCTGGTAGGTGGCATGTGAAATTTATTCAATAGATCAACCATGACAATTGAGCGAAGTATTAAAGGTGATTCAATCTTTTGAATCAATCTAGTTCGGGATATGGATTGATGGATACCTTTGAAAACCGGTCGTTGTGCTTAAAAACTCTTTTCTTTAGCACATCGACTGTGTACTAATATTTCAATATAAAAGGTGTTTTTGATTGATAATTGATTTTCATTAAAACCAACATATTGCAAAACAATTTCTATTGAGCGATACCGCGATTGTTTTTCAAATCTTTTATCAATCATTGAATATCAATTATTTGGCAGTTCACTCCTTACCGTGTTGTCTTCTTTAAGACATTCGGTTTTGAAAACGACTAGGCATTTCTTTGTCAAAGAAAATTCGAATTTTACTTGATCCTTGATACGTATTGATCAACGGGAACCATGGGCGTGTACCTCAATTCAACGAAAGTGATCAAAGACACTACGTGCGCTTTAATACTAGCGGTTGTATCTTGGCGATGCATGCGTTCGCATTTGTCGAGAATGGCGATCAATCCATAGCCGCATGCTCACACAATACATTCATTTCTAAATAAATCATGATTAGTGCATCAATGACTCACGATATTTTCACTCCATGCTTACGCTCTGGCTATGCAATATCATGAATCAACGAAAGCTTTCGCTACTCTGATGAGAATATATCATGATCCAGAATGTGAGCATGTTGGTCCGTATGTCACAACATCACATAATACCAATAACACAATGGATGAGTCGAGATTGATGTTAGGTCGATGATCATGGCTCAAAACTCATTAACGTGGATCGCGTTAAAAGACCTCCACTTGGATTAACCAAACATGCAATGTGAAGAATCAATGACTACGAGCGAGAGCTAAGTACTACATCAAGAATGCAAGAACAATTTTTTGTAATATCACATTTGTATTCAATGTATGTTTAATGTGTGTTTGAGTGACCTCCGGGAGATTGTTAGGATTTAGTAAATCCAGTTATTGAAGAGTCGGTCACCTCAAGTATATGTAATCGTTAGAAAGCTCGTAGTCGTAGATTATTATAAGTTAAGTAGTATTTATTTTAAGTAACACCGTGGGACAGGGTCTTTACCCACGTATGCTGATCCGACCCGTAGGTGGCGATTTATGTAAGAACTATAAATACTCTCTATCTCCCAAGGTAGAGAGTTGGAGCTCATAATAAGATTTTTCTTTCTCTCACTAAAGTTCCCAACCTCTAACTTTCTCCCTCTAAAACATCTCTTATACGCCTATTTGATCGTGTGGTTTAGTGTGTTTATGAAATCCAATATGTTACAGATGATGAAGAATCAAGCAAAGATGAGATCGCTCTAATGGCACATGAATCAAACAAGGTACATTCTGACTCGTCTTACTCTTCTATTGATGATGACACTTTGCAAAAACAATATAATCAATTGTGTGAACTTAGCTTAAAAATCATAACTAAAAACAAGTTTTTAAAGACTAAAAAGGAATTTTTAGAAAATGAAATTTATGAGTTAAAAGAAAAGGTAAAACGATTAGAAAAGGGCAAAGCAAATGACGATGGTTGCAAATCATGTCAAGAGCTTAGTCTTGAAATAGAAAAGCTAAAACTCACACAAGAAGTTCTCATTGAACATAACTCTAAATTTAAAAGATTCAACAAAAACATTTCTTGTGCCAATGAAATAGTAAGAATTTAAAAAGTACCAGGAAACACAAGTGGGTTAGTTTTTAATGAAGTACTAATTCCAATTAGTCAAACCAAAACGGCCGAAAAAGATAAACAAACTGTCACATCTGCTGCAGTACAACAGAACCGAGACGGACCCAAAATTTAGTTATGTCCATTGACAGAATTGGGTCCGTGGTGTCTGCGGTAGAACATGCTTGCAAAACGGACCATAGTGAATTTGTCAAGGTAACAAAGAAAACCAAGGATGTTGTTAAACTTAAACCTGTTGTTACATTAGGAGTAGGACTTGCTAGAAATAAATTTAGATCTAAAACTACTCAACAACGGCCTAAAACACCTATTGCCAAACTCCCCTTTCTCAAAAGCAACTACAACATACAACCCAACTATCAACATACCGGTTGGAATCAAAACTACCCTAGACCATATCAAACTCCAAATTACATGCCATGGAACCCTTACCCATCATTTCCATACGTGAACCAAGTAAATGGTATGTTTAACCTAAACGGACCCATGAGATATTGAGGACCAAATGCTTGAGTTATTTGTGTCATAGGTATGCTTGAAAGTTGGATTAGAACCTGATGAATGGATAAAAGATAGTGAATGCTCAAGACACATGACGGGTAACAAAAGCCTTTTCTCAACATACCAAGAGTATGACGGAGGTAATGTAACTTTTGGTAGCAATCTCAAAAGCAAAATCATTGGCAAATGTACGATCGCTCATAACTCCCTAACTCTTAAAATGTTGTTGCTCATGTTGATAGGTTAGGATTTAATCTACTTAGTATCAGCCAACTATGTGATAAAAAGTATAAAGTACTATTTGAAGAAAATGATAGTAAAATACTAAAAGATGGTATCACCATAGCTAAAGGAGTTAGGAAAAACAACATCTATGTCATGAAAATAGATAGAACATCTAAAGACAAACTTTGCCTAACAACCTTAAATGATAACTCTACTCTTTGGCATAGACGATTAGGTCACGCTAATATGAGACTCATCCAAAACCTATCCTCAAAAGAGATAGTTAGAAACCTACCAAAATTGAAATATGACCAACACTTTTGCGACGCTTGCAAAATTGGTAAACAAATTCATAGTAGCCATAAGGCTAAAAACATGGTTTCCACATCTAAGTGTCTAGAGCTTTTGCATATGGACTTGTATGGTCCATCTGCTATAAGAAGTTATAGAGGGAACCTCTACACTTTAGTTATAGTAGATGATTACTCAAGGTTCACTTGGACAATGTTTTTGAAAACTAAAAATGAATCTTTTGATAAATTTTAAATACTTAGTAAGAAAATTCAAAATCAACTAGGTGTTAACATTGTGTCGATCCGAACGGATCATGGTCGTGAGTTCGACAATGAAACACAATTTGGAAACTTTTGTGATACAAATGGTATAACACATAACTTCTCGGCTCCTCGAACACCCCAATCTAATGGAGTTGTAGAACGTAAAAATAGAACTATTCAAGAAATGAGTAGAACAATGTTAAATGAAAACATACCTCAAAAATTTTGGTGTAACGCCGTTGATACTTCCACATACATTTTAAATAGAATTTTAATACGTCCTTTCTTGAACAAAACACCATATGAATTATATAAAGGCAAAAAGCCGACTTTAGGATATTTTAGAGTGTTTGGATGTAAATGTTTCATTCTTAATACCAAAGACTATCTCACCAAATCTGACCCAAAGTCTTATGAAGGTGTGTTTCTTGGTTACTCACAAACTAGCAAAGCATACATAGTTTTAAACAAAGAAACAATGAGAGTCGAGGAATCGTTGAACATAACATTCGACGAAAGTCCACCTCCCTCTAAGACATCACCTTTGGTAGATGATGACTTAGTTGAAAGTCAACTTGTTGAAAGTCAAGAAATAAATGAAAATGACAAGGAAGATAAACCATTAAATAAAGAAATTATAAACATCAAAGAATCCAAAAGTCATCCTTTAGAAAAAGTCATAGGACAATTCAATCAAAGAACATTAAGATCACAAGCCCAAAATCAAAGTAACTACTTTTGCTTTGTATCGTCCGTTGAACCGAAAAACATAAACGAAGTTATAA
>OU343217.1:245808761-245917066 GCA_910596185.1 Chrysanthemum makinoi | reverse complement strand
TAGCTCGGAGCCGAGCTCATTTATATCGAGTCGATTTCGAGTAGTTTACGAGTCGATCTCGAATAGCTCGCGAGCTGTCTCATCTCGTTTACACCCCAAATAGGTTAGACATGATTATCAGCCCTCAAATCCTATCCTCTTTTTCAAAACCCATTAAACAAGCTTCTTAATATTGTTTTCACACAATGCTTCCCTCTCAAGGAGTTTGACACTAATAGCAGCCATGAAAATTAAAGCTCTTATAATTAAGTCAATGCTACTTTAAGTTCGCAATTATATATAAGATATGTTTGACAAAAATAGATTGTGTTGGTGCCGGTGTTGTTTATTGATGCTATGTTGATGCTGGTGCTAGTGCTATTGCTGTTGCTGTAAAAGATTATAAAAATAAATTATTTTTATAAGCTACATGAAGTAACCTTTTAATTTCAGAAATTATGAAAGATTACTTTTTTAATAATTTCTTATAAGTTCTGTCTGCCAAACAAAGATTATTTTTTAATAAGCTTATTTTTTTTAAAAAAAAATAAACATAATCTCTCTATAATCTCATCTGTCAAATATAGCCATAGAGCTTTGCTACACCCTCATATTATTTCCTCTTATTAATCCTCTTACACACACAACAATATTATATAGTTTTTCTCACTTATTCTCTTTCTGCATCAAAACTGTTAATTCTAACAAGTGTTAGCATCCTGTAAGTAAACACATTTGTAAGAAGTTTTTGTTGGAATATTTAGCATTTCTTTTATATATACACTCAAAATCACTAGCACGCCGGAATATAATGTGTCGAAGCTATGACCAATTTATGTGGTGTTTAGATGTTTTACAGATGTTAAGAAAAAAAAAATCACACATAGTTTAAGAAGATTGATATATTATGTGTAACAATTAACACGTTACGCTTTTATGAGTTTAAACTCTTACATATATTCTTTGATCGCGGTGAACAATTAAAAAACCATGTACATACCATAGACTACAATTAATTAATGCTAAGGGGTGTTTGGCTAAGCTTATATAATAGGCTTATGAGTTTATTAGCTTATATATGTTAAACAAGTTAGTAAATGCTTGGTTAAGCTTATTAGAGTGGGCTTATGAGCTAATATAAGAGGTTTTGATAAACTCAAACTTTATGGCTTATTTAAAATGGGTAAAGCTTATATAAGAATTTTATTTAAAAAAACTTTTATACTCTTATATAATATTTACACCCAATTAATGTTTAAGTACTTTTTTTTGTCATTCTACTTTATAAATTATGATAATCTAAGCCAAACATTTAACAAGGGCTTATGAGTTCATAATATTATTAAGGGGTGGGATCCATAAAGATCAACAATTTATCAAAGATCAAATGTTAATATCGTAGCCATTCATTCCTCTTCCATCCAATGGCCCTTATTAAATCTGCAATTTGTACTGTGAGGGTATTTTGGTCAATTATAAAAGTAATGTTTTCTTTATTTTCTCCCATTTCCTTCATATCCCGTTCAAACTAGGGTTCTAAAAAATAACTTTTCCCCACACACACAATCAAAAACCAACACACACACAATCAAAAACCAATAAACATCATAAATTCATCATTTGTCATCAAATTCGTTCGAATATCACTCAAATAAAGCCGATTTAATCACCAAATTGCGAAAATCACGATTCATTAAAAGCCATCAGATTTGTTAAAATTGCTCATGAAATAATTTTGTAATTGAATACAATTACACATACTCACAGCTCGATAAGCATAAAAATCAATGGAATCAACATTATGGATAATAATGGAGGTACAGGACAAGTTCAGAGTTGGAGGACATAATGATATTAAACAAGTTCAGAGTGTTGAAGAAGGTATTGTATGTATAAATGTTGATCATGTTGAATGAGTTCAAGTTATTGTTGAACAAGATCACAGAAGTGTTGAAATAAAACTTAAAACCAAATGTTGTTAAAGATAAATCATATATGTTTTTACTGTGGCATATAACCAAAAAAATACCGGCAAAGGTATTCTTTGTCATTAGCATATGATTCTACTTGAAATCACAAGTGATTTAGTCTTAAATCACATATGATTTTGCATAAATATGGACATAAACCAAATAATTAGAAAGTAGCTATTAACTTTAATTATATGACAGGTTTGTAAGGAGATGTATGATGAAATCGATTTCATAAAGCGCTTCAATGAAATTTTGGAGAATATGTTCTTGGAACCGCTGGAATTCGAGGAAGAATGGGCAAATTATATAAAGTTTGTTGCTTGGAAGAACATAAGTGGATGGCAAACATGTTTACATATAAAACCAGTTTGAAGCTAGAGAATGACGATGTGGTGCAAAGAAGACTAATGATCATGCCAAACGACTTGTGTGTTAGATCTAAATGAAAAGTTGACTACACGAGTGATGGTACTTAAAAACACATCACGCCAATAATTTAAGTTTTCAACAGATTGCTCATCTTATTAGTTTTCAATTGTAACTTGAATTGAAACTTTAAGCTATGGATTGTAACTTGGAATAAACTTTGATTAAATGGATTCATACTTGAATAAAGCCTTAGTGGATTTTAAACTACACATCTTATTAAGTTGTTTTTATTATAATTACAAGTTTGTTATACAAATGTTACAAAAAATTAGAAAGTAAACAATAGTATGTGATAATCACGTCGAATCATTGTGATTCGAGGACAAATCACTTGTGATTCGGGGAAAATCACTTGTGATTCGGGCCAAATTAGTTGTAATTTGTCACAAACCACTTGTGATTTAAATCACAAAATCACTCGTGATTGGTAACAAATCACTTGTGTTTTGGGACAAATCACTTGTGATTTTCGACAAATCACAAGTGATAGGTGACAAATTACAACTTATTTGGCCAAATATACTCGATTAAAAGCCTTTGCTGGATTTTAGTAGTAACTTTTTATTAAGTTATTTTGTTATAATTACAAGTTTGTCATACACACGTTACAATATTTAAGAAATTAGACAAACAATCATACTTAATCGCCTGTGATTTGAGTTAAATCACTTGTGATTTGTGCCAAATCACTTGTGATTTGGTCCAAATCACTTGTGATTCACATATATTACGTACTTAGAGTGATATCGGTAACAATTAAAAGAGAACTATTTAAAACATTCATTCCTTTAAAACATTCATTCCCATAAACTTGGTACTAAATATTTGTCCATAACTACACTCTCACTTTTCATATACCAACAAAGTTTGATAAGCCAAGTACTTGCATTAATACACAAAAGACCTAAAAAAAACAAACAATATTAGAAAATAGTTCCCTATCTTTGAAGAGCGTTCCTTCCTAAGCCATGATTGAGCTCTCAATGATCTCCTTCATCTACTTGTGGCTGCGCATGCTTATTTTTTTAGAGAATATCAGCGGATGCACATTACTTTTGAGTTCTTGTTCATATTTTTCAACATCAGGCCAGGCAGCTTGCAGGCTTAGCCTTTGGCTCAAGC
The DNA here is from genome assembly GCA_910596185.1 of Chrysanthemum makinoi. Lineage (NCBI taxonomy): Eukaryota > Viridiplantae > Streptophyta > Magnoliopsida > Asterales > Asteraceae > Chrysanthemum > Chrysanthemum makinoi. The sequence continues at coordinate 245,913,563 of OU343217.1, read as the reverse complement.
TTCACCTTTGGGAAGATGTTGTTTTAGATTCTGCAGAGACGCATAAAAACAATTGACAGATTTGTAAGAAAAATTAAACTACTTTTAATTACAAGTTAAATTACATGTGAATTAACTACTTATAAATAACTTTATGCTTAAATCACAACATTGGGGCACAACATCACGAGATGGTTGTTTGTGTTTCAACTAATTCAATAATATATTCTTGTTGGACGGTTTATACAGTTTTTGTGTCAACTTCTAAAGTAAAATACACTTGTGTGTGTCAACAATAAGAGGTGACGTTATCAAGATGTATAAACACAAGATGTCCCACTCCAATTAAGTAGGTCAGCTTAACACACTTAAAAACCCATGTTTACTTAGGCTGGTTTAACAAATCAATACTAAATTATAAGTTTTTTAAACCTTGTCTGCTACAAGGACATCTCTAACTCATTCATATGTGTCAAATAAAACTATTTACATATACATATTGCAAGTGTTTGTCCAACTAAACAACGTGATCCACATACATACACCTGCATAACTCTACCTTTAGGAAACTGATTATTCCACAGTTATGCATCCAAACCATCTAAATTAATTTTCAATCATCACCAACCAAAATATTACTTGCTGCAACCTCATAATTATTGCAATTTTGATCCAAAGTAGCGTTATAAAGCAGGAAGCATTATAAAGCGATCTAAACACGCCAAACTGCTAATCTAATTTAAAATGAGAAATCCCAAACATTCTCATATACACATCATACTTAATCCATAAATTCATTTTAGGGTGAAGTAGAATCATCCTCTAACCATCCAAAAAAACATTCCACGTTAACATAACATTTACACTTAATTCATAGACTTACTATCGGTGAGGGCAAAATCTCACTGTTCTAAACAATGTCATTCATTTTTCGGAATTAATAACAGATTTGAAATTTGCATAACTAGATCCAATAAAAAAACACAGATTATATCATTTCACAATTTATTGAATCAAAATCATATTGTTTCAATGATTCACGAGTTCACCCGTAAACAAACTATACTAACTACTATTAGATCTTACTATATTTGTAGCATATTAATATCATCGTTCATTTACCAAGTGTAGATCATACAAACATATTATAACGATCATTAAGCACACACTTAATGACTACCAGTTTACATGTAGATCTAACTAAGTTATTTAAGATTATAATATTATCACTTTAACACTTATAATGCATTTTTATACCTGATAAACAAATTATAACATGAGCAAACAGAAAACAAAGATCTAACTACACATGTTTAAGAACAACATTACCGCAAAACCATTAAATCTCAGTAACTCTTAACAACTGCAACTAATTCCTTTAAAATCAAGCTCCCTAGTTTTCTACCATCACCTAACTCATAGCTTACAAAACATCTTAACTAACCATTTCCGACTACTTAGATAGCAAATTTGAAACATCAAGCAATTAAACATGATACATCTTTACCAAATCATATCAATACCAATATCTACTAACAAATTATTAAACTAAATAATCCACGGATGTATAACTAGTGCTTAAGCTAAAAAGCTAACAATAATTCAATTTGTAACGTCATCATTAAACTTAAATTTTATAACACAATCACAAAATGACTACATCAATATCAAATCGGTATAATATATACAATAAAAAAATACATCAAGATCGAGTTGAAATTTTACCAGTAGCGTTCTTATTCTTTGTGATTTCCTTTCAAATACCCGTAATATTGACGTTGTATGATTTAACCAAATCATTATGATGCTTTTGAGGAAAACCGAGGGAGTTAGGTGGTCAAAATAGCTATGTGTGTGTGCATGTGTTAATAGGAGAGTGGATGAGAGAGACAATTGGAGTGGGGGAGATTGAATGAAGGCGGAAGGGTGGTTGATAGAAGTGGAGGGTTCGATAATGGGATAAATGTGCGGCACGTGTATATTTTTGGTATGAAATAACTGTTTGCCCATTCGTGTTTATTTTATTTAAAAGACTTATTTAATATCAGCCATTGGATGAAAGGGAATGGAGGGTAGAGATCTTACCATTTGATCTTTGAAAAAAAATTGATCTACAATGAACTAAACTCATATTATTAATATATATAAACCGCTTATATAATAAGCCAAATTCCCAAGATTAGCGAAACACCCCCTAAGGCTCGCCTACTATGCGTCAATTCCCTATCTCTTTTTTGGTTGTTGCTTCAAGAGCCTCTTGTTGGGGTTGTTTCATCATTGATAATGCAATAAACATAACATCTACCTTATTCGTTATTCTCACGTTTTAATTATCGAAGACTAGTCAAAGACAAATAAAAGTCTACGCTACCAACAAAACAACAGATCATAGAAACAATAGATAGAAGTAGTTAAGAAGAAAAAATGAAAAATATTGGAATGTTGGATTCTAATATATATATTTTTTTTGTGACACATTCAGATACATAAATTTGTATTATCATATATACGTACGCCTGAATGTGAGTAAGCCAAAAGAAAGTCATGTTGTGTTTAGAAGTTCTTTATTATGGTGTACCAATTATTATCTCGATCGTTATACTTTTATGAGTTTAAACTATATATTATCCTTTGTTCGTGGTGAACAATTAATAAACCAGTTTTTATGTACTGTTTGAGAATTGAGATCTACATACGCAAGACCAAAATTAATATGTGTGTGGTAAAAGTAGCATGCGTAGTAGTCTTGAAAATATTGCTAGCCGATCATTATCGTAATTAAATTATCACATTAATTAAAAAGCGTCACCCTCTCCTTAACCTAATCATTTTATACTCATTTTAAGGCAATGCATGCCAAGCTAGGGTTACCTATAATGCATCAATTACCATGTCTTGTTGGGGGGATGTTTCATTACTGATAACGCAATAAGAGACTACGTACATTACCACCAAAACAACCGATTATGGAATCAGAAAATACAAGTAAATAGTTGAGGAAAATTAATATTGATAAGTTGAATCCTATTGCTCGATCATGATATATATGTTGTCACATATCCTTACACATAAATTGTATTGTCAAGATCCAAAAAACTTACAAAACTCACACAATATCCATATTGTAATATTTAGTTTAATTAGCATGTGTTTCTAAATGTACCATAAGGCTAAGAAAAATAAAAATCATCAACAAGTTTTTGCTTGTCATATGTCACGTTCACGTATGTGGGTGATTTGTGATTAGGGGTGTGCAGAACTTGGTCGTCCAAACCATCATAATCGAAAAGTTGAGTCGACCAAATGAAATGATAACATTTAAGTTTGCCCTGTTTTTGGTCTACTATATGATAAAACCTTTTACTTCTAATCAATTCGGATTGGTCCAGGGCTGGACGCTTTTCTATTATTCAAATGAGAAAAAGTCATTTGGCCTAGAAACTGTGCCTAAAAATTATTGGCTTCCGTTAGCGATAAGGTTGATCGAGGTTTAAAGAACCAAATCGTATCAAGTTGACACGGTCAGCCATTTGGGTTCGATGTAATCGAACTTTGGACAGATGCGTACGGCCTAGCATGCAATTAAGTGTTGGGTTTTACTAATCATAACAATTACAAAAACAAGTAAACATCATCAAAGCATGCAGCGGAAGTAATAGGAATAATACTTGTAAATTAATTAACCGAATTAAAAGTATATGCTTTACCTTTTAGCGGAATCAGAGAACACAACACGATATCAAGAACCTCGAACAAACCCTAAACCCAAAAATTAGGGTTTATAATTTTCGACCCCTTTAGTCGAATACCAAGATTACCAACACAAGTGTATTGACCCTTCGTTCTTGTACACACGTATTAGTAGCGAATCAATGAGAAAAGCTAGGTTCTTGACACAATAGATTAACAAACACTTTTGTTATGCTCCAAGGTCACTCGTAAATCCCTTACAATGAGGATTCCTTAGTCGGACCAAGAACAAGAGGGAAGAAAGAAGAAGTTTGGCCTTCTATTGAAATCTAGTGTCCAAAGGATGAATACATAGGGATGTATTTATAGCCTTATGGTAGATGTCAAGTTTACTATAGTTTCGATGTGATTCTATAGTTTTCGGCCAAAACAAGCCCAAAAGAGGATTCCTAAAACCTTCTCTTGGCTTGTTAACTTTTTTTCATATCCCGTTGACATTTAACGACCGATAATCAAAACTCCGCTAAATCCCAAAAACTCGTTAATTGTGATCAAATAATTAAATACAACATTTTATATATTAATTATTTATACATTGATTCTCATACGTAATGTGTGCAATCCCGAAGTCTCGAGTTCGAATCCGGTCATACTAATATTAATAATTATCCATAAACCTTTCATTAAGAAGTGTATATTACATGTTTGATATTATACTCTTTTGTATAGGAACTATTTAAAATACTTTTATGGATGCAAGCAAATACTTAGGGTGCGTTTAGTTGGGGGAAAACACCCTTATTTTCCAAAAAATGTTTTGTGGAAAACAAAGAAAATAGAGATCGCGTTCAAATTATCATTTTCCAACAAAATGTTTTGCAAAACACAAAATCCCATATTCCTAATCTAACAAGGAAAATTAGAAAACAAATTTTAGTTGTTTTCCTTGTTTTCCTTTGTAACCCCCAACCCTCCCTCCCCTCTTCAAAATAGAAAATACAAATATTAACTAAACGCATTTTCTATATTTTCAAGTGTTTTGTGGAGATAAATTTCCCATCCAAATTTTTACAAAACTAGAGATAGAAAATAAGGAAATTTTTTCTCCAACTAAACGCACCCTTATATATTTTGCTTAATAAATGTTGGTTTATATATAATTTGGTTTGGGTAAATTGCAAATTACGCCTTTAATATTTTCGGAAATTGCAAAAAACACGTAAAACAACTTTGTTTCGAGTTGGTTACTGAAGCTGACGCGGCGTTACAAAAAAGCCACGAAGCTTAACGTTTGATATTTCTCCCGTTAAGTGGCTCACGTGCTCAACATGTGAGGGTATTATCATCATTACATTGTTTCCGCTAAAAAATTACACCACCTACAAACTTCGATTCCCAAAAACTTTTGAAGGACTAAATTTGAAATTTACAACTTTACTTACCAAAATACTCAGCTAACTATCACTAAGAGTATTATTGCTAATAACATCACACAATTAATACCAAGATCACACACCTAAAAAAAAAAAAGCTTTAAACTAGTGAAAAACCCTAACTTTTCTAAACACTTCAATCCACAAAATTGACCGTCATTATCCACTAATTGGCAAACTAAAAGGGGATGGTTATATTTGTCATTCATTTTATTTCACTTTTAATATTAACATTCAATTTGAGGGTCTTGATGTTTGAATGTAAACTGTGGCAGATGTAATGACTTATCAGGAAAAAGTTGTTAACAACATACACAATAATGGATTATTAGATTTTGGTCCATTGAGGTATGTACAAGAGTCTGTTTCTAATTTTTTTTTACCTTTATTCATGATAGACATATATCTAGTACTTTCCTGGATCTATGTTGGTACGCATTAAGGAAGAGAAATGGGCATTGTTCTATTTTTTTTTGCCTAAAATGTCATTAGAACAAGGTTTGAAATTGATTCACACAGACAATGATGTGCATACATTGTTAGAATTGGCTTCAAGGAATGGTTTCCTAGATTGGTTTGTTGCTCACAAGAAAAGAAACAGAGGCTAGTTGAGTATTATTTAAAAAAACATTGATTTAGAGGGTACAAAGAGAGAGGTTGTGGGATGGGTAGAAGAAGATGTTAGATTGTTGTTACAACACAAAAAGTGTAAATCATAGTGTAGGGTCTTCTATGTAAACATTGATGTAAATAAGGCATGTAACGTGATTGTTTGTATAGTTGTGAGACTTATTACCCTCGCAACACTAGTACAGTTGCGAAGGGAATCTAATATGTTATGAGGTCTCACAACGTTTGGTTGTAAAGGTATAAATACCCCTACCTCATGGGTAATGGGGTGTGTGTTTATCTTATATGCCTTGCGATACTTTTCTCATGTTCTCTCATTTCTCTCTCTATGATAAAGTGATCACACCCACTTTCTCTCTTTAGTTTAGTATTAGACGTGCGATTATAGTGACAACAATTTGTATCAAGAGCCATATATGTGGAAAACTAGAAGGGGGGTTGAATAGTTTTACCAATTAAAACTTGTTTTAAACTATTTAGATCGACTTATGTCAATCTATTTAGATGTGTGTTGGATGTTGATAAACAAACATATAGAAGTATGTAATGAAAAGATAAGAGTAAGAAGCACAAAACCACAACGCGAGTATTTATAGTGGTTCGGTTACAAGGACACCTTCCTTGCCCTACTCCACTCCCCGAGTCACCTACTCGAGAGTTCGTAAACACTACATGACACCAACTCCTTATGGTGGAGAAACCTTCACAACGTTGCCTACTCTTTTTCCGATACTAGGCTAACCACCGGGTTCTTTCACCAAGGTGAACCACACCTACCACAAACGTCGCCTACCTTTATCCGGTACTAGGCTAGATGTACGAGGTTTCCATTACAATGGAGGAACTACTACCCAACACTACACCAACGACCAATCCCAAAGGAGACCAACTCCTTATTACAACATCATCAAGGATATTAATATCCTTGGATCCAATCTTAACAATCTATCTTGTACATCAAAACACACCATATCGAATGTACATCTAAGCCACCTTTCACTAATGCCTTTAACTAGATCTTCAAGACACCCTTCACTAATGTCTTGTGACTTGACTTCTAGGCGACCTTCACTAATGCCTACAATACGGACAATAGATACCTTTCACTAATGTCTTCGTCTTGACACTTGAGACATCTTTCACTAATGTCTTTAACACTACACTTCTTACAAGAAAGAAAAGAATCATCAACAAGAGGACTTCAGTAGTCTTGATGATGAGGAAGCATGGCAACTCATGGACTTGAGCTTGCTTGACTTCAAAGGTGGTGATCTCGCCTTTAAGAGGAACCTAGAGAATCACCAAACAAATAAAACTACAAACATAGATCACTTGGATCTGGGGTTAGAAAGTTTTAACTCAAGGAGAAAGTATGTGAGAAAGGGGTAAGAAACAATGAAGAAATGGCTCACTATTTATAGAGAGAAAATGCCTACTGTTCCCCGGATCCCACGGATCCCTCCCACAAGGGATCCGTCTAGCGTAAAGCTAGAGATCCGTGGGACGCTCCTCTTTGCCCATGGGTATTTTGGTTATGGGTCATGGGTCATGGGTTATGGGGTGATCCATGGGTTTCTTATTAGATACAATGTATCTCATGAATGCAATGCACCTAGTCAAATGGGTATGGGTCAATACGATGGGTTATGGATATTATCCATATACGACATAAGCATGATGTCATGCAATGGGTTATGGGTCAAGCTCCATGGATATGAGTCATGGACTTTGGGTTGTACCCAACTACATTCAATGTATTTGGTCAATGGGTTATGATACTTAAGTTTCTAACCATTTATATTACCCAATATACTACATACTAGTTATGTGTATATTTTACCCAAATATGTAAACACTAGTTGTTTGTACATATGTAATACTAAATCATAAAATTACTTATACTTGTTATAGTGTTTTATGTGAAAGCGTAAGTGTATTAGAAACTATTAGTTCAAACCATTTACATATTTTATTTGTTTCGTTAAAATGATTTCACGTTTGTTATCGACAAAACATTAGAAGATCTTAAAATATAAATAACGTTTTTACGGCTTATTTATATTAACAATCTCCCCCTTTTTGTTGATGACAAAACATAAAATTATTTTAAGGAAAAGTTAAAAGAATTAAAAGTTTGAATTTGTAGTTTTTACTTTCTTCTCCCACTTTTGTCCGAAACAAAAAGAGCTTCGAAAGGAAACTAACACATTGTTTTAAGAAAAACATGTGAAAAGAAAGAAAAAGTAGAGAGCAAGTCGGGGAAAGGATCTTGTCTTAACTCCCCCTTGACGAGTCCATCCCTATGTGAGGGCGTCAAGAAAAAATAATACTAAGCTAGTTCATTTTCAACTAAGTTTGCAAAAGATTTCGTCTATGTGACGAATGTGCTCCCCCTTGATGATTGCAATTTTGCAAAGGGATGTCATGAAATGTAATCCTAAAATTGCAAGTAATTTTGCAATGTATTGCTTTGACACAAAGCTCCCCTAGCTTTAGGGTGTTAAAGTCTTCATGTGTAAATTGAATAACTTACAAAAACAAGGTAAGAAAACAAGTATAATGCATAATTTCCTGCAAATATGACTCAAGTTAGTAGAAGAGTAGTTTTCTGTCTCACGGATCCCACGGTTCCCTCCTTGTAGGGATCCGTCTAGGCAAATTTAAGGGATCCGTCTGGCTGATGATTAATTTCAGCAATGGTGATTTAACAAATAATGTTAATATCAAAGTGAGATATGTATTATACAACATAATCATATACTAAGAAATATAGCAAGTAGCATGTATTTTCATTTAATAAAACTAGAGATATGATATACATGACTCTAAAAACTAAGAAAATGATCGATACATGACTTGGAATTACTAGACTTATCTAAGTAACGTTTGATACTAGGATACCACTAAAATCCTCTAGCTCAGGTTTGTTTAGGTTTAATCTCGTCGAAACGTTCGAGGAGGTGATAGAACATGAAACATTGATCTTCTCGTACTTCATGTATCAAACTTTCAACATGTTGACAATGATAACAATATTTGTCATGGCTAGGTAGTGGTGGTGGAAGAATGAAATTGCTTGATCTGAAGGATCAAGTGAAGGGGAGTTGGGAGCCTCAAACGACGAAGGGATTGGTGGAGGCGCATTTGAAGGTGGCTCGACCAAGAATGATGGTGGTGGTAGAGAAGTGTCAACTTCCATATGGTCGGGTGGTTGACTTTGATAATTTCTCATAATCCAAATGGGATTATATGATGGTGACGAAGAAAAGGAATCCGGAGCTAGTGTTGACTCAACACCTTGATTTTGTACCATTATTCCTCCTAATGAGGAGAATGTTGCCGGTGGAGGAGGATGAGACGGCCTAGGAGGCAAATCCTCTAAATTGTAAAGATGTGGTGATGATAGTGGAGTTGTAAATGAGATAGCTATAGGAATCAATGGTGATGTTTTAATGGAGATGGGATTGTTTGGCCTAGGAGGTATGGTGGTGTTTGGCATAGGTAGTTTTGTGGGTACTATCCTTTTAGGGATTGGTTTGATTGGTGGAGGAGAAATCCTTGCATTTGTGGACTTGACCGGAGATGATTCGGTTGAAGAGATTTTGTGTACAACACGAGCAATTTTCTTGGGTGGTTCTTTGGTGGATAAGTTGCTACTTGGAGTTTTCCTCATGATGAGATGATTTCAAGAGGTTTGTAAAGGTTTCTAAGTGCTAAAAATGAGAATGAATATGATGACTTTAGAAGTCCTAACAATGTGGTTTATAAAGCAAGGGATTTGGCAAGTTCATTCAAGACTTAAGCCACTAAAATTCATTGGAATGTGATGATTAACATGCACAAGAGTCAACTTCAGAGTTGTACTGATCTAGGGACTCATTTAAGATGAGTTGGAGTGTTTAAGTTAGAAAGATGAGCTTGAAATGATTATTTTAGCTAGAGTTGGCATGAGTCTGTCATACGGATCCCACGGTTCCCTCCAACGAGGGATCCACCTAGGCTAATCCTAGGGATCCGTCTATCAGCAGCTAAGAAAAGATAGCAATGATGCTTGTAAGGTCTAATGCCTATTTCTTCTTGAGTGTTTCAGTTTATCTAAGTGTCTTAAATGAAGGGGTGCTTAAGTACTTGAAGGTAATGAGTGATGTAGCTAATGATTGCCTTTTATGGAAGAAATTGGAACTTTCATGAGTACCAATGAATGAACAAAGATGACACTAAAGATTTTGAGAGTGTCAAGTAGAGCTAAATGATCCTATAGATTAGATAGTGACTTAGGATAATGTTTTGGAGAATACCCTAAAGGCTTAAGATGTAAAAACTAGAATTTGATCAATTTTGAAGTAAGAATGATTATGATCAATTTTGCCGTAATTGAAAGATTTGCAAGGCTAGATGTGAGGGATCATGTGAGAGATGATGAGTGCGCTTGAGAGCGGAAGAGTAATGAGTTTAAGTGAAACGATAGATCTACAAGCGTCTTGATTGTGATCTAGGTGAGTTATGTGTGAGTAGGAAAGATCTACTTAGCTTGATAAGTGCTCAATTTGCCTTAAGGCACTATGTATAACTTGGTGTGAAGTGTTCTAAATACATGTTTGAAATACAATGATTGTAATTGCATTTTCTGTTTGCCGGATCCCACGGTTCCCTAAGAGTAGGGATCCGTCTAGCACAAACTTTGGGATCCGTCTATTCTGCTGCAAGCGAAACCTTTACTAAGGTAGGCAATGATTTTGACAATGCATTATATTCCAAGGTTAGTTTAAGAGGTTCTAATACTAAGATATCAAATGTAAGATGTTTTATTTCATGAAGGAAATTGTATTACATTGATAAAGCACGAGTACAAGAGGATTGATCCTATTTGAAAAACTACTAAGTTCATGGCGTTTTAAGCTAGAGGGATCATCAAATGGTTGATGAGTGTTGGTGGATTCAAGAATGAAGAAAGTCTTCATGAGAGATGTGTTTAGCGGTTCCCATACTTCTGTCACAAGTAACGTACAACGGACTTTGAAATTGAGGATGAAAAATGACATGAACGTTATAGAGAAGCCTCAAGAACATTCCATAAGGGATGAGTTTATTCTTGGAGCCTTGAAGATTTACAATTAAGCCTTCTTGAGAAGAAGTAGGCGAGATGTATGGTTGTTGTGTTAGCACACATACATTATGTGAGCACAACAAGCGGAAGGATTTCTCGATTTCCCCTAAGACTCCAAACATTTTCACTTAGAATGAGTGCAAGAGGTTTGTACTCTTCTCGAATGTCCCGTGTAAAGATAATGTTTGCATGAAGGAGTAATATGGTCGAGGTTTGCATATTATGCGATTCAAATCCTCCGAGGAGGGTATGTGTGAACAATATGGACTATTTTCTTCACGAAAGTTGAAGAGAGAATCAAGAGACCAATCTTCGGTGAAGGCACATTGTCCATGATTGGGAATCCGGAGGATGTGAGCAAAATTCCCAAGAGTTAAAACAAACTTTTGGTTTTTGATCCAAAACCAAAGCGACAGAGAGCAATCCTCGTTACGAACGAGTTCAACTTGACGAAAGAATTCCATTATGAACCTTGGACATATCTCCTCGTTGATTTCGAGAAGACATTCTAGTCCTATGGCTCGGAAGGAGGTATTGATACCTTCTTTGAGTAGAAGGTGTCTACAATCGTCCTTCGTGGAAGTGACGGTTTTGAGATATGTGAACCCACATACATGATTGCCAGGTGTGTTGGGCTCAAGGGAGAAGCAATTGTTCGAGTGTTGAGTTAGTGTAGATGCTAGTGAGTGAAAAATCAAACTCATATTCATGCGACATAGTTGAACCTATAGAAAAGATGAGTTAATAAAAAGTGATGTTTTGTGGTCAACCAATGATTATCTAATGTTTTTACTAGATTTTTATTAACAATGGTTTTTAACAACAATGATACTTAACTCACTGAAGGTTTTGACATTCTAGTGGAATATTACTTTTAGAAAGAAAGTGGTTTTCATTTTGTATGAAAAAACTGTTCCGAGTATGCGGTTCCTTTCATAAAGGGATCAGGCTAGTCTAACTTTCGGGATCCGTGGATGCAGTAACGAAGCAGATTTCTTGATAAAACATAGATTTTTAGATCTTATAGTTTTATAACAAGATATGTGTTTTAGCCTACATTTTCTTTTAGCATGCATACATGGCTTTCTAATGTATCACGAGAGAATGAAATAAATCAAAAAGAAATGATAAACACATTATGATAATAATAACCTAGATAACTAGAATATTAGTAATATTTCATTTCAATGCTAAGAATGATACAAAGGATTGGGTATATAACCCCAATGTAGATTAACAACACAAAGTATATGTCTTCGTATGAGAACTTCATAGGGGAACACAAGTGCGATGAGTGTTAAGGCAATGAGCACGAGGGCGATGTAAACCATGTTGATGACGAACCTTCTTGGTTTTGTTTTGAGATGAGATGAGATGAGAGGAAGATGAAGTTTTGAATGAGAGGTAATTTTTTTTTGAAAATGGAAGATTTGAAAAAGTGGGGGACGGATGGTTTATTTATGGGGAAGGAGGAATTTTTGAAATTTGTGTTTTGTTTTATTATTAGAAAGATATGATTTTTGGATTAAATGAAATAAAACAAAAGTTTTATATACCACGACTTTAGGCGAAAAATAACACATTATGTGAGAAAAGGCTTCCTAATGAAGCTTCATGTAATACATGTATATGCAAAAAGTAAGATATCATATAAATACCTATGTAAGCATACTTAATTATCAAGCTAATGTCATTTTAGAGATAAGTAGAAAATCATACCTCGAATGCACTTAGGAATGTCTTTACCAATGACACAACAAATGTCAGTAGACAATTCTAGCTCCTTTGTGTTTAAGATACCTTCTTAGGGAAGGTATTATTGTTACCAAGTGATTCCTAAGGCTTGGTAGGTATGAGCTTTGACTAATCAACATGACAAAGAGGATTAGTGCATTTAAATAAAAAATACATATTAAAAAAAATGTTGTCATTTAATCAACATCCAAATAAATAGTTTTAAAAGACATGGTGTTTGTTTTTATGAAAAACCTTCTTTGTAGTTTTCAATTAACCATGGATCGTATCAAGTTTTTAAAGTTCAATATACTTCAAGAAACATGGTAACGAAGCTCTGATGCCAATTGTGGAAAACTAGAAGGGGGGGTTGGATAGTTTTACCAATTAAAACTTGTTTTAAACTATTTAGATCGACTTATGTCAATCTATTTAGATGTGTGTTGGATGTTGATAAACAAACATATAGAAGTATGTAATGAAAAGATAAGAGTAAGAAGCACAAAACCACAACGCGAGTATTTATAGTGGTTCGGCTACAAGGACACCTTCCTTGCCCTACTCCACTCCCCGAGTCACCTACTCAAGAGTTCGTAAACACTACACGACACCAACTCCTTATAGTGGAGAAACCTTCACAACGTTGCCTACTCTTTTTCCGGTACTAGGCTAAGCACCGGGTTCTTTCACACCAAGGTGAACCATACCTACCACAACGTTGCCTACCCTTTATCCGGTACTAGGCTAGATACCGAGTTCCATTACAATGGAGGAACTACTACCCAACACTACACCAACGACTAATACCAAAGGAGACCAACTCCTTATTACAACATCATCAAGGATATGAATATCCTTGGATCCAATACTAATCTATCTTGTACATCTAAACACACCATATCGAATGTACATCTAAGGCACCTTTCACTAATGCCTTTAACTAGATATTCAAGACACCCTTCACTAATGTCTTGTGACTTGACTTCTAGGCACCCTTCACTAATGCCTACAATACGGACGATAGGTACCTTTCACTAATGTCTTCGTCTTGACACTTGAGACATCTTTCACTAATGTCTTCAACACTACACTTCTTAGAAGAAAGAAAAGAATCATCAACAAGAGGACTTCAGTAGTCTTGATGATGAGGAAGCATGGCAACTCATGGACTTGAGCTTGCTTGACTTCAAAGGTGGTGATCTCGCCTTTAAGAGGAACCTAGAGAATCACACAAAAACAAAACTACAAACATAGATCACTTGGATCTGGGGTTAGATGTAACACCCCCAACTTCGTGATATGCAGCGGAATTCAAACTGGGTGTTACTTCATGGCACAACAGCCATAACAATAGAAAACGAACTCTAATGGAGTCGTTTTAAAAGATTTATCATTTGATTAATATAAATATCAGAGTTTACGAAAAATGAGGTCCCAGTAGTTTCACGGTTTACAAAATACATTAAATTGGTTTTCGAATGATAATAAAATTTATAGCCTTCTTGAGTATCCGTGCTCCTCCGTGCCAGCCTCGAACAATATGGACCTAAAATACATGCTTAAAACTGTCAACACAAAGGTTGAGTGAAATTCATAGAGTTTGTTTGATGTTTGAACACATTATGTTGGTAGTGTGAGTTAGTTAGACTCACACCAAAGGTTTAAAAAAACAAAAAAATTATTATTGTTTATACGCTACGCCTCAAGTACATGATACTTGAGCCCGCTTTTGTTTGTCACCAAGCTCATGAAACCAAGGCGTTAACGTGTTCCAATATTAATTGGAGAAAATGTTGGTACTTGCACTAATAGGTAAAATTTCCGTTTTTACCTAATGTTACTCAAATATAATGCGTTTGTTTGCCTACCCGGTCAACACAAACGAGATTCGTCAATCCCAATAGATCTATTCACAATATTCATGCTCACACTCTCCAGCGATTAATGGTTCATGATTTAGGGACTTATATTTGGAAAATGATGGTTACTTAGTGACAATATGACAATCAGATAAACATATAGTTTGAAAGCAATGTGTTCGGTTTAAAATAAAGCATGTATCTCCCCCAAGGGTTTGTAAAACAATTAAGTAATAGAAAGTGGGGCTATGAACTCACCTCAGAGTAAATGATATCAAATGTATAATGAGAATGATGGATATGCCGTGAGAACTTCTACGAGCAACCTAGAATAGGATGTTGCGACTTAGGTTTGAAATAATGATGCGAAAGAAATAAGAAGACTATACACGTCTCTATGTTGATCATGATGTAGTACATGGTTTTTTGTGTATGTCGTTTATAGAAATGGTCTAGTTGTGAAAACGTGTTTAGTTTATATATATCGTACTACCGTTCGGGCCATCACAATTCAGAGGTCATGTAGTAAACGTTCGAGGAGCTAGGACACTTTAAATCGTAAATCCAACAACTCGTCGATACATTTTACTCAAATGAAACCCCTCACATGAAGCTCCCTAGTTTGTAGCACTTAGTAGATAAAACATAGATTTTGAATGAAGATTGTTATATCATAAAGTTTATCATGTTTTTAGTAAATATCTAGATTTTACAAGTTCTCATCGTTTCATAAATATGATCATTAGAAAATGTAAGTATATAAAGTTATGTCGTTTGGTTTGTGTTGGTATTGATTTGCCAAGGTTAACACCTTAGTTAACGGTCTTGGGTAAATAAGCCTTGAGGCTTTAGCCATGGCCTTGACGTGGCTTTGGTCTTGACTACCATGGTCTTGAGACTCAGCTTCGACCTTAGCCGTGGCCGTGGTCTTGGTTTATGGCCATTAGGCCTCTTGGTTTGCTTTTAGTTGTGACAAAGTATTGTCGGAAACTATATATAGGGCGAGCTTTCAGTTTTGAAAGATAATGGCCTATTTAAGCGTTTTCAAGGTCCGAGCTTTCTTTAATAGCGAAGGAAAAATGTCATTCCGGCACACTTTTGTGTTTTAACTTTTTGATGATTCGACCGAAGTACCACTTTCAAAACGGACAGCTGCTTAACAGCTTGTGTTTAGGCAGTTTCGGCGTTTGGGTTTCGCTAACTTCTTTTGGCCGTATCTTTTGACTCGTTTGTCCATTTTGGGTGATTCAAGTTGCTATGTTTACCTTTTTATCTTGTCTACCATAGTATGTAAGATAAAAAGTCCATATATGAGTGGTTTTAATGGTCTCAGATGTGTAGAATATGACTAGTTTACTAGTTTGTTACTTTTACGACAATATGTGAATTAAAACATGTGATTGAGTATATGTACATCATGAATCAACATAGTAACTATATATATAGCATGAAATTGTCAAGATTATGAATAATAAACATGATATGATGGTGGTGATTAGTTGCTTACAACTTTTGGCTTTCAATTAAGAAAGGAGTAACTAGTAAGGATCGGACTTTGATTGGACACTTAGGACCTTGGATTGAGCTAGCTTTCTACACCTTGGCACCCTTGCAATCTTGAAGAGTTGGTGATAAAGTACTAAGTGAATTGAGTGTATCTAAACTCAAGAAGATCACTTAAACTTGCTAGAGATTTGATGTAGTAACTTGATATTTGAAACTTCTTTGCATAAACTTGGAGTTTATAGATCAAATTATGGAAGATAATATTGTTTTATGATATGAACGACCAAAATCAGTGTATGAGGGTTTTTAGGATGTATTTCACTTGTTATTTATAGGGGGGGTAAGTTTGGTTAACCATATATTGGGTTAAATGTTAACCATGGTTAAGTTAGGACACATGTAATGATCTAAATGAAGCATGGTTAGGATTAAGCCACCAAAATGATGACTCCCCCCCCTAAAGTCGGCCATATGAAGATAAGATGACTTAGGTGGATTGTATTGGTATTATCTTGGTTACGGAGTGAGTTTTGGTTCTGTTAATCGCTAACTGTAAGCCGTTAAGTCACGAAACGTAAAACCGGGTATCGTAAAAATATGAAACTTATAGGAATGATTAAACTCATCAATATACTCATTATTATTATATAAAAATGAGTGATAAGTTTACCCTTGCAATCTTGAAGAGTTGGTGATAAAGTACTAAGTGAATTGAGTTGATCTAAACTCAAGAAGATCACTTAAACTTGCTAGAGATTTGATGTAGTAACTTGATATTTGAAACTTCTTTGCATAAACTTGGAGTTTATAGATCAAATTATGGAAGATAATATTGTTTTATGATATGAACGACCCAAATCAGTGTATGAGGGTTTTTAGGATGTATTTCACTTGCTATTTATAGGGGGGTAAGTTTGGTTAACCATATATTGGGTTAAATGTTAACCATGGTTAAGTTAGGACACATGTAATGATCTAAATGAAGCATGGTTAGGATTAAGCCACCAAAATGATGACTCCCCCCCCCTAAAGTCGGCCATATGAAGATAAGATGACTTAGGTGGATTGTATTGGTATTATCTTGGTTACGGAGTGAGTTTTGGTTCCATTATATCGCTAATGTAAGCCGTTAAGTCATAAAACGTAAAACCGGGTATCGTAAAAATATGAAACTTATAGGAATGATTAAACTCATCAATATACTCATTATTATATAAAAATAGTGATAAGTTTACCCTTGCAATCTTGAAGAGTTGTGTGATAAAGTACTAAGTGAATTTGTTGATCTAAACTCAAGAAAATCACTTAAACTTGCTAGAGATTTGATGTAGTAACTTGATATTTGAAACTTCTTTGCATAAACTTGGAGTTTATAGATCAAATTATGGAAGATAATATTGTTTTATGATATGAACGACCCAAATCAGTGTATGAGGGTTTTTAGGATGTATTTCACTTGCTATTTATAGGGGGGTAAGTTTGGTTAACCATATATTGGGTTAAATGTTAACCATGGTTAAGTTAGGACACATGTAATGATCTAAATGAAGCATGGTTAGGATTAAGCCACCAAAATTATGACTCCCAAAGTCGCCATATGAAGATAAGATTAATTAGGTGGACAGTCTTGGTATTATCTTGGTTACGGAGTGAGTTTTGGTTCTGTTAATCGCTAACTGTAAACTGTTAAGTCACGAAACGTAAAACCGGGTATCGTAAAAATATGAAACTTATAGGAATGATTAAACTCATCAATATACTCATTATTATTATATAAAAATGAGTGATAAGTTTAATGGGTGCGCAGAACGCTGTTAAAACTAGAAACGTAGGCTAAATACGTGAAAAATGCAATTTATCAGAAAAGAACGAGATTTCAGGGAAATGACCGTGAATATATTTGAAGTGATATGAGATGTCAAAATGTGGTTTTCGTTATACGTGGGATAACTTAACAGTTATATTTGAAGTCTAAAAGTTACGCGATTTAAGCAAAAATGTAGAACGTAATTTCTTTATGGTCAAAGTAAAAGGGAAATAAGTTTGACTTTTCCAAAAAATGTAAAAGCGTCAAAATATCTTATAAAAACACAGTGCAGGAATGGTTAAGTCTGAGTCTAAGTAGAATTGTTTAAAACGTAAGTTTAGTCTCGTACGGCTCAGGGTTTATTTAGTAACATTTAAATGAAATCTTAAAAATTCTCTAATTGATTATGAGTGATTTAAAAATTAATCTGATGTGAGGAAAATTGTCAGAGTTGATTTTCGTTATGCGCGTGATGTTTAAATGGTGTTCCGACCAAAACGAAACTTTAAAACGATGTTTTCTTAATAACTTTTGCGAAGATGATCTAACGATTGTCAAACTCTCAGGATATTACTAAAATAATTTAACTTACGCGAATGTGAAATAAAAATTTTACTGGATGAATAGTGAAAGTGAATAGTAAAAGTGAATAGTAACTTTTTAAAAATATGAAAAGTAACCCAAAAAAATGTGCGTTGTTACAGTCTCACCACCTTAATGGGAATTTCGTCCCTAAATTCAATGTGTGTTACTGATGTTGAAGTGTTTAGGAAAATATGGTTATATGCGCCGAATTCTAATCTTTGCGTTCTCAAGTTTCTGATCATAGAATGGGTTATGTACCATTCTAAGTTTTTGGTCGTGGCTTAAGTTGATAATATAAAGGTATAAGATGTTGTTGATGTGAAATGGTTTATAATGATGTGATAATTGTCGTTTGTAGGAAAGTCTAGATAGTCGCAAGTGGTTATCCAAACCATTTCCAAAGTTGATCATGTCTTAGGTGGTTTCAGGATGAAGGCTATATCGTATAGTGTTTATGTCTACTAGTGTTTGAAAGAAACATGATACTATAAAGTTTTACATACTGACTTACAATGGGGTTCAGATAATGATGTGATATGTTGACGATTAGAAGAGTGTAGCGTACGGTTACCATTATTCTTAGGTAGAGATGTCAGGTTTGTTTTAAAATCAAAAGTGAATTTTAAAAGAATATGGCGGAATGATATCCTTGAAACCTAAACATGCTAGTACTTCTAAGAAATGACGAGAAGATTTGATGATTATTCCAAGATAGTAGTTAGGATTATTTCATAAATGAAAACTTTCAAGAATGAAATTAGGTAGTATAATTAAGTATTAAGATCTCGCTGAGTGGTAAGACACTATCATGTCTCTAGATCTTTTTAATGAATTCTAGTGGTTTATTGAGTTTAAGTAGGAAATTAACCTAAATATAACCCTTGTATAACTATTCTTAGTGTTTGAAAAATTTAAGTCGAACATAGTTAATCAAACTATGTTCCACTATCCCTAGGTTAAATATAGGTGATTAGGCTATATTTAGCCGAGGTTCGATAAAATTTCCAAATACCTAAATTAGGTATACTTGTGATATGTCTATAGCTTTTGAGAAATTTTCCACTAAGCAAAGGCGATATCAAACCATTCAGTTGCAAGTCCTGGCCATAAAAGACTTGTAACCTATGTTTTCATATTCCATTGCATAGAAGATAGTATGGGTTGATACGTGTGGAAAGGAAATCTTAAGTAATTCTAAAATAGTCTATACTTGGCTAGCATCACGGACCTTTAACAATGAAGGTTTCAGAAGAGAATTTTGATGAATGTAGAGAAAGTTGTTGAACTTCAGCTTTTGTAGATGACGAGTCTGTTTATCTTTTAGAAATCCCATTTCTTGTATTTCCATTACGGAAATTGATAGACTGTGACGGGTTTCATGTAAAACAATATCATATAATTTTATAAGATAATTTTTAGAGACTTTGTATAACTTACAATGTCTGTGAAGTAAATTAAACCATTGTGTAACTCACAATGTCTTGAGAAATGATGGAGAGACCATTGTGTAACCCACAATGTCTTGAGAAATGATATAGAGATCATTGTGTAACTCACAATGTCTTGAGAAATGATGGAGAGATCATTGTGTAACTCACAATGTCTTGAGAAATGATGGAGAGACCATTGTGTAACTCACAATGTCTTGAGAAATGATGGAGAGATCATTGTGTAACTCACAATGTCTAAGGAATAAATGAGTTAATTGCTTCATTTACAGTGTGTAGGGATGTAATTGAGACTACTGTAGGATTTACAGTGTCTGAGAATGTAATGGAGATCACTGTAGGATTTACAGTGTCTGAGAATGTAATAGAGACCACTGTAGGATTTACAGTGTCTGAGAGTGTAATAGAGACCATTGTATCTTACAGTGTCTTGAAAAATGAATGAGACCATTGTATCTCACAATGTCTGGGAAGTAGGAAAGACCATTGTAATCAGTTACAATGTCTTGGATAAAGTTTCAAAATCCTAAAATGCATGAGTAGATACATGATTGGGAAAATATGATTGTGCCGCAATGCCTTAGAATAGGCATACGCAGATACGTTTAGTCTATCGTTTAGCTAAAATGATTGAAAATATGTTGAGTGTATATATCAATATACTAGTATGTTTGTGTAGCATAAACTACCTAGAAGTCACATAATCGTCTGGAGGATGGAAGGCACGGAGAGCGAAATGCTATAAAATGTTTTGTTTGTAAAAGTGGTTATAGTTTAGGTCTCGATTAGACCCGTTTCTCTATAACTGTGGCTCTAATACCAATCTGTAACACCCCCAACTTCGTGAAACGTAGCGGAATTCAAACTGGGTGTTACTTCATGGCATAACAGTCATAACAATAGAAAACGAACTCTAATGGAGTCGTTTTAAAAGATTTATCATTCGATTAATATAAATATCAGAGTTTACAAAAAATGAGGTCCCAGTAGTTTCACGGTTTACAAAATACATTAAATTGGTTTTCGAATGATAATAAAATTTATAGCCGTCTTGAGTATTCGTGCTCCTCCGTGCCAGCCTCGAGCAATATGGACCTAAAATACATGCTTAAAACTGTCAACACAAAGGTTGAGTGAAATTCATAGAGTTTGTTTGATGGTTAAACGCATTATGTTGGTAGTGTGAGTTAGTTAGGCTCACACCAATGGTTTAAAAAAACAAAAAAATTATTATTGTTTGGTACGGCTGCCTCAAGTACATGATACTTGAGCCCGCTTTTGTTTGTCACCAAGCTCATGAAACCAAGGCGTTAACGTGTTCCAATATTAATTGGAGAAAATGTTGGTACTTGCACTAATAGGTAAAATTTCCGTTTTTACCTAATGTTACTCAAATATAATGCGTTTGTTTGCCTACCCGGTCAACACAAACGGGATTCGTCAATCCCAATAGATCTATTCACAATATTCGTGCTCACTCTCTCCAGTGGTTAATGGTTCATGATTTAGGGACTTATATTTGGAAAATGATGGTTACTTAGTGACAATATGACAATAAGATAAACATATAGTTTGAAAGCAATGTGTTCGGTTTAAAATAAAGCATGTATCTCCCCCAAGGGTTTGTAAAAATAATTAAGTAATAGAAAGTGGGGCTATGAACTCACCTCAGAGTAAGTGATATCAAATGTATAATAAGAATGATGGATATGCCGTGAGAACTTCTACGAGCAACCTAGAATAGGATGTTGCGACTTAGGTTTGAAATAATGATGCGAAAGAAATAACAAGACTATATACGTCTCTATGTTGATCATGATGTAGTACATGGTTTTTGTGTATGTCGTTTATAGAAATGGTCTAGTTGTGAAAAAGTGTTTAGTTTATATATATCGTACTACCATTCGGGCCATCACAATTCAGAGGTCATGTAGTAAACGTTCGAGGAGCTAGGACACTTTAAATCGTAAATCCAAAGAACTCGTCTATACGTTTTACTCAAATGAAACCCCTCACATGAAGCTCCCTAGTTTTGTAGCACTTAGTATATAAAACATAGATTTTGAATGAAGATTGTTATATCATAAAGTTTATCATGTTTTTAGTAAATATCTAGTTTTTACAAGTTCTCGTCGTTTCATAAATATGATCATTAGATAATGTAAGTATATAAATTTATGTCGTTTGGTTTGTGTTGGTATTGATTTGCCAAGGTTAACACCTTAGTTAAGGGTCTTGGGTAAATAAGCCTTGAGGCTTTAGCCATGGCCTTGCCGTGGCTTTGGTCTTGACTACTATGGTCTTGAGACTCAGCTTTCACCTTAGCCGTGGCCGTGGTCTTGGCTTATGGCAATTAGGCCTCTTGGTTTGCTTTTAGTTGTGACAAAAGTATAGTCGTGAAACTATATATAGGGCAGTTTCAGTTTTTGAAAGATAATGGTCTATTTAAGCATTTTCCAGGTCTGAGCTTCTATTATAGTAAAGGAAAACGTCGTTTCGGACAACTTTCGTGTTTTAACTTTTTGATGATTCGGAACAGAAGTACCACTTTCAAAATGGACAGCTGCTTAACAGCTTGTGTTTAGGCAGTTTCGGCGTTTTAGTTTCGCTAACTTCTTTTGGCCGTATCTTTTGACTCGTTTGTCCGTTTTGGGTGATTCAAGTTGCTATGTTTACCTTTTTATCTTTTCTACGATAGTATGTAAGTTAAAAAGTCCATATGTGACTGGTTTTAATGGTCTCAAATGTGTAGAATATGACTAGTTTACTAGTTTGTTACTTTTACGACAATATGTGAATTAAAACATGTGATTGAATATATGTACATCATGAATCAACATAGTAACTATATATATAGCATGAAATTTTCAAGATTATGAATAATAAACATGAGATGATGGTGGTGATTAGTTGCTTAAAACTTTTGGCTTTCAATTAAGAAAGGAGTAACTAGTAAGGATCGGACTTTGATTGAACACTTAGGACCTTGGATTGAGCTAGCTTTCTACACCTTGGCACCCTTGCAATCTTGAAGAGTTGGTGATGAAGTACTAAGTGACTTGAGTGGATCTAAATGGTGTTCCGACCAAAACGAAACTTTAAAACGATGTTTTCTTAATAACTTTTGCGAATATGATCTGACGATTGTCAAATTCTCAGGATATTACAAAAATAATTTAACTTACGAGAATGTGAAATAAAAATTTTACGGGATGAATAGTGAAAGTGAATAGTAAAAGTGAGTAGTAACTTTTCAAAAATATGAAAAGTAACCCCAAAAAATGCGCGTTGTTACATTATTGAGTTTTTAACTCAAGGAGAAAGTATGTGAGAAAGGGGTAAGAAACAATGAAGAAATGGCTCACTATTTATAGAGAGAAAATGCCTACTGTTCCCCGGATCCCACGGATCCCTCCCACAAGGGATCCGTCTAGCGTAAAGCTAGGGATCCGTGGGACACTCCTCTTTGCCCATGGGTATTTTGGTTATATGTCATGGGTTATGGGTTGATCCATGGGTTTCTTATTAGATACAATGTATCTCATGAGTGCAATGAACCTAGTCAAATGGGTATGGGTCAAGACCATGGGTTATGGATATTATCCATATATGACATAAGCATGATGTCATGCAATGGGTTATGGGTCAAGCTCCATGGATATGAGTCATGGACTTTGGGTTGTACCCAACTACATTCAATGTATTTGGTCAATGGGTTATGATATTTAAATTTCTACCCATTTATATTATCCAATATACTACATACTAGTTATGTGTATATTTTACCCAAATATGTAAACACTAGTTGTTTGTACATATGTAATACTAAATCATAAAATCACTTATACTTGTTTTAGTGTTTTATGTGAAAGCGTAAGTGTGTTAGAAACTATCAGTTCAAACCATTTACATATTTTATTTGTTTCGTTAAAATGATTTTACGTTTGTTATCGACAAAACATTAGAAGATCTTAAAATATAAATAAACGTTTTTACGGCTTATTTGTATTAACAATATATGATACGTTGTTTCATCTAGTTGTGTTTATCTTAACGTTAGATCATCATTAGTAGTAAAAGTTTACGTTTTTGTAGTCTTAAAAATAGGTACAATCTGTTTAGAAACATTTCGTGGTCTTAATAGTTTTGGTTTAATCATTTTCGTGGTTAATTGCAAAAATGTGTTTGGTAAAAATTCTAGAAGATTGGAGAAACATTTTTAGTGGACTACATAAGCGTTTTTATGATCAAATGATGATTTTTGGTTAAGAAAATGTGTGTTTACAAGGTTTCTGAAAGTGTACTTTTTCAAAAGTTTCGCAAGTTTTAGCTTGTTTTTCTCGCAAAAGATCTTTGCAAGATTAGGGTTCATCTTACCATACTTCTATTTTTTGCGAACCTTTGCAAAAATTAGGGTTTTGACTTTTGAGATACTTTCTTTTGCGAAATCTCTTAGGGTGGTTGATAAGTCATTTTCGTACACAAGATATTTTCCGAAGAAATACAAAGTTATGTATTTTCCCCGGGTCGTTCTCCCAACGAGGGATGAATGGAGATTTCAACTCACGTCGCGCGATTCGGGATTCGAATGGGTAAAAAGGGAATTTGATGATTTCTAAACTACAAGGCAAGCAATAATAAAGGGAAGCAACTAAAACTACTGAATCTATGATGAAAATAAGGCAACTATGACTAAATATGCAAATGAGAACTAAAAACGTAAACAACGTAATTAAATAAACGTAAATAAAATGCAAACTAATCTATTTTAACCCATAAAATGAAACTTCTATTTTTCTACAGCTAAGAATGATATTTGAAAATTATTTAAAATTTAAAACTAATTTTTTTGGCTTTTTCTTGATTTATTTTGAATTAAAAACTAATTTAAAACATTCAAAATAGAGCTAAAATACTAAAAATTAGGAAAACATGCAAGAAAATTACAAAAATATTTTTCAAAAATCTTAATTAACCAAAAAGAATTTTCAAAACTGGAATAAAATTTTTTTGAATTTTTCTCAATTTATTATAAATTTAAAACTATTTAAAACTAATTAAATTTCTAGAAAATACTATTTAATCTAAGAAAAATCTGGAAAAATATTTTTTATTACTTTTTGAATATTCTAAAACTAGGAAAATTTAAATTGCATTTTTCTGACCTTTTTCGTATTTATTTGAATAAAATGCTATTTAAAAATGCTAGAAAATGAATTAAAATGCAGAAAAATAGAAAATAAGCTTGGAAAATTATGAAAACTTCGATTCAATTCTAAAATAATACTTAAATGCAGGTAAAAATAACAGAAACTACTTTGGAAAGCTGGAAATATGATTTGGGCATGAATCTGTTGTAATAAGCACATGAAAATAAGCAAAAAGCCACTTAATAGTAACCATAAGCTACCACTAGCCTAAACTATCTAAAACTAAGCTAATGCAACTGATTTCAACCATAAAAGCACAACCTAGAGGCGTTTAAGCTCTAAATCAGATTCTAGCTACTTATTCCAAACGGCCCTACATGACCTAGTTTAAGCACTGATTAAGCTAGCTAGAAAAAATCACAAAAATTAATTAAAATGACCAGGAAGTAGACAACCAACCAATGATCTATTGTCCAAAATATCAGCTAAAAATAACTAAAAGTGAAGAAATTAAAAATCAAAACTAAAGGCTACTTGGGAAAACTAAGGACTGATGCAATAAGTACTAGAAATAAGCTAAAAGCTATTAACAGCTTCAATAAGATACCACAAGCTAAGTCTAACCTAAAATAACTGGGACTAACCTACTATAACTAGAATGGATCAATATAGGATTGGACTAACTCAAATAAGCATGAAAACAGGTTTAGGCACTACTTAGCCAAACCGCTTCCTAACGCACCTACGTTAAGCACTTGAAAAGCTATCCAGAAAAAATCCTAAAAATAAAATAAAAATACTTAGTAGATCACCAACCGTAGAATTAATGCCCTAAATTTCAGCTAAATTTAATTTGAACCATAAATGAACTGTGAAAAATCTAGAAAGGTTTGTAAGAAAAACCTGTTTTGATGATTTTTGACTTTTGAAGACAGATTTGGTATTTTGACTATTTTGAGATTCAATCTTCAAAAACTTATTGAAACTCATGAATATGGATGCAAAATGACTCAATAAAGCTAAGCTAAAGTGATCTAAACTTAAAATGCAAGAAATGACTTACTGATGCTAACTGAAATGGAAACTAGAACTGATTTTATGTGATTTTGACTTAGAGTGATTGACAATGCAAATAACTGACCAAATTGACTAACTGATGCCTAAATTGAGCTAGATCATTCAACCCTTACCTCTGAATCAACCTCTAATGCAGATACAAGCTTTTAACCAAACACTCCTTATGATCCTAATATGAAGATTTTAGATAGTAAACTACTATATCATCCTATTGTACCACTAATCCTACATCTAATATGACATAATATAACTAAATGCAAACATTATCACTATCGAAACCTTAAATTCCAATACTACTGATTATGCAAATTAAGACTAAAGAAAAAAAAAATAGAAATCAAAGCAATCTAGTTTTCAGAGATTGAACACATTTAAATTCCACTAATAACAACAATATTAAACTAAATTGAACTCAATTAATCCAACTACACCTCAATTATACTACTGTAAACATATTAGCAATGAGAAATTGGACTTACAAGGATCCAACCACAATGGTTCGCTTATGAAATCAATGGAACAGTAACCTAAACCAATTATCAACCATTCTGATCAACAATTAACCCAAATCCAGATCCATAGCAGCAATTCAGAGCAGTTTTACCCATTTTTCTAAACTTTGACTTAGTTTGACTTCTGAGAAAACTTGAAATTGAGAACAAAATTTGAGAAAATTCAAAATCTCAGAAACTTAGATAAGCTTCTGTGAGTTTTAACAAATGATAACACAAGCTTTAAAACAAGATTAACAATCGAAAGAGTAATGGCAGAAATTCATGTAACATAACATAATGAAAAGTAAATTTGTATTAATTGAAAAACTGAGATTACAATATGAATTAACTACTAAAAACAATTAAATGACAAGAAATTTAGATTGGTCAAAACAATTCTAAAACATGAAAAGTTGGACGGTTTGATCTGTGGAGAAGGGGAGCTATTTATAGTCTGATGAAGAGCTTGGGTCTTCATCTCAGAACCTTCTAGGACTTCTAATCTTGACCATTGAAAGCTGCTTCAATCTTAAGCACCATTTTGGATCGTTGGATCATGTGATATCATCTCACTTCCCACGGACTGCCAGTGTGGCATCTGAGCACGTGCCAGAGAGGGTGTCAGGCTCTTCTAGAAGTTCCAATGATTGGGTTAATCTTGCTTTGATCAGGGTAAAAGAGGAGGGATGGTAATACAGTAACCATGGGGTTTTGGGCGCGTTTTTCTTTTACTGGGTTTTTTTCTATATTTGTTTGACTGAAGTGAGGGTCTTATGGTGTACGTGTTGGGCTGGACCAATGGGGTAAAGGGATTTTGTTATTGGATTAGGATAATGTATTTGTTATGGTTTTGGTTATTTTGTAATCCAAATTTACACAAGGACCTTTTATGTAAAAATTGCAAATAAAAAGGACCCATGGTGAATTTTGTGAAATGGTTTAGGTACAAATGGTATAGTGGGATTTATGAGGGGTGAATTGTGTGTATTGGGGAAAGTTGAGGGGTTATTTGTGTAAAATGATAAAATGAAGGGTAAATTGTGATAAACTCTCAAATCACGTCCCCTAACTGTATTTGCACTTTTAAGCATCAAAATCCATGAAATAGCATCCCTAAGCATCGCTTTTGCACTCTTCTTTCTCTCGTGCTCGGTTTTCTTCTGCTTTTGGCTTTTTTCAATGTTTTTTATCATATCCATACCTGCACATGCATAAACTCAAGAAAACAGCAAATATTAGCAATAAACGGCTCTTTCTTGGTTATTTTGGGTCCATTTTGATATAGAAAAAGTATGTGTTTTAGCACATACCAGTGGTTTAAGAGAATATTTCCTTTGCCAAACTTGTTCTTTTGTTATTTTTTCTAATCCATTATAATCTGTGGTGCAAGACTCAATTTGCAAAACCTTTATACGAGACTTCTTACTATGGCTTTGGTGACAACATATTTTTATTCCTAGTTTGCAAGAATTCTGTTACAAGACTTTGTTATGAGACACTTTATACGAGACCTCACTTATGAAACTTGTTACCCACGAAATCACTTAAGAGGCCCATTTTGAGTTCAAGAGAGTTTGTTGCGAGACTTCGCATACTTTTTTACGAAAGAATGTTTGCTAGACTTGGTGTTACTAGAGACTGCTTACAAGACTTTTACCCACAATTTTTCCATACTCACTTAGCTCTTAAGAGACATAGATTGCGAGACTTGGATTGCTTGCTACGAGACTTGACATTCCACGACACTTAGACTTAAATTACTTTTACGACTTTGTAAGTATGAAATTGTTAAGAGACTTTAGTTAAATCCTTTTTCACGAGACTTTCAACAACTACATAATCAACAAACACATACTCAAAAAGTAAAACACAACAAATCACAACAAAATTATGAAAACAACACTTCGTATAAAAGATCCAATATCAAAATGTCTACAACTCAATATGCATTGGCTACTGGGACTGATGCAAGAACTCTCATATTGTATCAAGGAAACTACGTTCTATGGTCCTCAAGGTTTATGAATGTTCTTATTGGTTACAAAGAAAGAAAGCCGTTGATTAACTTTATAAAAAATGGTCCATATGTAATGAAGGAAATTGATGACAAAGACAACTATGGACAGAAAAACTTCAAGAAGAAGATGATTTAATCCCATTAGAACTTGCTCAGTTTGAAGCTGACATTTAATCTTCTTTGGATCGAGTAATGATATTTGAAATGCCATTGATAGTAATCTAAATGCTCATGATCTATGGAATGAATTGGAGAGATTGATGCAAGGAGCTGATGTTTGGAATCAGACACAACAAACACTAGAACTATGGAACTACCAATCTTTCAATAAATTCCCCAAAGAAAAGTTAGAAGATTCATACATTAGTTTCAACAACCTTATCAATGAAAATGAATCGCCCCAACCTCAAAAGAACTAACATTAAGCATAACACAATGTTCCTCACCAACTTGCAACCTAAATGGATACATTTCACCATTGCAATCAGATAGAACCAAGACCTCATCAATAAAGAGATCAATAATCTGTTTGATGTTTTGAAACATAACCATGTTGAAGTAAATGACATCAAAGAAGAGATGAAAAGAAAATAGAAAGATACCTCAATTCAACACCCACTTCATGATATTCTTGCAATAGTCTCATCATTTAAACTAAATCCATCACACAATTCTCCTTCCTATAGCTCAAACATTGACATCAACTACTCACCAATGTCATTACCTACTGATGATGACAATGAATCAGCAGAACCTGATATGAAAAACTTTGAACTAACCAAAATAGTTCATACCTTGGCATCACATGGAAAGCAAATTCAAAAATCCTTCTACAAGCGTCCTACGAAAAATAATTATCGAACTACATCAACACCTACTGCTACAAACAAAATACAAGATGCCCAACTAAGAGGTGAGATGATAAGGCATGGTAGAACAAGGTTGGAAAGGAATGAGGTTATGGAGGAAATATGTGAACCTAAGTGCTATGGTTGTGGGCAAACTGGATATCTTTCTAGAGCTTATCCAAATGGCAAAGTGCGCAATCAAGCTTACTTAAGACAGAAGATGTTATTAGCTTATATAGAAGATAAGGGTAATATATTAACAACAAATGAACATGACTTTTTATTTGATACGGATGATGAAGGCGAGTTACTAGAAACAAACATGGTATTCATGGCAAAATTGAAGAAAAAGGTGCAAATGAAGCTACTGCTCAAGAAGCAAATCCAAGCTATGATACTGATGTTGAGAATGATGATGCCTTCATCAAACAGGTACATGGTGGCATAATAACTACTAGCCAAGTAATTGAAATTAACACAAGTAGTATTAAACCTACATGTGATATTTCTCAAGTACCTATTACAAGTTTTGTATGCACTCATGAATTAAATGATCAAGATCATTCCAACATGCTTAAAAATTGCATTAATTCAATCTCAAATTCAAAATTATGCTAACCTATTTAAAAAGGAACAAGATAACAGTGCATTATTAGAAAGAAAATCAATGAAATATTAAATGTTGAAGAGTCTGAAAGGCCCTTAATGTTGGAAAAATCTTAAGTTACAAAATGAAAATATTAAACTTCAATGAAATATTACTACTTTTGATAATATTGAAAAGAAACACGAATCCAAAGTTTCAATACATAAATATGAAAAATTTGGTTGTGTTCAATGAATAACTAAACTTGAAACATTTCTTCAGAAAACTGGGCAGACCATTCATACTGTACACATGTTGATTCCTAAACCAGATTCAATTTTGGATCTAAAATAGGGACTTGGTTTTTCTAATTCCTCTTGTTATGACACGGCAAAAAATTTCGAATCCAGTTTGTATAATGTGGATTATATGAGACGTGATACCTTCAAAGAATATATGTTTGTTCCTAATGACATCTCTCAAGAGGAAACTCAAAAACGTTTTATTGTAGTGCACAAAAACACCGATTTCTCATACCCTCGTGTTGACTATGGTTTGATTAAGAAAGAAAATATTGTTTCAAGACAAGATACACAATTTAAAAAACATGTGGAATAGATTTCTAAAAACCCGTATAATCTAGAGAAATTTTAGAGTTTAGCGAGAAAAAGTTTTTTATAATCTCAAAAATTAAATAAATTGTATGCCATCTATTATTCGTGGAAAGGAAGAATTTAAAATGGTTGAACTATTGAAATCCAATTCTTATGAAATGAAAATCTTGAGTGAGATCAAACACTTTGATAACTTTTATCGAGCCTTCCATGAATAAAGTTACCGACAAATTTATTACTTTTGAACAAGCTTTGATTTCTGAAATGCAAATTGATCTAACTTATGTCAAATCTATTGAAGATACATATGGCATTCTCAGCATAAACTCAGAGATTCAAAAATCATTTTTCATAAACCAGTTTGAGTCAATCAAACCAAAGTCTTCCAAAAATACGATTGAAATTGACAAATCTGAAAAAGCACAAGCATTTTTAGAAGTGGAAAACGTTTTACTCAATGAGAGTATAAAAGAATGTTTGAAAAAGAATGTTGAATTGAATAAGGAATTCTTGTCGTACTGCCAGATTTGAAATCGCATGTACAAAAATTGAAAAAATATTTTAACTTTTAAGTCAAAATGGCAGAGAAAAATTGAAGAAAACAAATACGACAAGCTTTCCTATGAAAAATCTTTAAAAAGGATTTTGAAAGAAAATGAGGAACTCAAAGATAAAGTGTTTGATTTAATGAAAAACAAGAATATCCAGTTTTTGATTTCAAGCGAGTTGGTAAATCAAACAGTTTTAAATATCTTAAAACAACTAACTTCAATTGCTTTTCAAAAAAAATTCTCGAATTCTTGATTCAAAACAAAAAGAGGTTTTGAAAAATTCTAAAGTAATTTCTCTTGGTATGATACAATTGAATTTGCATATATTAAGGAACCGTATGGTTCAAATGATATGATTCATAATCATGATCTAGCAAAGTCTAGAAAAAAAGCTTTACTTAGTCAAGACTTACCTCTAAATGCGCCTATGTGTTCTTTGAATTTTCCTCCTACTAAAAACCCATCTATTAAGTCAAATAAACATAGGGTGAACAAAAAAAGAAACAAAAACTAGAACAACATGATCAAAATACACAATCTCCTAATGCAGATTTGCTTTTTGTTTTAGGTTTAGACACTACACATAGAGCAGAGCGACCATCTCAGATAAATTCTTTGAAGACTAGTGCTTTTCAGATTTCTACAGCACTAGTTGCTAAACTTAGGAATTTTTAATTTATCAATAAACAACGCTTTACACGAATGGATGAATGTAATGATTTAACTTTTCATGGATCTGTTGCTTCTAATAGAAAGAATGTTTGTGTTCATTTGTGCATCATATTTTTGATTCTCATGTTTGTGTGCATAATACTTATGATTGTGATACTGTGAATGAGAAAAACACTAAGAAATCTTTCAAGAGAAAAAGAAAGCCTAAGAAAAAGAAAAATCATAGTTGGGTTCCAACATGTAGAGTTTTTATGTATCATAAATTATTCCATAGATCATGCCTTACATGGAAACATACTTGAAGAGTGTTCAAACACATAAGTTAAGATGGAATCCTATTAGGAAGATATGTGAAACTAGAACTACTATAATTGAGAAATTCAATCCAGTTGGTTTGCATTCTATTCAGTCAAACTGTTTGGATCTGCCTTCAATACGGGTTCCAAATTTTCTTTGTCTTACTTTAGTGTGCAGATTGTCTAAGTTTTCTTGTGGTACCTTGATTCGGGGTGTAAACTACATATGCCAGGATACAAGGCATTGCTCAAGAACTTCGTGACTAAATTCTTGGGTATAGCGCATTTTGGAAATGATCACTTTGGCAAAATTACTGGCTATGATGATCTATTCATGAAAAAGTCACAATTCAAATAGTCTACTTTGTCGAAGGACTAGGACACAATTTGTTCAACATAGGCCAAAACTGTGATAGCGGGTTAGAGGTTGCTTTCATAAACATTCATGTACTGTTATTACTCTTGATGGTGCTGATATTCTCAAGGGCTCTTGTTGTTCGATTATTTACCAATATGCTATAAAAGAATTGACCTCACTAACTCCAATCTATTTGCTTGCCAAAGCAACATCTTCACAAGCCTGGCGTTGGCATCTTCGTTTCTCACATCTAAATTTCTGAACATTAAATGACCTCACCAACAAAAACCTAGTCAAAGGATTACACGAACTAACATTCAAGAAAGATCATCTTTGTTCAGCATGTGAACTAAGGAAAATGAAACGCATGAATCAAAAATCCAAACCCGAACATAGTTCCATTTCAACCGTGCATTTATTACATATGGATTTATGTGGGCCAATGCGTGTTGAAAGCAGAAATGGGAAGAAATATATTTTGGTTATTGTGGATGATTACTCACGCTTTAATTGGGTATACTTTCTTGCTACTAAAGTTGAAACTGCTAAAGTTATCATCAAGTTTATCAAGAGGGTACAAGTAGGTTGACTAGCTAAAGTGTGAACTGTGCATTTTGATAATGGAAAGGAATTAACGAATCAGACTCTTCATAGATTCTTCGATTCGGTTGGCATCACTCAACAGAGATCAGTTACTTACACTCCTCAACATAATGGCATAGTTGAAAGACGAAACCGTACTTTAGCAGAAGTTGCTAACATCCGCAAATCTTCCATCAAATCTATGGTCTGAAGTAGTTGCCACTACATGTTTCAGGCAAACCCTATCTATCATCAACAAAAGATTTAACTAAACCCATATCATATTCTTCACAAACACAAACCGAATTACGGTCATTTGGTTGCCGATGCTACCTCCTCAATGATCGTGACAACCTTGGCAAGTTGAAAAAGAAAGGGAATGTAGGAATATTGATTGGATATTCATCACAATCAAGTGCGTATCGTATTTACAACCGAAGAACAAAGTTGGTACAAGAGACAATCCATTTATACTTTGAAGAAGTAGAAGCAATGGCTTTTGATCATGTTAGAACCTACACTTAATGAAACTTCTATTCAAAAGAGTTCAGGACATGTGCCAAAGGCTATGACTTCTTAACAAATTAGTTATGAACTCGCACCTCAAATGAAATCATCAACAATCGGAACTAAGCATATTCAAATGGAAGCGTTAGATGGATTGTTTGAAGATTTATATGTTGTATCAGTTGGAGGAAATAGGGAAAAAAATGTCTACAATATCTACTGCAACTCTGATCAATGTAGGTAATCCACCAGAAGACATACCCTCTCATGTATCCGGGTTATCAACAATTCGCATGAAGATGCTGATCCCATTCAAGATACACCTCCTATTATACCAATTCACCAAGAAATTTCTTTAACCAACACCAATCCAACCTCCAAGATAATGTCGATTGTGGAAAACTAGAAGGGGGGGGGGTAGAATAGTTTACTGATTGAAACTTCATTTTAAACTATTTCGATCAACTTATGTCGATCTACTTAATGTTTATGTTGGATGTTGATAGATAAGCATATGAATAAGGAATGCAAAGATAAAGAGTATGAAGCATATGACGGGTGCTTCCCTTTGTTGAGGGCGTCAAGTAATTAGGAAGTCTAAGCGAGTGTTTTGCAATATCATTTGCAAATGGTTTCATCTTTTAGACGAACATGCTCCCACTTGACGAGTGCTCCTTTGTGAGGAGGACGACAAGTAGTAATGTACTCCTATGTGAAAGTATTGCACGTGTTTTTGCAATGTTTTACTTTGACAAGAAACTCCCCTTTGTTGAGGGTGTTAAAGTGTTCAAGTGTATATTGAAAATCTACAAAACAAAGGTTAGAAAACAAGTATATGATGCATAATTTCCTGCAAATAAGACTCAAATTAGTAAGAAAAATTGTTCCTGTTGCACGGATCCCACGGTTCCTCCCTTGGAGGGATCCGTCTAGGCTAAAATGAGGGATCCGTCTGCCTGCATACTTAAGACAGCAATATGGATGTAAAATGTGGTGTCAACATCAACAAGAGTTATGTATTAAGACACCAAACATATTATTAGGATCATATGGCATATAACATGTAATTTCATTCAATAAAAACACGAGAAATGATACACATATCTCCAAAACTAAGAGAATGACTTAAACATGAAATATGATTCCTAATCAATCTAATTTAAGCTTAAGACTAGAACACCACTTGAATCCTTAAGCTTAGGAATGTTTAGTTTTGTTGACCTCATCGAAACGTTCGAGGAAGTGATAACACATGAAACGTAGCTCTTCATGTAGTTCATGCACTAAACTTTCAACATGTTGACAATGATAACAATCTTTGTCGTGGCTTGGAAGTAGTGGTGGTAAAAATAGAGTGGTTTGAGATGGAAGGTTGAATGAGGAAGGTTGAGGATTCTTAAAAGAAGGATGGATTTGTGGAGGTACATTTGGAGGTGGATCAACTAAGGGTGATGGTGGTGGAATGTGTGTGAAGGATGGTGGTAGAGAGGTATCTACTTTCATGTGATCAGGTGATAGACTTTGATGATTCCTCATAATCCAAAAGGGACTATTCGAGGGCGATGGAGAAAAGGATACCGGTGCTAGTGTTGTTTCAACACCATGGTTTTGTTGTGCTATTCTCTCTATTGAGGAAAATGTTAGCAATGGTGGAGGATGAGATGGCCTTGAAGGTAAATCCTCTAAGTTGTAGAGGTGTGGGCATGATAGTGGAGTGGTGAATGATATGGCTCTAGGAACTAAGGGTGACGATTTAGTGGAAATAGGGGTGTTTGGTTTAGGCGGTATAGTAGTGTTTGGTAATGATAGTTTTGTGGGAACTATCCTTTTGGGGATTGGTTTGATTGGTTGAGTTGGTTGAGGGAAAATCCTAGCGTTTGTGGATTTAATCGGTGATGATTCGTTGGAAGAAATTTCATGAACAACACGAGCAAGTTTCTTGGGTGGTCGTTTGGTGAAGGAGTTGGCACTAGGAACGTTCCTCATGATGAAATGATGAAGGTTAGTGAGAAAAAGGTTTCTAGTTGCTGAGAATGAAGTTGTAGATGGTGACTTAGAAGTACAAGCAAGGTGGTTTATAAAGGGAGGAAATTGGCAAGTGCATTCAAAGCTTAATACACTAAGATCCTTCAAAAAGCAATGATTTGCATGCACAAGAGTCAACTTCAGAGTTGCACTGATCAAGGAGGTTAATTAAGGCAAGATGGAGTGTTCAAATTACCAAGGAAAGCTTGAAACGATTATTTTAGCTAGGAATAGCTAGTTCTGTGCAGCCGGTTCCCACGGTTCCCTCCAATGAGGGATCTAGGCTAAGCCTAGGGATCCGGCTCTCAGCAACCAAGAAAATAGGAAAATGATGTTTTGTAAGGTCTAGTACCTATACATCTTGAGTGTTTCAGTCTTCTTAGGTGTCTTAAATGAGGAGGGACTGAAATAATCAAGAGAAACGATTGATGGTAGCTAATGATTGCCTTTTAAGGAAAGAAACGGGGCTTTATGAGCACCAATGGGTAATCAAACATGACACTTGATAAGGATTTAAAACATACACTTTTAAGGGGTCATTTAAGCCCTTAATCACCCAATTTTATATCCGTTACTGCTTAATTTCGTTCCTTTTCACTTTTTAGGTCTCTTGAAGGCAAAATGCTGGAATGATGCTTATTTGGATGAAAAGGAGTGAATATATGAAGAAAATGGCTAAGTCTAGATCGAAGACACTCAAGCTGCTGGAATTGAAGCTGACGGCGTCCCATATAAAGGACGACGCCGTCCCTTTATACGTAATTAAATTTGTGACTACTCAGTATACTTTTTGCTAATTTACACCTGACGGCGTCAGGCTTTGAAGAGTAAGGGCGTCACGAAGACTTTTCATCTCAGACTGCCTAGATCCTGAATCAGACGACGTCACTGCTGAAGACTGACGGCGTCACAACCACAACGTGACGCCGTCCCAACGATGACTTGGCCAAGACGAAACCATAATGACGGCGATCTGACGGCATCCCACCTATAAGGCGACACCGTTGCAGTTGTAAAACTATATATAGAAATAGAATTTTTAGAATGTGAAGAGGTAGACTTGTGGAGTAAAAACCTAAAACGATTGTAGTCTGGTTTGGACAGTATTGTAGGGTTCCCAAACCCTATTTTACATCAAGATAAGTGTTATTCCCTTGATTTCATTATGTCTTCGATTGAATGTGTGTATGCTTGCATGTTTAACATGTCCGGCTAAATTTCTTGTGTGTTTGCTTAGATCTATGAAACCTAGTTATCAATTATTGATTGGTTGTCTCTTATCTTAATTGTAAATAGCTTAGGAGTGCACTAGGCTATCGTTGTGTTTGAATGCTTGAGTAATCTTTGTGAACCTTAGTTTATGAGTCACTTGGCAGATTTTTAGGCTAAACATCCAAAGATAACCTTAGAGTTAGTTTATGAAACCTAGAGATTTCATAGGCGATAACCTTAAGGTAGTATCAAAGAGTTAGGGATAAAAGCATACCCTACGACCTTAGAAAACACAACGCGTTAAGAATAAGGATGTGACAATTCAACCACCAATAAAAGATATCTAGGGAGTAATAGTATCTAGGTAGACACATTTTTAATCATCATACGAGCACACATCAACAAGACATAGCTACCAATAGTTTAGATAATTAGATAATTAGAATAGTAGAGTAATCGGTAGAAGTACCAACCCCCAAATCTAAACCCCGAAATTTTACCCTTAGCTTTATAAAAAATATAAAAAAAGATAAAAAATTAATCTTCCTCAAACCTCTACCTTGGCGTAGTAAACTTCTCACTAGCATTCCTATTCCCCTAGAGAATGATATCAATACCCGAGGCTTACCCAATACTACACTACATCGATTAGGTTCACTGCCTAGGGTGTTGAAAAACTTGCTCGACGAAAATGAAGTTTCCTTTGACCCCGAACGCGCGTTGTACGCGTATCAAGTTTTTGGCGCCGCTACCGGGGAATAGAATAGCTAGTTAGATTTCTATCTCGTTTAGGTTCCCTTGCTTGATTCCTATCAAGCAAAACTTTTTCTCATTTTTAGCTTCCTCGTAGTCTATCCCCCTTCTTCGTGAAATTGTTCGTAGCCCCATCACTTTTCTTCATGGAAGGTAATAACCCACTCAAACCACAACCCATTGACCAAAACCCCTCTAACAATCGTCGCAACTGATATGTTAGTAGAAACAACGATATTCAAGATTTGCATAGGGTGTTTGAGAGTACAATTAGGGACGCTGTTGAAAAAGCAGTTAGCGCTTCGATTGTTGGCTCAATGATTAGCAATAGTTCGGGTAATGATTTAGCAAATGAAAATGTGAATTAGAAAAGTAGTGCGTACTTCAATATTTACCTCACTAAGGAAGAAGTTCCTTACCACCAATACATAATTAACAATCCTCGATCACCCATCATTAGGATATGCCCAAAGATTAGGAGAGGAAATCCTTGGAACATAAGGATCCCTTGTATGATTAGATATAGGAATGTCGAGCACGCTTACATAGATATGGAATCTCCCATTAATGTGATGTCATCAGCAGTTTACAATGACATAATAAACGAGCGACTTAAGATTAGGAGAGACCCTTAGTATCATGGTGGGGTTTGCAATTTTGTGGGAAGAGTCAAGGATGTACACGTCTTTATAGGAAATTTCACCTACTTAGTTGATTTTATGATCCTAGAAGACATTGGTTGTGTTATTGACTATAGCTTGTCCCAAGTTGTGTTAGGAAAACCGTTTGTTGAAAAATCTAAGCTAAGCTATAACTAGTCCGAAGGAATGGTTAGATTTGTGGAAGGGGACAATGAAATTACTTATAGGATGCCTTGGAAGAAGAACGGATATGGCCCTTTATCCCTTTATGAACGAGACAACATTAGAGCTTTTGAGGAAAAGTGCGAAGAAGATATTGGAAAAGGTTTGAACTTCATGTGGGAGAAAAGGAGGCTTTACTATAAAGATTGCTTGACCCTAGGACCTAGGTATAGAGTAGATGAGAATTTTGTCAATATGATAGAGTTTTCATTAAGGATGAAAAACGAGAGAACGTAGGGTCACGACTTCGAGTCTAGCTACAAGACTCATAAATAAAGAAAAGCGCTTCGTGGGAGG
This sequence comes from Chrysanthemum makinoi, assembly GCA_910596185.1. NCBI lineage: Eukaryota > Viridiplantae > Streptophyta > Magnoliopsida > Asterales > Asteraceae > Chrysanthemum > Chrysanthemum makinoi. The sequence continues at coordinate 245,874,883 of OU343217.1, read as the reverse complement.
CACCCCATGCTTAATTGTTTGCTTGTTTGTGTGTCATATATTTTTTATTAATTTTTTATTCTCATGTTTGAATTTGTGATAATGCTTTATTTTGTCTTTAACCTCGTCTTAATTACATATAAAGGTATTTTACAAAAAGGATAAGTGTAGGGAGGATTACACACATTTTTACAAAAGAACGTGAACATGAGAATTACGATTAATGAATTTGATATATATGTGTGTTTGTTAGAGTCAAATTATTGTATCGAGTCATAATGGATGTTTTCCAGGAATATTTCCAGATTCTAAAGGTGTAATTTTTCCAGAATTTGTCCAGAAAAACGCAACAGACCAGTTTTTGTCAGGATAACCTGACGGCGTCAGGAGGAGCAGAAACATCTTATAAAAATTCTCTCATTTTCTGTGCTAATAATAAATTTTTGGAAATTCTCAGGTCTTAATTTTCCAGAAAATCTGCAAACATCCATTCCACAAGCATTATATCCTAGTGTAGTTGAGTCATGTATAGTTTTACCGCCGATTTTACGTGAAGGTTTCATCTATTTTCTTAAAGTGTGCAGGTTTTATTTATCAAGAAGAAGAAACATAGCATTGGATGGAGCTTATCATGTATACATTCTTCTTGGAAAGAATTTAACCACTACTTCACACGGATCTTACCGAGCTAATCAGGGGAGTACTAGTTTCTTTCTTTTTTAATTACCTTCCATTATCATAAATTTGATACTTTCGGGGAACATTGGGGACAATGTTCAGTTTAAGTGTAGGGAGGGATAATAAAACGGGAACTTTAAAACTATGCTTATCCTTGATTATTTGTCTTGTCCTATTTCATTTTTGAAATAAGCTATGAGAAATATCGGTTAGGGAAATTTTAGCACCAAATAAATTTTTTCATGACATGTACGAGTGGGTCTTTGGTCTTAATAAAGCGTCTCATGGATAGGAGTTATATGACTAGCACAAAAACCCTTTACCACTCAAATTCCACCCCAAAAATGTGAGGTTCGCCCCTTGATCTATAAGAATTAAAGCATTCACCTTTAATGCTTCGAGAGTGTACCAGTAGTATAATAGATTCTAGAACTTGTTTTGTGATGCATTCCGAGATCGCTAGTGAGACTACACTTGTGTAGTTAGGAATAACTAAATGATAAAAGGCATTAGGATAACCCTTGTTTGATACCCGTATTAAAATTACTTCTTCCACATCGGTCGAGTAATTACCCCACACCCTTGCGATGTACTCATATTTACTACACGATACCTCTAGTTAACCCCTCAGAGCCTATCCTTTTTGCGGTTCTAGTGAAGATTCGGTTTTCCGGAATATCAATGAAGAGCATTGTTTACAATCCACCCCCAAATGTACACCCAAATCGCCTTAGCCTACCTTGTATGCACTCACCTTTAGTGCATTATTGTTATCATACTAAACCCTTAGTTCAATTATCTAGTTACTTGCATGGTTGCTAAGTCGAGTCATATCTTTTGTACACAGTTTTGGGACGATTGGGACTCATGGGTAAAGTAAAATTTTATGGAGTGACGGGAAAGAACGTTGAATTCAAATTCCCTTTATTTACGTAATAAAGTACTCCAAGTGTTTTGATATTTTCAATTCGGGTCAAATTAGTGTTAGAGTAATAAAAACTCAAGTTTAGGGATGCTCCTATAAATCCCTTATATTTTGATATTATCGTAGAGGATGGTAGAGTAAAAGTGTATGCAAAAAAAAAATAGAAAAAAGAGAAAAAAAAAGAGTGTTAAAAAAAACATACGGGCTACCATCCAACATCTATCTTTATATTTATGTTTGTTTTTTTCAAGTATCTAGAGTTTAGTGAGTCGAGTCTTGGCTTAGCAACGCCATTCTTTTCATGCTTGTAACATAAGATTTTTGACTTGCCACCACTAAATCTCCTATCCAACCAAACCCTTTGTTTCCCTACCGTAAGCCTAATGTTACAACCCTTTAAAAGGCCTTTTAGATTGTTGTTCCTAGGTGCTTACGCAAAAGCGGTGGAGGTTTGATCTAGTCTCAAGCCAATGGTAACCTATGTACTATGACCGGTTAATGAGTGTTTATCTTCCATTTCCATTTGCAATATTTCATATACACCCCCCTTAGGTGCTATATCTTTTATGACTATTCCTTGCTTTTACTTGTTGTGAATTATGTTAAACCCATGCTTCGTGCCCCCTAACTTATAAATTGATTTTCCAAAAGCACATTTGCTTGAGACTTTTAAGGGGTCATTTAAGCCCTTAATCGCCCAATTTTATATCCGTTACTGCTTAATTTTGTTCCTTTTCACTTTTTAGGTCTCTTGAAGGCAAAATGCTAGAATGATGCTTATTTGGACGAAAAGGATTGAATATATGAAAAAAATGGCCAAGTCAGGATCAAAGACACTCAAGCTGCTGGAATTGAAGCTGACGGCGTCCCATCTAAAGGGCGACGCCGTCCCTTTATACGTAATTAAATTTGGGACGACTTAGTAGACTTTTTGCTAATTTACACTTGACGGCGTCACAATTTGAAGAGTAAGGGCGTCACGAAGACTTTTCATCTCAGACAGCCTAGATCCAGAATCAGACGACGTCACTTCTGAAGACTGACGGCTTCGCAACCATAATGTGACACCGTCCCAATGATGACTTGGCAAAGACGAAACCCTAATGACGACGATCTGACGGCGTCCCACCTATTAAGCGACGCGGTCGCAGTTGTTAAACTATATATAGAAATCGAATTTTCATAATTGAAGAGGTAGACTTGTGGAGTAAAAACCTAAAACGATTGTAGTCCGGTTTGGACAGTATTGTAGGGTTCCCAAACCCTATTTTACATCAAGATAATTGTTTTATTCCCTTGATTTCATTATATCTTTGATTGAATGTGTGTATACTTGCATGTTTAACATGTCCGGCTAAATTTCTTGTGTGTTTGCTTAGATCTATGAAACCTAGTTATTAATTATTGATTGGTTGTCTCTTATCTTAATTGTAAATAGCGTTGGAGTGCACTAGGCTATCGTTGTTTTTGAACGCTTGAGTAATCTTTGTGAACCTTAGTTTATGAGTCACTTGGAAAATTTTTAGGCTAAACATCCAAAGATAACCTTAGAGTTAGTTTATGAAACCTAGAGATTTCGTAGGCGATAACCTTAAGGTTGTCTCAAAGAGTTAGGGATAAAAGCATACCCTACGACCTTAGAAAACACAACAAGTTAAGAATAAGGATGTGACAATTCAACCACCAATAAAAGATAACTAGGGAGTAATAGTATCTAGGTCGACACATTTTTAATCATTATACGAGTACACATCAACAAGACAAAGCTACCCATAGTTTAGATAATTAGATAATTAGAATAGTAGAGTAATCGGTCGAAGTACCAACCCCTAAATCCAAATCCCGAGATTTTCCCTTTAGCTTTATAAAAAATAAAAAAAAAGATAAAGCATACCCTACGACCTCAGTAAACTTCTCACTAGCATTCCTATTTCGCTAGAGAACGATATCAATACCCGAGGCTTACCCAATACTACACTACAACGATTAGGTTCACTGCCTAGGGTGTTGAAAAACTTGCTATACGAAAAGGAAGTTTCCTTTGACCCCGAACGCGCATTGTACGCGTATCAACACTAATAATTTTGAGAGTGTCAAGTGGAGTCAAATGAGCCTAGAGATCAGATGGTAGCTAAAACGAAATTTGGAGAATTCTTTAAAAATCATGTTAGATGAAAAACTAGTTTTTGGCCCAATTTGAGGTAAGGATGACTAAAATCAATTTGCTAAAATTGAAAGAAATATCAAACTAGGTGTCTTTAGATGTGAAAAATGATGTGTAAGCATTGGAGCAGAAATATGGTGACTTTTGATGGAGTGATAAATAAAAAACATCTTGAATGTGATCCTAAATTAGGTATGAGTGAGTATGAAACCTACTGATCTTGAGGAAGACTAAAGAGATCCTAAAGTATCATATTTAGCTAGTATGATAAGGTCTAGAGGGTTGAATTGATGTGTGGAGGTCTGTAATTTTATTTCTGTTTGCTCGGATCCCACGGATCCTTCATATGAGGGATCCGGCTACTGCAGATCAGTAGTCTTATAAAAAGTGTGCATATTTTGGACTAGATAAAGGATACTAATGCTACAAGTTTCTACTGTAAGTAACCATCAAAACAAGTAAATATCACACATAATCATAACATAAGAACGAGTAATAGTGATGATATTCAAACATAGAAGTAACAATGTAAATCTAGCACAATCATAAGCAACCATTGTTAATGAACATCAAATATCTAAGATAACCATAAAGACAAGCATAATGTCTCTTTCGTCAATCTCTTCTCTTCTTCTTTCCCGAAGTCATGAGGTAGTGAGTTAGGCATTTGATCATCCCCTTTATTTGCTTAGATTCTTTAGACTCATTTGGAAGAGTGGGAAGTTGTTCAAAGTAGGTCATGGGGTCGATTCGGAAGTTAGCAATGGGGTCGACTTCTTCTTCATCTTCGTTCGAAGAGTCCGAGAGAGCACGAGGCCTTTTTCCATTGATCATGAGCCTTCTAGAAGGTTGTTTGGTAAGTGGTACCATAACATGGTTGGCAGGAAAATGATCATCATTAAGAGGAGAAGGTTGCATTGCACTAACATACTCAGGGAGTCATGTTAGGAGCATACCATAGGGAAGCACCATGTTGTTGACTTTGAACACACCTACCATTCTTTTTACCATGTAATAGGCAAGGTTGAATGGTCTTTCATGATGAATGAGTTCTTTGTTGTGGTTGAGACGAGATTGGTCGGCTCTTATCTTAAAGATGGTGTCATGAATAACTACGGGATCATCGAGAGGAGTGTGATAGATTGGTTTGGGGTCTAGTGCAAAGGATTGAATGGATATTGCCTAATCTTGGGAATACATACAAATTCCTTCACATGGAATGCGAAGAATTTGTGCAAAGGTGTTGAGGGGTAAGGTGATGGTTTGGTTGTTGACAATAAAAGCGATTGAGATGCTTTCATCATTGTTTCGAATGATCCTAACACTTTTGTAAAACTCAAAGATAAAAACCGGACAAACTTGTTCATCAATATCTAAGAGACAATCAAAGTTAATTCCTGAGAATACTTGATGAATGTCGGTATTTTCAAGAAAACATTCCTTGACTACACTACCTTCGTGGATAAGCATTGGGATGGTCTTTGTTCCCGACCAAACAAATGAAATTTTCTCTAAGGATTTCTTCGCACTTTTTGTAAATGAGAATTATCTCAGAGAGTTCCATTTGAAAGGGATCACGATGAATGAGTTCTTTGTTGCGGTTGAGACGAGATTGGTCGGCTCTTATCTTAAAGATGGTGTCACGAATAACTACGGGATCATCGAGAGGAGTGTGATAGATTGGTTTGGGGTCTAGTGCAAAGGATTGAATGGATATTGCCTAATCTTGGGAATACATACAAATTCCTTCACATGGAATGCGAAGAATTTGTGCAAAGGTGTTGAGGGGTAAGGTGATGGTTTGGTTGTTGACAATAAAAGTGATTGAGATGCTTTCATCATTGTTTCGAATGATCCTAACACTTTTGTAAAACTCAAAGATAAAAACCGGACAAACTTGTTCATCAATATCTAAGAGACAATCAAAGTTAATTCCTGAGAATACTTGATGAATGTCGGTGTTTTCAAGAAAATATTCCTTGACTACACGACCTTCGTGGATAAGCATTGGGATGGTCTTTGTTCCCGACCAAACAAATGACATTTTCTCTAAGGATTTCTTCGCACTTTTTCTAAATGAGAATTATCTCGGAGAGTTCCATTTGAAAGGGATCACGATGAATGAGTTCTTTGTTGCGGTTGAGACGAGATTGGTCGGCTCTTATCTTAAAGATGGTGTCACGAATAACTACGGGATCATCAAGAGGAGTGTGATAGATTGGTTTAGGGTCTAGTGCAAAGGATTGAATGGATATTGCCTAATCTTGAGAATACATACAAATTCCTTCACATGGAATGCGAAGAATTTGTGCAAAGGTGTTGAGGGGTAAGGTGATGGTTTGGTTGTTGACAATAAAAGCGATTGAGATGCTTTCATCATTGTTTCGAATGATCCTAACACTTTTGTAAAACTCAAAGATAAAAACCGGAAAAATTTGTTCATCAATATCTAGGAGACAATCAAAGTTAATTCCTGAGAATACTTGACGAATGTTGGTGTTTTCAAGAAAACATTCCTTGGCTACACGACCTTCGTGGATAAGTCATTTTTCAAGCTTTTTGAAGATTTTGCGATTGGTTTTAAAGAGCTCTTCTTTTCGATAGTATCTAGAGAGGTAGTGGACGGTGTCATGGTGATCTTGTTGGGTAGCTTTGGGCATGATTGATCCTAGAAAACAAATATTCCAATTAGGAGAAATTTGTCAAGAGGGTTTTATGGTTTTGATTTGTATTAACAATGTTATTTTGAAAAACCATTAATTATATAGAATCCTTTTGCAATTTAATTTTTGCAATCCCTAATTTCTTCCATTGGTGATCAATCAAAACTTAATTGAAAGTCTAAAACCATAAACCCTAGGATGAAGATGATGATGAATAGAACATATGAGTCTAATTACTTACAATGATGTTCAAGAATGAGATGCTTGAGAATATGAGGCCCTATGGAGATGGAAGCAGGAGTTAGAACATTTTTTTGTTTGTGAGGAGAGGGAAAATGGATTATTCTGGTTTTGAAAAGCGTATATCTGATTTCTGTGACACGGTTCCCCCATATCTCTTGTTTTAGGGATCCTTGTGGGATCCGGCTATCGTAGACAGAAAAATTATTTGGATTTATTTTTTTTACTTGTGATAAGTTATACAATAACTTATTTTAAAAAGGAACTTGTAGAATGAGGTTCCTATTTGAATATACTTTTGGCCATGATGTTTTGATGGTTAGTTGATTATGGTAAGTTAACCATCAAAGATCTATTTTGAAGAGACGGCATAGAATATTTGGGAGTATCAAAGAGGAATAATATTCCCGATGATGAGTAAGTAAGGAAAGTGGTGAAGAGAGACTTTAAGAGATTTGCGACTAGTGAAGTTAACATCCTAAAGCATGTGTTCATATATTTTTATAAGAAAATATTTAAAGGCAAGGTTTTTATCATAGAAATAGGACACATATCATCAACATATTCATATGAGCGTATGATAGATAAAGATCAGCTAGTTTGTGGGTAAGCGAACATACCTCTAAACTTTTGATATGGTTTATAGAGACCATATACCCGAAATACTTCATGAGCTTTTAAAGTAATCCATTATACTTAGTAGAAGTAGGTTGTGATTACTTTTTGGTTCTTCCTTGAGAGTTGACTTCATTTTTCTTTAGATAGAAATGAAGGCTTTGGAAGAGTCCTAGCAAGAGGGTTTCTTAAAGAGAAATTGTTAGAATAATCTATCACTATCCAACATAAAAAAAACTCGTTTTAAAGGATTTCCTTCTTTGCAGTTTTCAATTATACACGGATCATATCAAGTTTTTAAAGTACAACATACTCTAAGAAACTTGGTAACGAAGTTCTAGTACCAATTGTGGAAAACTAGAAGGGGGGTTGAATAGTTTTACCGATTAAGACTTCGTTTTAAACTATTTCGATCAACTTATGTCGATCTATTTAATGTGCATGTTGGATGTTGATAGATAAGCATATGAATAAGTAATGAAAAGATAAAGAGTAAGAAGCACAAAACCACAATGCGAGTATTTATAGTGGTTCGGCTACAAGGACACCTTCCTTGCCCTACTCCACTCCCCGAGTCACCTACTCAAGAGTTCGTAAGCACTACACAACACAAAATCCTTGTGGCGGAGAAGCCTTTACAACGTCGCCTACTCTTTATCCGGTACAAGGCTAGACACCGGGTTCTTCCACGAGGCTAGATACCGAGTTCTATTACAAAGGAGGAACTACTACCCAACACTACACAACACCTGTCCCAAAGGAGAGACACTCCTTATTACAACATCATCAAGGATATCTATATCCTTTACCCAAACTAATCTATCTTGTACATCGATGTACCATATCGAATGTACACCCTTGGCACCTTTCACTAATGCCTTTGACACGATCCTTCAACACCTTTCACTAATGCCTTCGACACGGACCTTCGGCACCTTTCACTAATGCCTTTTGTTAGGAAATTCGCTTTTGGGAGTTAATACTTATTGTAATAGAGTTAGTACTGATAGTGTCTTATGATAAGTATTAATTAGTTAGTACTGATAGTGAAAATGTTAGTACTGATAGGATTAAGTTTGTACTGTTTTAAGTAAGGAATGTCGTGTATGGTTTGTAACAGCATATCTTCTATTCCAATAGAAGATATGATATACTTGGTCCATAGTTATCTCTGTAAGGGATCTCCTTAGTGTATAAAAGGAGATCCTAGCTAGGTTAAACACACATCTCATATTCTAGCCGTCTTAAGAAGAGCTTCAAGGTTGTAAACCCTAGTACTAGGAGTGTACTCGTATTATTGCTTAATAATATTGAAGTTGTTGGTGTTACATTGTGTTTACTTCAATCTTCTAAGTGCATTCAAGTAGATTCCACATACTTGTGTGGATCTACAACAAATTTTCTCATTGTTGTTTTGGAACCATCCAAGGCAACTAACACGTTTGCAAGCTAAGTGTTCTAGATCCAAGGTCAGGGACTCCACAAGTGGTATCAGAGCTTGTGTCCTGAAGCTTTGATTTTAGTAGAATCTGTGTGACAAATCTGAAGAAATGGATTTTGACAAATCCAATGCTATTAACAGAGTTCCTAAGTTGCAGCCAAATGAATATGAACTCTAGAGAATGCGCATAGAGTAGTACTTCTTGGTACTTGATTTCAAGTTGTGGAACATTGTGCTCTATGGAAACTCTTACAAAACCACTGTCACTGAAGAAGTTAATGGTAAGACAATTGTTAAAGAAAAAGGTGATCCTATCACCAATGAAGAAATGGCTCTAAGAGGCAATGATCTCAAGGTCAGAAGTATCTTACTCATGGCAATACCTGATGATCATCAACTCACCTTCAACAAACACAAAGATGCTCAGAGTTTGTTCAAAGCCATTGAAACCAGATTTGGTGGAGATTCTGTCACCAAGAAAACTCAGAAGACTCTTTTGAGGCAAGAATTTGAAAACTTCACTGCTAGCGCAACTGAATCTATTGACTCAGTTTATAATAGGCTTCAAAAACTTGTTAGTCAATTGGCAGTATTGGATGTGGAGCTCTCCAAGGAAGATGTCAACCTCAGGTTTGTTAGAAGTCTTCCATCACCAAAATGGGACACTCATGTCATTGTATGGAAGAACAAGCCAGATTTTGAAACCATGAAGTTGGACAATCTGTTCAATAGCTTTAAGGTGATTGAACAAGACATGAAAAGAAAAGCAGCTGCATCTTCCAGTTCAGGGTCACAAAACATAGCCTTTGTGGCTCACCCTGTCACTAGCAATGATGTGAATAGTTTTGATGTTAGTACTCCTAGTAGTAATGTTAATATTGATAGCTCTGTAGCCACTGGAACAGGCATTAATGAAGGTACAATTTATGCCTTCATAGCTGAACAAAGTCAAGGATCCCAGATCACTCATGATGATCTGAGACAAATCATGAAGATGACATGGAAGAAATGGACATCAAATGGAACATTGCCCTAATCAGTATGAGGGCAAAAAGGTTCATGAAGAAAACTAGAAGGCAAATTAAGATCAATGATGGAGATGTTGCTGGGTTTGACTAGGGAAAGGTTGAATGCTACAATTGTGGCAAGCTTGGGCATTTTGCCAGGGAATGCAGAAGTCCTAGGAGCAAAGGGTGAAACAATGATGCTGACAACTCCTCTTCAAAAGCAATGGTGGCTATGGATGGTGCTGGATATGATTGGAGCTTCATGGCTGATGAAGAAGAAAGTCCAATCAACATGGCTTTGGTATCTGAGGCACTTAATTGTTCAGATACATGTATTCCATTAAACAAATATTTAGAGCTAAAAACCATGTTTGATAATGTGTCTGAAGAACTTGCTAAAACTAGTTACAACTTAGCAAATCATAAAAGAGGCTTAGCAGTTCTAGAAAAACAAATTGTGCGCTATAAAGAAAATGAGTCAAAATTTACTGAAACAACTGCTGTGCTTAATAGGGAAATCTCTTTTAAATAAATCACCATAAATGTGTTAAAAGAAGAATTAGAGAAAGTCACCACAATTAAGGATAATATAGAGTTAAGTGTTGAGCAACTTAAAGATTCACAACATTATAACTCTAAGAGAGTTGATAGATACCTGGAGAAAGCATTAATTGGCAAAGCCAAATCAGGTATGGGGTATAAAACTACACCAGCACCATTCAGAGGTATCCCTTCACCTCCTGGTATAGACCTTGCCCACACTGGCTTAGCAGAGTTTCAGGAACCCACATTTGTAAGAGGCCCTACAATCAAAAGTACTTTTCCTAAAAAGACTGATGAAGTGTTTGAAAGTGCTAGTGACACCTCCTTACCTGAGGTGCCTGTATCTGAAAATAAAAAGGCTAGTGTAGAGTCTAGTGAACCAAAGCAAGAACAAGCCAGTAAACCAGTAAGAACATTTGACAAACCTATTAGAAAGCCAGTAAAATATGCTGAGATGTATAGAAACAGGTCTTCTAGTCTTAGAGGTAACAAGAGAAACTAGAACCAGTTAAAATCTGAGCAACTAGGAGATGAATTTGTCATGTATAATAAATCTTGCTTTGTATGTGGTAGTTTATCTCATATCCAGGCTAATTGCAAACATCCTTTGAGACCCCAACCCATCATGACCCCTAGAGCAGTTCTTCTCAAAACTGGCATAAAACCTTTGAATAATGCAAGGCCAGTTAATACTGCTAGACCACAACCCAAAGTATTTGGTGAAAGACCTAAAATAAACTTTTCAAAATCATCATCTACTTCACCAAGGTCCTTTAAATCAGCACAAACCTTTAATTCTTATGATGAACAAATCAAGTTTTACAAGAAAAAGGTTAATACTTATGAGCCAAGACTTAATACTGATAGGCCAAAAGTTAATACTTTTAAGCCTAAAATGAAACATGTTGGCTCTAAAGTAATTGCTACAAAGGGAAACAAGGGCAATGCTGTTAAGCCCTCAGCTTGTTGGGTGAGAAAGACCACTCAACCCAACAGTGCATCAGTTACTCTCAAGAAATATGATTACATTGATGCACGAGGCAGATCCAAGTCCGTAATGGCTTGGGTCCCTAAAAGGAACTAATTTCCTTTATTTTATGTGCAGGGAAATTCCAACAATAATGATGATCTTGGCTATTCAGACAGTGGGTGTTCTAGGCACATGACTGGAAATCTATCCTATCTTTCAAACTTCACTGATTTGAATGGAGGATATGTTTCTTTTGGAGGTGGAATAGGTGGAAGGATTACTGGTAAAGGCATAATCAAGACTGGTAATTTGGACTTTGAAGATGTGTACTATGTGAAAGAACTCAAATACAATATGTTCAGTGTGTCACAAATGTGTGACAAGAGGAATTTTGTTCTATTCACAGATACTGATTGCTTGGTTTTATCTCCTATATTTAAGTTGCCTAGTGATGATCAGGTTCTACTTAAGTTTCCTAGGAAAAGAAATTTGTACAGTGTCAATATGAAGAACATAGTGCCCAAAGACAATCTTACATGTTTAGTTGCTATAGCTTCTTTGGATGAATCAATGTTATGGCATAGAAGGCTAGGTCATGTGAACTTTATGGTGATAAATCTTTTAGCTAAAAATAACCTTGTAAGAGGTTTACCTTCAAAAAGATTTGAAAATAAACAGACCTGTAGTGCCTGCCTCAAAGGGAAGCAACATAGAGCCTCTTGTAAGCCCAAAGTTTTTAACTCTATCACCCAACCACTTCATATGCTGCACATGGACTTATTTGGCCCCACTAATGTTAGCAGCCTGAATTTTAAGAAGTATTGTTTGGTTGTGACTGATGATTTTAGCATATTTACTTGGGTTTTCTTCTTGAACACTAAGGATAAGACCAGTGAAATCCTTAAGTCTTACATAGCTACAGTAGAGAAACTAGGTGATATGAAGGTTAAAATCATTAGGTGTGATAATGGGACAGAGTTTAAAAACCAAGTGATGAATGATTTCTGTCAACTTAAGGGTATTAAAAGAGAATACAGTGTAGCTAGAACTCCTCAGCAAAATGGAGTGGCTGAAAGGAGAAATAGGACATTGATTGAGGCTGCTAGGAGTATGTTAGCAGATTCCAAGTTACCCACAACATTTTGGGCTGAGGCAGTTAATACTGCTTGTTATGTTCAGAACTGGGTAATGATTGTAAAGCCTCATGGCAAGATTCCCTATGAGCTATTTTTAGGTAGAAAGCCCACACTAGACTTTCTTAAACCTTTTGGGTGCCATGTCTCTATTCTCAATACCATTGACCACTTAGGTAAGTTTGATGGAAAATCTGATAGTGGATATATGGTTGGCTACTCATTGAATAGTAAAGCCTTTAGGGTTTATAATTCTAGAACTAGAAAGATAGAGGAGAATCTGCACATAGAGTTTCTTGAGGAAAAACCTAGTATAGAGGGGCAAGGACCAACATGGATTTTTGATATTGATATACTAACAGAATCTATGAACTATGTGCCTGTTTCTGTGGATTCTAACATGATTTCAGGAGAAAAGCAAGGTCCAGATGCAGATTCTGATGATGATGATGACTGCATTCTATTGCCCATTTGGAATGACAACTCAGGTGGAAGCACTTCTTTAGGGGAGGCAAACAAAGCTGATGATCAACCTCCAAAGACCCATGATTCTAATGCTGAAGGAGATGCAACCAATACAGATGAAATTGTGATTGAACCTCAAGTGTTAAGTACAACTGTGGTTAATACTGATAAGCCATAAGTTAGTACTGATGAGCCAGATTTTAATACTGACGGTCCTCAGACTATTCCATCAGTTAATACAGAGGTTCCTGATCCTTTTGGTGAAGCTGATGAGATTGATATGACAAATATAGCTTCATCTTATGATATTCCTGCTACACCACACAGAAGAATCAATCAAGATCATCCCTTGGAGAATGTCATTGGTGATGTTAATGCTGAAAGAACTACAAGATCTAAATTTCAGCATAGTGAGACAGGTTTCTTCAGTGCCATCTATGAAGAAAGAAATCATGGTGCCTCATAGACATGTCTCTTTGCCTGTTTTGTTTCCCAAGCAGAACCAAAGAAAGTCTACAAAGCTCTTGAAGATGAGTCCTGGGCAGAAGCAATGCAGGAAGAACTTCTCCAGTTTAAACTTCAAGATGTATGGGTTCTGGTGGATCTTCCTGATGGCAAGAGAGCTATTGGCACTAAATGGGTTTTCAGAAACAAGAAGGATGAAAGGGGTGTAGTAATAAGGAACAAGGCTAGACTGGTAGCTCAGGGGTATACACAGCAGGAAGGGATTGATTATGAAGAGGTCTTTGCTCCAGTGGCAAGGATTGAGGCTATCAGACTTTTCCTGGCCTATGCATCATATAAAGACTTCACAGTATACCAGATGGATGTGAAGAGTGCTTTCCTCTATGGGAAGATTGAGGAGGAGGTGTATGTCTGTCAACCTCCTGGGTTTGAAGATCCAACCTTTCCAGACAAAGTGTACAAAGTTCAGAAGGCACTCTATGGTCTGCATCAGGCCCCAAGAGCTTGGTATGAAACTTTAGCCAAGTATCTTTTGGGCAATGGCTTCAGAAGAGGGAAGATTGATCAGACTCTATTCATCAAGAATGTGAAGACTGATATCCTGTTGGTACAGATATATGTAGATGACATTATTTTTGGTTCAACCAAGCAGGATCTATGCAGAGAGTTTGAGAAATTGATGCATGACAGGTTTCAGATGAGTTCTATGGGAGAACTCACCTTCTTTCTTAGGCTACAGGTCAAGAAAAAGACAGATGGCATATTTATTAGTCAGGATAAGTATGTCAAGGAGATTTTGGTGAAGTTTGGCTATGAAAATACAAAGATTGCAAGCACTCCTATAGAGTACAATAAGCCACTACTTCCAGATGCTGATGGTGAAGAAGTTGATCAGCATCTCTACAGGTCTATGATTGGATCATTGATGTATTTGACAGCCTCCAGACCAGATATTATGTTTGCAGTGTGTGCATGTGCAAGATTTCAAGTCTCTCCAAATCTTTCTCACTTGCATGCAGTTAAAAGAATCTTTAGATATCTGAAAGGCCATGCTCAACTTGGTCTTTGGTATCCTAAGGACTCTTCCTTTGATCTGGTAGCTTACTCTGACAGTGATTATGCTGGGGCAAGTCTTGATAGGAAATCAACCACAGGAGGATGTCAGTTTCTTGGTGATAGGTTGATTTCATGGCAGTGCAAGAAGCAGAGCATTGTGGCAAACTCTACAACTTAGGCTGAGTATGTAGCTGCTGCAAGTTTTTGTGGTTGAGTTCTCTGGATTCAGAATCAGATGCTTGATTATGGGTATAATTTCATGGGCACTGTCATTTATATTGATAACAACAGTACTATATGCATTATAAAAAATACAGTTTTTCATTCTAAAACTAAGCATATAGAGATAAGACATCATTTTATAAGAGACTGTAATGAAAAGAAACTTATTCAGGTTGATAGGATTGATACTGAGTTTAATGTTGCAGATCTTTTAACCAAAGCTTTTGATTTAGGAAGGTTTCAATACTTGGTCACAAGTATTGGAATGCTTCATCCATAATATGTCTTATCTCTCTCTATTTTGTAAAGTTTTGTAAACTGGTGGTTAGTACTGATTGTTATCCAGTTAATACTGATTGTGTTAAGTTAATACGGATTGGAATGAAAATGTATTGGATTGTGTTTTCTTTGTTTTGGTCTCACTTTTCAGGTATAACACAAGCAGTATGGATATGGTTTGGTGACTAGGTGTTACAGCACATGTGGTTTCCTTATGCTCATTCTAAAGCCACCACATGATGGACCTTGCTGTAATAATGGAATGTGTGATGCCAAAGCATTTTGCGGCATCTTGTGCTTAAAATGAACATGAATTAATGGTTTTAGTTGGTCAGATCATTCTGCACTAACCCACTATTTGCCATTCTATCTGTTTACAGATAGTGTGACTAGCCTAAGGGCATCTGGCTTAGAGACCAGCGAGCAACCGTGAATCCAACACTTGTGTTGGAGGAAACACCTACCACGAGCTGGAAACCCTGTCAGGCAGACCCTTTTAATGGGACTATCCATCACAGGCAGTGCTATGCACTGAAATCATTGGTTTTCACCAAACCAGAGGCCATGTGAGGCCGACCTTGATTAAGTGTCTGTCACCACACTTAATCTCTTCAAAATTGGGGTTTCAGTATTATAATTTCTAAAATATAAGATAATACTGATGGGTAAAAGTTAATACTAATGGTTATAAGTTAGTACTGATAAGCATAGTTAGTACTGATGAACTAGCCGTTAGTACTCATTCCAAAATTCTGTTATGCAATGATTAATTTTGCAAGTAGAGTTGTTACCGTCTTTTTCCTTATAAAAGAGTTTCCTAATTGGTTTCTCTTCACTTATTACCATAAATATTTATAAGGCGGTTCCACTAAATTCTCGAAATCTCTATAAATTGCATAACTTTCCAATTGCTTTCACAAAAATTCAATAAAGGATTTTGCGACTCAATCCCACTTTACTAACCCTTACACTAATCATTCATGGCTCCTCTTGATTTTGTCGACAAGCATAACATGGTGGCATGCTTGGAATTGCCAGAAGGTCATGATGAATTTGCTGAGATAGTAGCCTTTCTAAACCGAAGCAGCATCAGGTTTGCTTTACTTTTAAACCCTACTATCTTATGTACCCCTTTCAGAAAGTTTTGGCAAACTGCAATTGCCTCAACAACTGAGGAAGGGGTACAACAGTTAATTGGTACAGTGGATGGCACTAGAATTGTTATTACTGAAGCATCTCTAAGAGAACATCTTCATCTTAGAGATGCTGAAGGTATTACCACTTTGCCAGGCACTGAAATTTTTGAACAACTCTCATTGATGGGGTATAGACATGATGACACTTTCAATTTTCACAAAAGTCAGTTTTCCCCACAATGGAGATTTCTAATCCATACCCTCCTACACTGCTTGAGTCACAAAAGGACTGGCTGGGATGCTTTCCCCACAAATATAGCCACAGCCTTGATCTGCCTTGCAACAGGCAGGGTGTTCAATTTTTCCAACTATATTTTTGAGGGTATGCTTAAAAATGCAGTCAGCAAAACCAAGTTTCTGATGTATCCCAGGTTTATACAAGTATTTTTGGATCTTCAGAAACAAAACCTACAACCTCACAAAAATATTTATCCTTCAAAACTACTCACAGCCAAAGTGTTTTCTAATATGTCAAGGGCTGTGGTAGGCTATAATGGGGTTGTAGTGCCTTTATTTGCTAACATGCTTATTGCAGAGGGTGAAGGACCATCAAGCACAGGTGGCTCCCAACACACACCCACAGATCCTGAACAATCTTCCAATCAACCACACTCATCAACAAATAGGCACTCCAGACAGGAGAGTGGGAATGCTCAGACCCATTCTCCTCCTATCATTGAAGTAGATGAGCCTATCTCAGGTGATGGAGGAGATAGAGTGGTGAGGGCTACCACTACTCAACCAGGCTTAGAAGCTGGTGAGGATAGTGGTAACATAATTAACACCCAATCCATGCCAACACCTAGTGAGCATTCCTCACAGGGTGGACCCAGGCACAGGCTAAAAAAGGGGGTGTATCAGCTCATGCTAGGTCTGGGAGTGCATCTCAAATGCCCAGTGACCCACCTCTCTCAGCAGGTAACACAGCTGGAAGTGGTGAGGGTAGCTTGACACTTAATGAAATGATGGAATTGTACAGGTTTCTATGCAGAAAAGTTAACACACTGGAGATTGCACTGGATGAACACAAGAAAGCTGCTGCAAAGGTTTATACCAGGATGTTCTTAAAGATGAAAAGGCTAGCACATCAAGTCCAGCTTCTTTCCAAGCCTACTACAGAAGCATCTCCAGTTACCACTTCACTCACAAGGAAGGCCAAGTTCAGAGTCTCTAGCACCTCAACAGAGAATTCTTCCAAACAGAGGAGGAGTTCTGACATTCAGAGTAGAAGAGAATTTGGTCAGTGGCAAGGTGGTCCAACTTTTCAGAGCCCTTTCCTTGATGAAGAAGAAGAAGTTCAGACCACCACACATGCAGAAGAAGTGCTTAGTAATCCTACATGCACTATCAGTACTATCCCAGTTAGTACTTATAGTGTTGTAGTTAGTACTAATAGCACTATGGTTAGTACTCCTGGGTGTCTGCAATAAGTATTAAACCCAATCTTTCAAGTAGTTCCTGAACTACAACAAGCCACAACAACAGAGGCCACCATCATCACTACCACTCCATTCCAAGAAAGTGATGAAGAAGATAGAAAGAAACATGCAGTCTTGTGACTTCAGAGCTTGAAGAAATCAGTCCCTATCTCGCCAACCTACAAGAAGCCTCCTGTTCTATATCTGAGAAAGAAAACCAAATCAACAGCAACAAAGCCCAAAGAAAAAGGAGTCACTATCAGAGAAGGAATTGCTCCACCATCACCAACTTCCTCAGCTCCAAAAATAGATCCTAAAGACAAGGGCAAAGGGATTTTGGAAGAAGAACCAAAGAAGAAGAAGTTGTCCTGGGCTGAGATTGAAAGGTTAAATGAAGAAGCAGCAAGAAAGCTTGCAGCTGAATGGGATGAGCAAGAATTGCAGAAAGAGGCTGAAGAGAAAGAAAAGAAAAAGATGGCTAAATTAGATGAAGATTGGCAAACATGGGATGATATGAGAGCCAAGGTAGAAGCAACTCAGGAGGTACAAAAGAAGCTCCAACAAGATAAAGCTACAAGTGTTAATGAAGCAGCTTTAGTTATCAGTGAGATCTTGGCCAGAAGACATAGTCAATTTAGACAGCAAAGGGAAATTGAAAAAGCCTCAAGACCTCCAAACAAGAGTCAACAAAAGATGTACCTTTGCAAATACATTAAATATCAAGGTGAAGACAGGAGAACCTTGAAGCAGCTCAATCAACTGGCATGGGAAACTCTTCAAAGGCTTGCTGATACTGTTTAAAGAAGGATTTTAAACTTCAGGCCTATGCAAGCTGATGATACAGTTGAAATATCACAACCAGTTGGAAGCTACAAAAGACCATCAGAAGAAGGAGCTTCTTCAACTGCACCCAAAAGATTGAAAGCATCTGAAGAAGAAGGTGGACTAACTGAAGAAGATCACAACCAGATGATTCAGAGCCTATCAATACCAGATACCCAATCATCAATTGGGATATCTATACTGAAGATGGAAAAAGATACTGGAGGATACACAGAGTTTGTGGAAGAACAAGTGCTTATTTGTATCTAGTGGATTTGTTTGCATCTATTGATAGGGAGGATCTACTCAAGCTATGGGAGTTAGTCAAAGAAAGGTTCAAGAACAGAGATCCAGACAATGATAAAGATCTGGAATTACTTTATGAGCTTTAAAATATATTTGAACCTGATCCAGCTGGAGAACAATGGAAGTATCAACCTGGAGATGAAGCACTGACTTGGACATTGATTGATTCATGTGGACTGAACTTGGTTACAACATGTAATGGAACATATATTTACATGCTGGTTGAAAGAACCTATCCACTTGCATTAGGGACTCTCCTTGAAATGCTGACAGCTGGGCTAAGGATGGGTAATGCAGTAGACATGGCTAAGGAGTTCCTAATAAAGATATTTGACCAAGCTGGAAGACCTAGCAGAAAGTGAAGTTTGGAAGAATCCTTAAAGACTAAAGAAAACTTGTGATTCTGAAACCCAATCACAAGTTTAGGGGAGGATTGTTGGGAAATTCGCTTTTGGAAGTTAATAGTTATTGTAATAGAGTTAGTACTGATAGTGTTCTCTGATAAGTATTAACTAGTTAGTACTGATAGTGAAAATGTTAGTACGGATAGTATTAAGTTTGTACTGTTCTAAGTAAGGAATGTCGTGTATGGTTTGTAACAGCATATCTTCTATTCCAATAGAAGATATGATATACTTAGTCCATAGTTATCTCTGTAAGGGATCTCCTTAGTGTATAAAAGGAGATCTTAGCTAGGTTAAACACACATCTCATATTCTAGTCGGCTTAAGAAGAGCTTCAAGGTTGTAAACCCTAGTACTAGGAGAGTACTCGTATTATTGCTTGATAATATTGAAGTTGTTGGTGTTACATTGTGTTTACTTCAATCTTCTAAGTGCATTCAAGTAGATTCCGCATACTTGTGTGCATCTACAACAAAGTTTCTCATTGTTGTTTTGGAACCATCCAAGGCAACTAACACGTTTGCAAGCTAAGTGTTATAGATCAAAGGTCAGCGACTCCACACCTTTGACACAAACTTTCGGCACCCTTCACTAATGCCTTCTACTTGACCCTTTTTGGCATCTTTCACCTATGCATTCGACACAACACTTCTAAGGAGGAAGAAAGAACTATCACTTCAGTAGTCTTGATGATGACGAAGCTTGGCAACTCATGGACTTGAGCTTGCTCGACTTCAAGAGGTGGTGATCTCTCCTTTAAGAGGAACCTAGAAAATCACACAAACACAAAACTAAATAGAAAGATCCTTTGGATCTGAGGTTAGAGAGTTTACAATACTAAGATAAAGTATGTGTAAAAAGGGGTGGTTTACAATTAAGAAATGGCTCACTATTTATGGGCAAAAACCATATACTGTTCCCCAGATCCCTTGCTTGAGGGATCCGTCCAGTGTATTCCTGGGGATCCGCCAGACGCTCCTCCTATTTGGGTTATGGGTCATGGATCATGGGTCATGGGTATGAGCCTTGGGTATCCAATAAGATACAATGTATCTAGACATTGGATCATGGGTATGGGCCATGGACCATGGATAATACCCAACATGACTTCATGCATGATATCATGCAATGGGTCATGGGTTATGGATCGTGCTCTATGGGTATGGGTCATGGAATTTGGGTTTTATCCAACTACATTCAATGTATCTAGTTAATGGGTCAAGTACTTAGATTTTTACCCATTACATTACCCATTACAATATATAATAAGTGTGTATATATATATATATATATATATATATATATATACCCATTATGTAAACACTAGTTGTTATACATATGCATTTCTATAAATGTAAACACTATTACTTGTTTAGTGTTTTATATGAA
The DNA here is from genome assembly GCA_910596185.1 of Chrysanthemum makinoi. NCBI lineage: Eukaryota > Viridiplantae > Streptophyta > Magnoliopsida > Asterales > Asteraceae > Chrysanthemum > Chrysanthemum makinoi. The sequence continues at coordinate 245,854,503 of OU343217.1, read as the reverse complement.
AATGTAAGTGTGTTAGTAAACTATTGTCTCAAACCATTTACGTATTTTATTTGTTTCGTTAAAATGATTTTACGTTTGTTATCGACAAAACATTAGAAAATCGTAAAATATAAATAAATGTTTTTACGGCTTATTTGTATTAACATTGATGATTAAGCAATTGTTGTTGCATTATTTGAAGATCAACCATTTACTAATCCATTTGATTCTTCTAGCACTGAGGTCACTGAACCTTCTAAAGAGTGATATGTTGATCCTTTGAACATTCACACATTCTACCAACCATATCTGAATGAAAGAAGATGGAAAAAAGATCATCCTCTTGAACAAGTAATTGGAGATCCTTCAAAACCCGTTCAGAAAAGAAGAGCTACACTAGAATATTGTTTCTTCAATTCCTTTCTAAGTACGGTTGAACATGCCAACATCAAAGATGCTTTTGTGGAACCCATAGATTGTCTCGATGAAAGAAGAACTAAATGAGTTCAATCGTCATGGTGCATGGAGAAAGGTTCCCAGACCTCTAGGAAAAAATAATCATTGGAATGAAATGGATTTGGAAGAATAAACTGGATGAGGACGGGAAAGTGCTTAGAAATAAAGCACATTTAGTAGCCAAGGGCTATAGAAAAGAAGAAGTGATAAACTTTGACGAATCATTTGCACTAAGTAGCTCAGATAGAAGCAATACGCTTATTCTTGACTCATGCACCACATGAATCTTTCTCAGTATACCAAATGGATGTTAAAACGAAATTTTTATATGGGAAGTTAGATGAAGAGGTGTATGTAAGTCAACCAGAAGGATTCGTTGATCCAAAAAGTCCCGATGATGTTTAACTTCTTGACAAAGCAGTATACGGGCTCAAAAAGGCACCACGTTCCTAGTACAATGTCTTGTTAGACTTCCTGATCAAGCACAAATTCGTCAAAGGTTCTATCGATCCAACACTTTTCATAAGAAAAAAAGTTGATGACATCATGCTAGTCCAAATTTATGTTGATGATATCTTTTTTGGATCAACAAATCCAAAATTTTACAAATTTTTTTGAAAATATCATGCACCACATGAATCTTTCTCAATATACCAAATGGATGTTAAAATGACATTTTTATATGGGAAGTTAAATGAAGAGGTGTATGTAAGTTAACCAGAAGGATTCGTTGATCCAAAAAGTCCTGATGATGTTTATCTTCTTGACAAAGCAGTATACGGGCTCAAAAAGGCACCACGTTCCTAGTACATTGCCTTGTTAGACTTCCTGATCAAGCACAAATTCGTCAAAGGTTCTATCGATCCAACACTTTTCATAAGAAAAAAAGGTGATGACATCATGCTAGTCCAAATTTATGTTAATGATATCTTTTTTGGATCAACAAATCCAAAATTTTGCAAAAAGTTTGAAAATATCATGCGACAGAAATTTGAGATGAGCATGATGGGAGAATTAAAATTCTTCTTAGGTCTACAAACAAACCAAACTCCTCGTGGTTTTTTACACATCAACAAAAAACACGATGGAAATTTTGAAAAAGTTTGGTATGGATAAATATTACCCTCTAAGTACACCTATGGTTGTAAAACCAAACTAGACAAAGACATTGGTAAAAGGCTTATTGACGCTACAAAATACCATAACATGATAGTCTTACTTATGTAACTTACGTTTAGTAGGCATGATATTCATTTTGCCACATGTATAAGTGCCTGTTACTGTAACACCCCGCCTTATCTGACCACAATATTGTCCGCTTTGCCCGCAGGCTCACGGCTTTGTTTTTGTGGCCTCATGTGAAGACTTCCCGGCAGGTCACCCAAGCCAATACTACTCTCATATGAGCACGCTTAACTGCCAGTCCTGAGAACTCCACCCGCAGTAGACCCACAAACGCGTTCTGTCATTGTATGGCGAATGTTATCTTATGAGCCCAACATCTCTCCAGGCCACAACCGATGTAGGATTTTCCTAGGGTGTTACAATCACACCCCCTTAGGACTCATCGTCCTCGATGAGGTTTGCCCCACCACCCCGAACGGCTCAGGAGTGGCTCTGATACCAACTTGAAACGCCCAGATTGTTTTGTATATTAAAAATCTGTAAACTGTATACATTGATAAAACTAGCGGAAGCGTATTTTCTACAACGTACGGGCTTATTCCAAACGTCCTGTTAAAATACTAAACTTTGCGAAATACATAACAATGACTCTTTAAACTTGGTAATGAAGCTCGTTCTTGATTTAGGGGCATTCCAAACTGATAACAAATGATGGAAATGAGAAGCTCGTTACCTAACCCGCGAGCTACACCATTTTAACCCATTACGCCCCATTTAGCATGTACATGGTCTCATCTTGCATACCTACAAAAATATAAACTGACAACGGTAAGTCTATAAGACTTAGTGAGATAACGGAACTATATTAAATCTTAAACTAAACATAAGCAAGATGCTGAATAAGGGTGCGTTTGGTATCCCACTATGGGAATGAGACTATGACTATCAAAGTGATTAAAGGTGTTTGTTTAATATGAGAGGGCCCACCACTATGGTAATGAATGACACATATATTCCATACTCCATATACATATAAAGAGGTAGGAATGGGTCTTTCATAGGTGAGGGACCCACCACTCCTATCAAACACATACCCATTGTCATTCATGAGAGCATACCAAACGCACCCTAAGTATAAATAGTACTATTATGACTACATGAATCATAATATTAACTAACTGCATAAGCATGACACTGACTGATTAAATACATGATACACCATGTTACTCATCGAGTAGATAAGTATACTGAATGCATAACTGACTGCATAAATAAGCACATACTTAGTGCATAACTGGCTGAGTACATAAGCACATACTGAGTGCGTAAAGCACATACTGACTGAGTGCATAAGCATATACTGACTAAGTGCATAAGCACATAATGACTGAGTACTTATAGTACTATACTGGCTGTGTGCATAAGCACATACTGACTGAGTAGTTATAGTACTATACTGGCTGAATACATAACTGACAAGCCATACAAGCATGTTAATCATCCATATAGGATGTCTGAGTTCCAATTTTGGAACATTCACTATTTTAAGGCTCGATTCTCCACTAAGGAGGTCTAAGTTCCAACTTTGTCTGGAACACATGTGTGATCACATAACTGACTACATACTAATAGTACTGAATATATTGAGTAATGTATAAAGTACCATTTTGACTGATTAAGTGCATAAAGCACTTGGCGCGCCTTAAAAACTACATAAGCATATACCTCATAGAATTTGACATGCATATATATAAACGCATCGCATGCCAGAAGTGCATAAAGCATTTTGCACACATTACTAAACACATATAACATTCATATATAATTTAAGGTTAAGTTAAATACTTACGCTTGACTATAACATGTTACTAAGCTGGGCTGGAACTAGGACTAAGCTAAATATAGAAACTGAGCAATAATATGGTCACAAGGTTAAACCAAGACATGATACTGAAATTGAATTAATAACTAAAATTGTACTATAACATAAACCAATGATGAGCTATAACTTGATACTATTGCTGAACTATAATATAAAGCTGAACTACTATAAACAAAATGCTGAGACCGCTATGACATATAGCTAAGTTTTTGCTAAAAAAAATACTTAGGTTGGGCCACAACATACTACTGAGTAAGACCAATCGGGTCTACTTAATACTAAATATGGCCAAACAAGTCAATATGATAATTAATATGACCAAACGGGTCAACTTGATGCTTAATACGACCAAACGGGTCAACTTGATGCTTAATATGACCAAACTGGTCAACTTGGGTCAGCTTGATGCTTAATATGACCAAACGGGTCAACTTGATGCTTAATATGACCTAACTGGTCAACTTGGGTCAGCTTGATGCTTAATATGACCAAACGGGTCAACTTGATGCTTAATATGACCAACGGGTCAACTTGATACTTAATATGACCAAACAGGTCAACTAGGGTCAACTTAATGCTTAATATGACCAATGGGTTAACTTGATACTTAATATGACCAAACATGTCAACATGATACTTAATATGACCAAACATGTCAACATAATACTTAATATGACCAAACATGTCAACATAATACTTAATATGACCCAACGGGTCAACATGATACTTAATATAACCAAACATTGTCAACATAATACTTAATATGACCCAGCGGGTCAACATGATACTAATATGACCACACGGGTCAACATGATACTAATATGACCTCACAGGTCAACTAGATACTAATATGACCTCACGGGTCAACATGATACATAACTTGCATGGTCCTTGAGATATAGCAAGGCATATATATATACTAAACACGCTTAATCTACTAAACATGTTAACTGAAAAATCCGTTACTCACATGGGCCTTATAATGCAAGATAAATGATTCTGAATATGCCTCAAACACCTTGAATTGGGGAAGAACATGAAATCACTTGAAGCTCTTTAATCATTCATACCATGTTAAACCCTTATAACCCTTGCTTAATCCTTGGTAGAAATTGATAAAGATCATGATATGTAAGAATTCTTCAAAGTGAAGAAATATTTTTCTTCCTGCTCTTCTCCTTTTTTTTGTCTATATCGTGGGTATGGAGGGAGGGAAGTATATCTCCTGTAAACCGACTTCCATTAAGTATAAAATATATCTAGAATTTTTTTATAGTTTGGCTATTTGTCACATTTAGCCCTCGTAGTAAAATCTTGTTGCAAAACTTGTCCGAGCTTGTATCATATTAAGTACCTTGTTAACTATGTCATTAACTCCATCAAAGTGGGACTTTTATATTTATTCCTCTAAAATATTAGATGTAACCAATAGGAGTATTCTTGAAGTTCATCTTGACTATTTCCTGAAAATATCTAAAAATTTCCTAAGCTGGCATTAAAAGAAAGGATTTATTTACCTGAATTCGCATAATATTCGCTATAATGTCACATTTAAAAATTCTGTTTCATAACTCTGATCTGGAATATCTCTTATTGTCCGCTTTGGCCTGATGGCTCACGGCTTTGCTTTTGTGATCCACTGCGAGTAAGGTTCTCAAGGAACTACGCAGTTAAGCGTGCTCGTGTGAGAGTAGCACTGGTATGGGTGACCTACCAGGAAGTCTCACACGAGGGCCACAAAAGAAAAGTCGTGAGCCATTAGGGCAAAGCGGACAATATTGTGTATCAGTAGGCGGGATGTTACAAGCGGTATCAGAGCCAATCTAGAGCCTTTCAGGATGGTGGGGCAAACCTCATCGAGGACGATGAGACCCTAAGGGGGGGGGGGTGATTATAACACCCTAGGCAAAGAAGGTGATTGTAACACCCTAGGCAAATCCCACATCGACAGAGGCCTGGAGAGATGCTGGTATATAAGAATAACATCCGCCTTATCAGACACAACGCGTTTTTTGGTCCACTGCGAGTAAGGTTCTCAAGGAACTACGTAGTTAAGCGTGCTCATGTAAGAGTGGCACTAGTATGGGAGACCTACCGGGAAGTCTCACACGATGGCCACAAATGCAAAGCCGTGAGCCATCAAGGCAAAGCGGACAATATTATGTATCAGTAGGCGGGATGTTACAGTTACCAAGATTGGCCAACGGAAAGCATCTTACTGTTGTGAAACCGATATTTTGGTACGTAAAGGGAACACCCTACATGGGCCTTGTGTATTTGAAAGAATCTGGTTTTGAACTAACTGCCTATTTAGATTTTGAATATGCAGGTCATCAAATTAATTGTAAAAGTACATCAGGAGTTGCCCAAATCTTAGGAGAAAAGCTTATCAGCTGGTCATCAAATAATCAGAATCATATTGCATTATCCACTGTTGAGGCTGACTACATATCTCTCTCCGAATGTTGAGCTCAAGTACTATTGATGAAAACATAATTGACTGACTATGGTTTTTTCTTCGAAAAAATCCCAATTTATGGTGATTCGAAGAGTGCCATTGCCATATATTGTAACCCAGTACATCACTCCTAAATGAAGCACATAGCAGGAATATACCATTTTATCAAAGAACATGAAGAACATCGAGATGTGGAGTTGAAATTCGTACAGACTAATTACCAAATTGCTGACTTCTTGTTGTACCCGTTTCACAATCGTATAAAAACAGTTAAAGCAATAAGTAAACTGATTGTGAACAATGACTGAAATTAATGTAAGTAAAAACACACTGAATAATTTTCAACTTAATATTCTTTATTAGAAACAAATAAAAAATAATACATTACCCAAGTACTTGCGGAATAGTACTTGGGATTGAAATTACAAAGTGTAATAACTCCTCACTAAGCTCAGGCTAAGTCTGAGCACAACTACAAGGAACCACTGAGCTATCTCAGGGACAAAGTTGTATTTGGAGGAGTGAAAGATGACTTATGTGTGTTTTAAAATTAGTTCACAAGCTTAAAATCTTCCACTCCAACTCTTATTCTATTTATACAAGGATGGTTTTTAACTCTTTCCTAGAGGACAAACTGACATGTTACAGAAGACAAAATACTGATGTATTTTGTCTCTGTTTACAAAGGCTATATTGGGTAAGTGACAAGGTTGCTTTCTTCTGGTCAGTGATGACACTGAGCCTGATAGTTATCCATTCAAGGAAAGTTGACTTTGGTTGATAAGGACTTCGTCCTATCTGTTCAAACTTATCTCGCCTTGTCCCGCTCATTCTTCAGTCTTCATTGCCTTTAGTCTTCAACTTCAGTTTGTCTTCAGTGTAAGTAGTTGGTGAGGAGTTTCGGGATTCAGTGAGTTATTGTCATCACTCACTGAATCCACCATCTTCTTCTTGACTCATTCTTCACTCTTTAAGTTCCGCCTTACTGAGTGGAGAGACTTCTTCTTTGTCTCTTACTGAGTATCCTGAAGATAGCTCACGGAGAGACTATGCGCTCAATGACTTGTTAGTGTTTAAGGGACAACACTTAGGGTATTTTCTATTCAAATCCTAGACTTAAGGGGTTTGGGTATTTACTGAACCCAACACTTCTTCACCAAAGCATTGCCCGAAGAAAGATTTGAATATTTGAGATCACATCTCGGATTGACAAGCATACATGATGAATATGAGAAAGATGATGATAAAATCAAACAAGTCGTAGAGTAAAAGCTTTTATGAGTACACATGGTATTATCATTTTGTGTTAGCTTCAACTCATAATGGTGGTTGGTTAAATATAATATCAACACCCATTTTATAATGAAAGGACCTTGTACGAACGCTTCAATGCGACAATCCTTAAGAATAAGAAGAGAAGTCTTCTTATACCATGAGCAAAATTTATATAAGATTTTTCAAAAATATTTTCAAAACCTTTTCTAAATTTTTTTGCTCATGATAACTACTTATTGTTAAATTAAAAACAGTAACTCGCACATAGAATGAAAAAAAATGAACGTGTCAGTGTATTTATCCTTACAGACGATAAGAGAAATCTTTTCGGTCATGAGCATGTTTTTCTGATTGAAAAAAATATTTTTTAGCTCAAGAAGAAATAAAATTTCAAAAAGCAACGCTTCCATAAATAGATAAAAATCAGTTTAAAATATAAGTTGTTTTTCACGAGGAGTAACTTTAGATAGTTTGTTTTTGAATTCAAATTATAAGTTGTTAAATGTTGTTGAAAAAATGAAAGATAAAAAAAGGTGTTAAAAAGTTGAGAAGATATCATCACTTCGAGGGGGAACTTTTTATTAAAAATATTTTAATACAACACAAAAGATCAAAAATGTTTTCAAAATTTTGTTTAAAATAAAAAAGCTATAAAAAAGAATGCGTGAAAAATGAGCATAAGTTAAAGGGATTTTTTGTTAAAATGTCAAAAATTATCTTTGAACTCTCCCCTAATTCGTTTATTTGCGAACCGGGTCAAAGGATCAAAAACCAAAAAAGAGTTATAACTCTATCCGGCTTGCGAACAAAAACATACGCATACACTATTCCTCTCTCAAACTCACAAACTCTCTCAACATAAAACCCTCACATAATTTAGCCTTTTTGATTATAGTGTTTCCCGTTCAAAATTAAGCTTCTAAAATTCTTTAATATGTTCTTTTATATCATTGTGTTGAATATCATAACTTTTTATCCATTACATTGATTTCAATTTAGCTTTTAGGGTTGCATTTTTATGAACACTATGAACCAATTAGGGTTATAGTTTTAGAGTATTTTGGGGAAAGATTTGTGGTTAGATGACTTAGATTAAGCATTAATCACTCGTTTGAAAGAAATTGGGGTTTCAACGGTTAGATTTGGATAAAAAATGAATCAAAATGTGCATTTTATGAACAATCAAAGCTTGTGTAACCTTTAATGGTGGTTTACGAGACATAGGGTTAGATCCCAATAGTGTTTTACTAAGGTTTTAAAAGTTGTGAAACCTATTAGCCAAAATTCTATTGCGATATGAATGTTACGAAAAAAATGTTGCGATAATTGATTTGCGAAACGTTTTCCTAGACTCTTTAAAGTTTCAAAACTTTTAGAACTTGTCGCACCTCAAAATTTCTATACGAGACATATTAAGGCCATTATTTTATGAAAGTTGACTTTGTTGCGATACCAAATCCTTGCGAGATATTTTTGCGAGACTTTTTCACCTGCTATTTTCTAAACGTTACTCTGCCAAAAAATTTAGCAATTCTTGCGAGAATTTTCAAAAGCAATTTAATACTTAATTATTCTAATTGCTTACCAAACTTTCTCATTATTATTTAAAACTTAGATGCAAGAGTAACTGATTTACAATAAAAATGTTTCTCTAAAGTCATATTTTGTTCAAAAACTTAAAGTTTTGTCAAATTTATTTTTTAAAACTCAAAGTTTATTGTCATGAGCACATTTTAAAATCACGAGTGTATTTCTCAAATTCGAAATCATTTTTCTTTTTTTAGAAAAATCATTTTTTTTCTAAATGGGATTTATAAATTTGTGACTACGAGATGCATATGAATAGTTTATAAATAATTGAACTAGGATTAAATCCCAATATTGCATTTAAATTGTTCGAGATATGTTTAATTAAATTATTTAGACTTTATTATGATTATATCTTGTGAATTAATACACATATTGTGAATGACATTTATTTTGTCATTGTGAATGTGATGAATTGATGGATTCAAACTTAAATGGTCTTGGTTGCCAATGTCGTGAGAATTTTCATATCAAAATTTTCATGTAACCTTGAGACATTTCACTCAAACAATCTGTTTACAATATGTTTTGAGATAACTTGACACTGACTTAACTAAGAGTGTCTCATCTTCAAGTTGGTTATTAGGACTGATGCGTGTGTTCGGGGTCGAAATACTTCCTGTTTTGCAAGCAAGCTTTACAACCCACTAGGCAGTGTACCTAATCCAATAATCGCATTTGTACCTCATCAAACACAAGGAATCAGGCTGCTGTTAACAACAGACGTGTTGAAGTTCAGAATCGTGGTAATGTTCGTCAGATGGGCGGTGGTCAAGGGTTTAATGCTATTGGAAGGAATAACATGGGTACTCCACAACAATGAGCTCAAGTGGTTGATCAGGGAAATGCTCAGACTGGGATTAATTGTCTTCGTTGTTATAACTGTAATGAGAAGGGTCATCTGGCTAATGCATGCCCAAAGCCGAGGACAAGAGGCGTGCTTATCACAAAAGGCTTTACTCTTGGCTCTCAAGGATGAAGCTGGTGGAACTCTTACCAACAAGGAACAGAGCTTCATGGAAAATGCAGATTCTGATGATGATATGGAGGAATTGCAGGCTAATGCAGCAGTGATGCTAATGGCTAACATGCACGGAATGTAATACCTGGGGGATGACTGTCATAGCATCACAGTTACAGTTATATCGAACGACCTAAAGTGTCGTTTTGAAAATATCGTTTGATTAAGTAAAATAATCAGAGTTTACAAAACATAGGTCCCAAAACATTTCCAAGGTACCAAAATGAGTTTTTTACAATCAAACGATAGTTTAGTGCATAAAATATATGTGAGACGCGTCGTCACCGTGACTCTATGATAAGTTCACATGCATGCCATGAAGTGAATGCCTTAGATTCATGAGATAAAACATGCTAAAAGTGTCAACACAAAGTTTGAGTGAGTTCATAGAGTTTGGTTGAATTGTAAAGCCTTTAAAGAAGGTTCATGCACGTTTCATATAATATGAAAACTCTTAAGAGAAAGTCTAAGTTTTTCCTAGACTCTTTAAAGTTTCAAAACTTTTAGTGCTTGTCGCGCCTTAAAATTTCTTTACGAGACATATTTAGGCCATTATTTTATGAAAGTTGACTTTGATGCGATACCAAATCCTTGCGAGATATTTCTTGCGAGACTTTTTCACCTACTATTTTCTAAACGTTACTCTGCCAAAAAAATTTGCAATTCTTGCGAGACTTTTCAAAAGCAATTTAATACTTAATTATTCTAATTACTTACCAAACTTTCTCATTATTATTTAAAACTTAGATGCAAGAGTAACTGATTTACAATAAAAATGTTTCTCTAAAGTCATATCTTGTTCAAAAACTTATAGTTTTGTCAAATTTATTTTTTAAAACTCAAAGTTTATTGTCATGAGCACATTTTAAAATCACGAGTGTATTTCTCAAATTCGAAATCATTTTTCTTTTTTTAGAAAAATCATTTTTTTTCTAAATGGGATTTATAAATTTGTGACTACGAGATGCATATGAATATTTTATAAATAATTGAACTAGGATTATATCCTAATATCGCATTTAAATTGTTCGAGATATGTTTAATTAAATTATTTAGACTTTATTATGATTATATCTTGTGAATTAATACACATATTGTGAATGACATTTATTTTGTTATTGTGAATGTGATGAATTGATGGATTCAAACTTAAATGGTCTTGGTTGCCAATGTCGTGAGAATTTTCATATCAAAATTTTCATGTAACCTTGAGACATTTCACTCAAACAATCTGTTTACAATTGGTTTTGAGATAACTTGACACTGACTTAACTAAGAGTGTCTCATCTTCAAGTTGGTTATTAGGACTGATGCGTGGGTTCGGGGTCGAAAGACTTCCTGTTTTGCAAGCAAGCTTTACAACCCAATAGGCAGTGTACCTAATCCAATAATCGCATTTGTACCTCATCAAACACAAGGAATCAGTTGCTGTTAACAACGGACGTGTTGAAGTTCAGAATCGTGGTAATGTTCGTCAGATGGGCAATGGTCAAGGGTTTAATGCTATTGGAAGGAATAACATGGGTGCTCCACAACAACGAGCTCAAGTGGTTGATCAGGGAAATGCTCAGATGGGATTAATGGTCTTCGTTGTTATAAGCTGTAATGAGAAGGGTCATCCGCTAATGCATGCCCAAAGCCGAGGACAAGAGGCGCGCTTATCACAAAAGGCTTTACTCTTGGCTCTTAAGGATGAAGCTTTTTCATTTTTAAATTGGTGGAACTCTTACCAACAAGGAACAGCTTCATGGAAAATGCAGATTCGATGATGATATGGAGGAATTGCGGCTAATGCAGCAGTTGATGCTAATGGCTAACATGCACGGAATGTAATACCTGGGGGATGACTGTCATAGCATCACAGTTACAGTTATATCGAACGACCTAAAGTGTCGTTTGAAAATATCGTTTGATTAAGTAAAATAATCAGAGTTTACAAAACATAGGTCCCAAAACATTTCCAAGGTACCAAAATGAGTTTTTTACAATCAAACGATAGTTTAGTGCATAAAATATATGTGAGACGCGTCGTCACCGTGACTCTATGATAAGTTCACATGCATGCCATGAAGTGAATGCCTTAGATACATGAGATAAAACATGCTAAAAGTGTCAACACAAAGGTTGAGTGAGTTCATAGAGTTTGGTTGAATTGTAAAGCCTTTAAAGAAGGTTCATGCACGTTTCATATAATATGAAAACTCTTAAGAGAGAGTCTAAGTTTTTCCTAGACTCTTTAAAGTTGCAAAACTTTTAGTGCTTGTCGCGCCTCAAAATTTCTTTACGAGACATATTTAGGCCATTATTTTATGAAAGTTGACTTTGTTGCGATACCAAATCCTTGCGAGATATTTCTTGCGAGACTTTTTCACCTACTATTTTCTAAACGTTACTCTGCCAAAAAAATTTGCAATTCTTGCGAGACTTTTCAAAAGCAATTTAATACTTAATTATTCTAATTACTTACCAAACTTTCTCATTATTATTTAAAACTTAGATGCAAGAGTAACTGATTTACAATAAAAATGTTTCTCTAAAGTCATATTTTGTTCAAAAACTTATAGTTTTGTCAAATTTATTTTTTAAAACTCAAAGTTTATTGTCATGAGCACATTTTAAAATCACGAGTGTATTTCTCAAATTCGAAATCATTTTTCTTTTTTTAGAAAAATCATTTTTTTTCTAAATGGGATTTATAAATTTGTGACTACGAGATGCATATGAATATTTTATAAATAATTGAACTAGGGTTATATCCCAATATTGCATTTAAATTGTTCGAGATATGTTTAATTAAATTATTTATACTTTATTATGATTATATCTTGTGAATTAATACACATATTGTGAATGACATTTATTTTGTTATTGTGAATGTGATGAATTGATGGATTCAAACTTAAATGGTCTTGGTTGCCAATGTCGTGAGAATTTTCATATCAAAATTTTCATGTAACCTTGAGACATTTCACTCAAACAATCTGTTTACAATTGGTTTTGAGATAACTTGACACTGACTTAACTAAGAGTGTCTCATCTTCAAGTTGGTTATTAGGACTGATGCGTGGGTTCGGGGTCGAAATACTTCCTGTTTTGCAAGCAAGCTTTACAACCCACTAGGCAGTGTACCTAATCCAATAATCGCATTTGTACCTCATCAAACACAAGGAATCAGGCTGTTGTTAACAATGGACGTGTTGAAGTTCAGAATCGTGGTAATGTTCGTCAGATGGGCGGTGGTCAAGGGTTTAATGCTATTGGAAGGAATAACATGGGTGCTCCACAACAACGAGCTCAAGTGGTTGATCAGGGAAATGCTCAGACTGGGATTAATGGTCTTCGTTGTTATAACTGTAATGAGAAGGGTCATCTGGCTAATGCATGCCCAAAGCCGAGGACAAGAGGCAGTGCTTATCACAAAGAGGCTTTACTCTTGGCTCTTAAGAATGAAGCTGGTGGAACTCTTACCAACAAGGAACCGAGCTTCGTGGCAAATGCAGATTCTGATGATGATATGGAGGAATTGCAGGCTAATGCAGCAGTGATGCTAATGGCTAACATGCACGGAATGGAATACCTGGGGGATGACTGTCATAACATCACAGTTAGAGTTATATCGAACGACCTAAATTGTCGTTTTGAAAATATCGTTTGATTAAGTAAAATAATCAGAGTTTACAAAACATAGGTCCCAAAAGATTTCCAAAGTACCAAAATGAGTTTTTTACAATCAAACGATAGTTTAGTGCATAAAATATATGTGAGACGCGTCGTCACCGTGACTCTATGATAAGTTCACATGCATGCCATGAAGTGAATGCCTTAGATTCATGAGATAAAACATGCTAAAAGTGTCCACACAAAGTTTGAGTGAGTTCATAGAGTTTGGTTGAATTGTAAAGCCTTTAAAGAAGGTTCATGCACGTTTCATATAATATGAAAACTCTTAAGAGAAAGTCTAAGTTTTTCCTAGACTCTTTAAAGTTTCAAAACTTTTAGTGCTTGTCGCGCCTTAAAATTTCTTTACGAGACATATTTAGGCCATTATTTTATGAAAGTTGACTTTGTTGCGATACCAAATCCTTGCGAGATATTTCTTGCGAGACTTTTTCACCTACTATTTTCTAAACGTTACTCTGCCAAAAAATTTTGCAATTCTTGCGAGACTTTTCAAAAGCAATTTAATACTTAATTATTTTATTACTTACCAAACTTTCTCATTATTATTTAAAACTTAGATGCAAGAGTAACTGATTTACAATAAAAATGTTTCTCTAAAGTCATATTTTGTTCAAAAACTTAAAGTTTTGTCAAATTTATTTTTTAAAACTCAAAGTTTATTGTCATGAGCACATTTTAAAATCACGAGTGTATTTCTCAAATTCGAAATCATTTTTCTTTTTTTAGAAAAATCATTTTTTTTCTAAATGGGATTTATAAATTTGTGACTACGAGATGCATATGAATAGTTTATAAATAATTGAACTAGGATTATATCCCAATATCGCATTTAAATTGTTCGAGATATGTTTAATTAAATTATTTAGACTTTATTATGATTATATCTTGTGAATTAATACACATATTGTGAATGACATTTATTTTGTCATTGTGAATGTGATGAATTGATGGATTCAAACTTAAATGGTCTTGGTTGCCAATGTCGTGAGAATTTTCATATCAAAATTTTCATGTAACCTTGAGACATTTCACTCAAACAATCTGTTTACAATTGGTTTTGAGATAACTTGACACTGACTTAACTAAGAGTGTCTCATCTTCAAGTTGGTTATTAGACGTCGATGTGGTTCGGGGTCGAAATACTTCCTGTTTTGCAAGCAAGCTTTACAACCCACTAGGCAGTGTACCTAATCCAATAATCGCATGCGTACCTCATCAAACACAAGGAATCAGGCTGTTGTTAACAATGTACGTGTTGAAGTTCAGAATCGTGGTAATGTTCGTCAGATGGGCGGTGGTCAAGGGTTTAATGCTATTGGAAGGAATAACATGGGTGCTCCACAACAACGAGCTCAAGTGGTCAGACTGGGATTAATGGTCTTCGTTGTTATAACTGTAATGAGAAGGGTCAACTGGCTAATGCATGCCCAAAGCCGAGGACAAGAGGCAGTGCTTATCACAAAGAGGCTTTACTCTTGGCTCTTAAGAATGAAGCTGGTGGAACTCTTACCAACAAGGAACAGAGCTTCATGGAAAATGCGATTCGATGATGATATGGAGGAATTACAGTCTAATGCAGCAGTGATGCTAATGGCTAACATGCACGGAATGGAATACTGGGGATGACTGTCATAGCATCACAGCATTAAGTTATGCGAACGACCTAAAGTTTCGTTTGAAAATATCGTTTGATTAAGTAAAATAATCAGAGTTTACAAAACATAGGTCCCAAAATATTTCCAAAGTACCAAAATGAGTTTGTTACAATCAAACGATAGTTTAGTGCATAAAATATATGTGAGACGCATCGTCACCGTGACTCTATGATAAGTCCACATGCATGCCATGAAGTGAATGCCTTAGATACCTGAGATAAAACATGCTAAAAGTGTCAACACAAAGGTTGAGTGAGTTCATAGAGTTCATGTAAAACGTTTTTCGTGAATAGTAAAATTTTGAAATACCCTTTCAAAATATCAAATCGACTTCAAAAATGATGAATAGTAAAATAATGAATAGTAACCAGTGAATAGTAAATTCCCGAGATGAATAGTGAAATTTTCAAAGTTTACTATTCACTTAGTCGATTTGATATTTTTAGTCGTATAAAAGGTTTTACACATGGATTTGATATTTTTAGTCGTATAAAACGTTTTACATGAACTCTATGAACTCACTCAACCTTTGTGTTGACACTTTTAGCAATGTATTTTCAGGTAACTAAGGCATTCACTTCATGGCATGCATGTGGACATATCATAGAGTCGCGGTGACGACGCGTCACACATGGATTTATGCATTTTAAAACATTGTTTGGCTTGTATCAAATTTATTTCCGTACGTATTGACTATCATTTGGGACCTATACTTTGTAAACTCTGACTGTTTTATTAAATCAAACGATGTGTTTTCCAAATGACACTTTAGGTCGTTCAATATAACTGTGATTGTGATGCTATGACAGTCAATCCCTCAGGAATTCCATTCCGCTGCAAAACAGGTAATTTGGGGGTGTGACAGATTGGCATCAGAGCTTCGGTTATAGAGAACTAGGTTGCATCATTGACCTTAGACTATAACTACATCATCATAGCATCTCATCATTTCATCATAAGTGCATAGTCACTATATGCGGTTTCATACGCACATTTTACGAGTTATTTACTTTCATTTCAAATCGATTGTCACATTAATGCCTTCAGATACCCATCATACTCACATCAGACTTTGACATGGAGAATGCCCTGTCATTCCCTATCACAATTTTAACATCAGTTGACTCAACACCGATAACATCAGATGATGAGACTGAACCCATTTAGGAGGACGAAGTTGCACCTACACCATCACGATCACCATTGATTCACTGTAGGATCAGGACAGTTTTTATCATTCTGTTGGGACAGATCATACCATTTGGTAGGACTTACAAGCTTAGTCCTAGTGGACCTATTAATCATACATTTGATTTGCCACTTGGGAAGTGTGCATGATTTGACACACCACTACCATCTACCACTAAGACTACATAAACTACACTATCTTATAGATTTAAGGACTGTGAGAGTTTCAAAGCTGTTGTTATTAGACGACCTCTGCTCCTACACTTGATACATGATTAGACTACCAACAGAACATAATAAGTACCTTTCTAACTAATGTAATCTGTATCATTTATTATCTCCACGATAATCACAACCTTTGTTTATTTCATTCCCTATTCCAATTTCCCAATTTTCAATCATTTCGCGACAATACATCACTATCCTACTAGGGGTTAGGCCAACTTTATTCTTGACCAATTAAGAGACTATTACCACTCTATGAGGTTCTCTCATGTATCCTACAAACCATTCCACAAATTTTATTTCAAGTTATTCTGCTACTATTTCATGAAATTATTTCACTTAATTTTATTTCGAGCTATTTTATCACCATCTTAGAAACGTTGTTTCATAAAGTTTTAAAACAAGTTGTTTTGTTACCACCCCATCAATTGGTTTTCAGTCATTTTATCAATGATTTAATATCATCATGCGAAACGATTTTTATGTTACTCTGAAAAATTATTGAGCCATTATCTTACAAAACAAAACGTTGTATACCATCTAAAACTTCGGAGAAACATAATACCATTTCAACAAAACCAAACATCACATCATTTGTCCTTGATTATACATAGCCTGATCACCTATGTATAATTCAGGAAGAAGTATGTCATGAAAGTAACAAGCATCATTTCAAATCTCTTAAAACAATCTTCGCTCAAAAGCAAAGCTTTGTAATCAGATAAATTGTTCATAAACATTTCTTTTTAAGCTTCTAAAATTAAGCTTCTAAAATTCTTTAATATGTTCTTTTATATCATTGTGTTGAATATGATAACTTTTTATCAATTACATTGATCACAATTTAGCTTTTAGGGTTGCATTTTTATGAACACTATGAACCAATTAGGGTTATAGTTTTAGAGTATTTTGGGGAAAGATTTGTGGTTAGATGACTTAGATTAAGCATTAATCACTCGTTTGAAAGAAATTGGGGTTTCAACGGTTAGATTTGAATAAAAATGAATCAAAATGTGCATTTTATGAACAATCAAAGCTTGTGTAACCTTTAATGGCGGTTTACGAGACATAGGGTTAGAGCCCAATAGTGTTTTACTAAGGTTTTAAAAGTTGTGAAACCTATTAGCCAAAATTCTATTGCGATATGAATGTTACGAAAAAAATGTTGCGATAATTGATTTGCGAACGTTTTCCTAGACTCTTTAAAGTTCCAAACTTTTAGAACTTGTCGCACCTCAAAATTTCTATACGAGACATATTAAGGCCATTATTTTATGAAAGTTGACTTTGTTGCGATACCAAATCCTTGCGAGATATTTCTTGCGAGACTTTTTCACCTGCTATTTTCTAAACGTTACTCTGCCAAAAAATTTAGCAATTCTTGCGAGACTTTTCAAAAGCAATTTAATACTTAATTATTCTAATTGCTTACCAAACTTTCTCATTATTATTTAAAACTTAGATGCAAGAGTAACTGATTTACAATAAAAATGTTTCTCTAAAGTCATATTTTGTTCAAAAACTTAAAGTTTTGTCAAATTTATGTTTTAAAACTCAAAGTTTATTGTCATGAGCACATTTTAAAATCACGAGTGTATTTCTCAAATTCAAAATCATTTTCTTTTTTTAGAAAAATCATTTTTTTTCTGAATGGGATGTATAAATTTGTGACTACGAGATGCATATGAATAGTTTATAAATAATTGAACTAGGATTATATCCCAATATTGCATTTAAATTGTTCTAGATATGTTTAATTAAATTATTTAGACTTTATTATGATTATATCTTGTGAATTAATACACATATTGTGAATGACATTTATTTTGTCATTGTGAATGTGATGAATTGATGGATTTAAACTTAAATGGTCTTGGTTGCCAATGTCGTGAGAATTTTCATATCAAAATTTTCATGTAACCTTGAGACATTTCACTTAAACAATCTGTTTACAATTGGTTTTGAGATAACTTGACACTGACTTAACTAAGAGTGTCTCATCTTCAAGTTGGTTATTAGGACTGATGCGTGGGTTCGGGGTCGAAAGACTTCCTGTTTTTCAAGCAAGCTTTACAACCCAATAGGCAGTGTACCTAATCCAATAATCGCATTTGTACCTCATCAAACACAAGGAATCAGGCTGTTGTTAACAACGGACGTGTTGAAGTTCAGAATCGTGGTAATGTTCGGCCGATGGGCGGTGGTCAAGGGTTTAATGCTATTGGAAGGAATAACATGGGTGCTCCACAACAACGAGCTCAAGTGGTTGATCGGGGAAATGCTCAGACTGGGGTTAATGGTCTTCGTTGTTATAACTGTAATGAGAAGGGTCATCTGGCTAATGCATGCCCAAAGCCGAGGACAAGAGGCGTGCTTATCACAAAAAGGCTTTACTCTTGGCTCTTAAGGATGAAGCTGGTGGAACTCTTACCAACAAGGAACGGAGCTTCATGGCAAATGCAGATTCTGATGATGATATGGAGGAATTGCAGGCTAATGCAGCAGTGATGCTAATGGCTAACATGCACGGAATGGAATACCTGGGGGATGACTGTCATAGCATCACAGTTACAGTTATATTGAACGACCTAAAGTGTCGTTTTGAAAATATCGTTTGATTAAGTAAAATAATCAGAGTTTACAAAACATAGGTCCCAAAACATTTCCAAAGTACCAAAATGAGTTTTTTACAATCAAACGATAGTTTAGTGCATAAAATATATGTGAGACGCGTCGTCACCGCGACTCTATGATAAGTTCACATGCATGCCATGAAGTGAATGCCTTAGATACCTGAGATAAAACATGCTAAAAGTGTCAATACAAAGTTTGAGTGAGTTCATAGAGTTTGGTTGAATTGTAAAGCCTTTAAAGAAGGTTCATGCACGTTTCATATAATTTGAAAACTCTTAAGAGAGAGTCTAAGTTTTTCCTAGACTCTTTAAAGTTTCAAAACTTTTAGTGCTTGTCGCGCCTTAAAATTTCTTTACGAGACATATTTAGGCCATTATTTTATGAAAGTTGACTTTGTTGCGATACCAAATCCTTGCAAGATATTTCTTGCGAGACTTTTTCACCTACTATTTTCTAAACGTTACTCTGCCAAAAAATTTTGCAATTCTTGCGAGACTTTTCAAAAGCAATTTAATACTAAAATTATTCTAATTACTTACCAAACTTTCTCATTATTATTTAAAACTTAGATGCAAGAGTAACTGATTTACAATAAAAATGTTTCTCTAAAGTCATATTTTGTTCAAAAACTTAAACTTTTGTCAAATTTATTTTTTAAAACTCAAAGTTTATTGTCATGAGCACATTTTAAAATCACGAGTGTATTTCTCAAATTCGAAATCATTTTTCTTTTTTTAGAAAAATCATTTTTTTTCTAAATGGGATTTATAAATTTGTGACTACGAGATGCATATGAATAGTTTATAAATAATTGAACTAGGATTATATCCCAATATCGCATTTAAATTGTTCGAGATATGTTTAATTAAATTATTTAGACTTTATTATGATTATATCTTGTGAATTAATACACATATTGTGAATGACGTTTATTATGTCATTGTGAATGTGATGAATTGATGGATTCAAACTTAAATGGTCTTGGTTGCCAATGTCGTGAGAATTTTCATATCAAATTTTTCATGTAACCTTGAGACATTTCACTCAAACAATCTGTTTACAATTGGTTTTGAGATAACTTGACACTGACTTAACTAAGAGTGTCTCATCTTCAAGTTGGTTATTAGGACTGATGCGTGGGTTCGGGGTCGAAATACTTCCTGTTTTGCAAGCAAGCTTTACAACCCACTAGGTAGTGTACCTAATCCAATAATCGCATGCGTACCTCATCAAACACAAGGAATCAAGCTGTTGTTAACAATGTACGCGTGTTGAAGTTCGAATCGCGGGTAATGTTCGTCCGGATGGGCGGTGGTCAAGGGTTTAATGCTATTGGAAGGAATAACATGGGTGCTCCACAACAACGAGCTCAAGTGGTCAGACTGGGATTAATGGTCTTCGTTGTTATAACTGTAATGAGAAGGGTCAACTGGCTAATCTTGCCCAAAGCCGAGGACAAGAGGCAGTGCTTATCACAAAGAGGCTTTAATCTTGGCTCTTAAGAATGAAGCTAGTGGAACTCTTACCAACAAGGAATAGAGCTTCATGGAAAATGCAGATTATGATGATGATATGGAGGAATTACAGGCTAATGCAGCAGTGATGCTAATGGCTAACATGCACGGAATGGAATACCTGGGGGATGACTGTCATAGCATCACAGTTACAGTTATATCGAACGACCTAAAGTGTCGTTTTGAAAATATCGTTTGATTAAGTAAAATAATCAGAGTTTACAAAACATAGGTCCCAAAATATTTCCAAAGTACCAAAATGAGTTTGTTACAATCAAACGATAGTTTAGTGCATAAAATATATGTGAGACGCATCGTCACCGTGACTCTATGATAAGTCCACATGCATGCCATGAAGTGAATGCCTTAGATACCTGAGATAAAACATGCTAAAAGTGTCAACACAAAGGTTGAGTGAGTTCATAGAGTTCATGTAAAACGTTTTTCGTGAATAGTAAAATTTTGAAATACCCTTTCAAAATATCAAATCGACTTCAAAAATGATGAATAGTAAAATAATAAATAGTAACCAGTGAATAGTGAATAGTAAATTCCCGAGATGAATAGTGAAATTTTCAAAGTTTACTATTCACTTAGTCGATTTGATATTTTTAGTCGTATAAAAGGTTTTACACATGGATTTGATATTTTTAGTCGTATAAAACGTTTTACATGAACTCTATGAACTCACTCAACCTTTGTGTTGATACTTTTAGCAATGTATTTTCAGGTAACTAAGGCATTCACTTCATGGCATGCATGTGGTTATATCATAGAGTCGCGGTGACGACGCGTCACACATGGATTTATGCATTTTAAAACATCGTTTGGCTTGTATCAAATTTATTTCCGTACGTATTGACTATCATTTGGGACCTATACTTTGTAAACTCTGACTGTTTTATTAAATCAAACGATGTGTTTTCCAAACGACACTTTAGGTCGTTCAATATAACTGTGATTGTGATGCTATGACAGTCAATCCCTCAGAATTCCATTCCACTGCAAAACAGTGTAATTTGGGGGTGTGACGATTGGCATCGAGCTTCGGTTATAGAGAACTAGGTTGCATCATTGACCTTAGACTATAACTACATCATCATAGCATCTCATCATTTCATCATAAGTGCATAGTCACTATACATGCGTTTCATATGCACATTTTGCGAGTTATTTACTTTCATTTCAAAATCGATTGTCACATTAATGCCTTCAGATACCCATCCCATCATACTCACATCAGACTTTGACATGGAGAATGCCTTGTCATTCCCTATCACAATTTTAACATCAGTTGACTCAACACCGATAACATCGGATGATGAGATGAACCCATTTAGGAGGACGGTTGCACCTACACCATCACGATCACCATTGATTCATCAGAGGATCGGACAGTTTTTATCATTCTATTGGGACAGATCATACCATTTGGTAGGACTTACAAGCTTAGTCCTAGTGGACCTATTAATCATACATTTGATTTGCCACTTGGGAAGTGTGCATGATTTGACACACCACTACCATCTACCACTAAGACTACATAAACTACACTATCTTATAGATTTAAGGACTGTGAGAGTTTCAAAGCTGTTATTAGATAGCCTACTGCTCCTACACTTGATACATGATTAGACTACCAACAATGAGACGTAATAAGTACCTTTCTTGCTAATGTAATCTGTATCATTTATTATCTCCACGATAATCACAACCTTTGTTTATTTCATTCCCTATTCCAATTCCCCAATTTTCAATCATTTCGCGACAATACATCACTATCCTACTAGGGGTTAGGCCAACTTTATTCTTGACCAATTAAGAGACTATTACCACTCTATGAGGTTCTCTCATGTATCCTACAAACCATTCCACAAATTTTATTTCAAGTTATTCTGCTACTATTTCATGAAATTATTTCACTTAATTTTATTTCGAGCTATTTTATCACCATCTTAGAAACGTTGTTTCATAAAGTTTTAAAACAAGTTGTTTTGTTACCACCCCATCAATTGGTTTTCAGTCATTTTATCAACGATTTAATATCATCATGCGAAACGATTTTTATGTTACTCTGAAAAATTATTGAGCCATTATCTTACAAAACAAAACGTTGTATACCATCTAAAACTTCGGAGAAACATAATACCATTTCAACAAAACCAAACATCACATCATTTGTCCTTGATTATACATAGCCTGATCACCTATGTATAATTCAGGAAGAAGTATGTCATGAAAGTAACAAGCATCATTTCAAATCTCTTAAAACAATCTTCGCTCAAAAGCAAAGCTTTGTAATCAGATAAATTGTTCATAAACATTTCTTTTTGTTAACACTCTATAGATACCTACGCCATTCATCACTCACTCAACCGATAAGTTGAAGTTTACCAGTGACTTATTTTTAGGAAAGACTTACTATACCTTCTACGAGGAGGATTCCTCAATACAAGAAAACAATGAAAAGATTTCAGAACTACCAACAAGGACTAGAACTAGGTAGTAGGATGATTCAAAACTCAACAAAAATCTTAAGACATCACGAGACATTCCGAACCACTATTTTGGATTAGAATCCAAACTCTATCATTTCAAAAGTACTAGCTAGACCGAGTTACGGGATTTAATACGAAGCGAATACCCACAAAGCAACACTATAGAGATAAACCAAGTCTTCTAACCAAGACTACAGAACATTTCATTAAACATGGCCTCAACAATATGTGAACTTCCCTACAATGAGTTTCCCTTAAAGGAAAATTTGGTTAAATTAAGGTTATCGATATAAACATCCTCTAAGGCACTGTGTTCTCTAGAAATTCCAAGTAACCTCACTTCCATATCAGGAGATGCAACAGGTTTGAACATATTGGGCAATCAATGACTCCCCATCTACAAGTGAAATTAGAACAAGCATTTTTCAACATAGTATGAGCTGATCTCTATTTTCTTGCTAGCATGATAACAATCTAGGTGATGAACTATTTTAGAAGCACTCAATATCGGAACAAATCTTGAAAATCAACCACTACACCACATCATTTAAATATTTAAGGTTTTGTGCCTTGACAACATATAGCATGGAAACATTTCGATAATCAAACAATAAACATTCTAGTAATGGAGACTAAGCACCTTAGGCAAGTAAGACTCAAGTAATGACATTCGCTAGAACGAGAAACGCGAGGAATCACAACTGTTACCTATAATCTATCATTTTCAGTAAGGTCCTTTTCGACAGATTTAACATTTTAAAATTTGACACGAGATACGTGGTATCAATTTCAGTTGTACTTATTATAAGCTATTCGATTCACCTTAGGCTTCTGACAATCATTTCAAGATTCCCGTAGAACCTACTGTAACATGAGTACCGCCTATTATCCTCAGCTCAATGGTTAGAGCGAGAGAACAATTCAAACATTAGAAGATATGCTCAAAGCATGTGTGACTTTCTAGAAATGATTAGGCAAATCATACTTCATCGAACAAGTTGCTTTACAACAATAGTTATTACATGAACATATTGACGACACCATTTGAGGCACTCTATGGTTGAGGTGTCAATCACTTATTCACGGGCAAAAAAAAAATCAGGAAAGTCCAACTCACTAGTCCATAACTATTTCATGAAACAACAAAGTAATCGATAAATCAAGAATCGCCATAAGTAACAACATATAGCTAGATAAGCTACGTCGATATACGACGCGAAATATTGGAAGTATGTTCCATAAGTCGCAAACCATTAGAATTTCAAGTTGGCAACAGATTATGTTCAAAGTCTCGCCTTGGAAAGGCGTGGTACGATTCAGAAAAACATTGGACGACCCAATGCGACTCAAACATCCTCATCTTTTTACAAGTAACACCGTAGAACCTAACATGGACTGAATTCAGGGACTGAATTCCTTTTTGGATGGGCGAATGTGACAACTCGTAATTTCAGGTCATTTTACAAACTTTGAAATTTTCACTATTCATCTCGGGAATTTACTATTCACTTGTTACTATTCATTATTTTACTATTCATCGTTTTTGAAGTTGATTTGTTATTTTGAAAGGGTATTTCAAAATTTTACTATTCACGAAACACTATTCATTCCCGGAGAAAATCACTATTCATAAGTCATTATTCATCATTTTTCGTAAACTAAGTTTACGAGTATCAAATACGCGTAACCTGGAGGGTTAAGCTGCGTATTCATGGAAAATCACTGAGGACATTTCATATAGACTAGATTTAGTCTACATGTCATCAATAACATCCTTTAATATCGGTTCATGCATGGATTTGCATTTTTCATTAAAACATATAATTTCCTATTAAATAAACGCTATCGCGTAATCATTTATTTGAACATTTGATCCGACACTTCCAAAAATTATTCCGATATATTTTTATACTCATATTAAGATTATAAAAATGATATTATTAGTTTACCCGATGTTTTCAATTTATTTTGTATATAAATTGTTATATATATATATATTTATGACGGTTTTCGTAAATACTACTCGATAATTATTATTTCACTCAATTCTTGTAAGAAATGTATTTTTATAATTTTTTACGACTTCGATATATTTTATTTTGTTCCGTTAAAATTTATTTCTAGCTAACGCTGCCTTATATGCTTATTTAAACTCACAAAATACCAATATTACTTAAACATTATTACATTTATTTGCACCAAATACATTACCTTTACTTTTTTTTATGCTTTTCGACACGAAGACATGACTCAACAAGATTTTGATAAAAATCTTCTACACTAGTCATACTAGACTTGCCTTGTATGATTATTTTAACTATATACTAAATTATATACACATACATGAGATAATATCAAGGTGAAAAACAAAATATATCCTCTCCCATTCCATCTCCATAACCGGCCAACCCAAGGAACACAAGAGAAACCATTAATTTTTGAAGTTCAAGTGTTTATTTAGTTCTATTAGTGATCTTGTTAAGGTTTTCAAATAAAAACCTCAAGATTATTAAGCATACTTTGTTCAAAAATTCATAAGTCCTTCAAGTAAGCATTTCATGATTTTTATAACTCTATCATATTCATATTATGTTATTTCATCATTTTTGCAATAAAATATGCAAGTATCATGTGTGTCTATACCACTTTTAATGTTTTTATTACATATTATTAGTTATAATTATCCTATAATTAATCCCTTGAAACATATCACTTTTGGTGATGTCTAGGAACCCATGACACCCTAAGGAGGTGTATGGTAGGATTATAATAGCTTCGGCGTTGGTTTGAATTGGTTAGAATAGGTTTTGCGCGAGAAAAACTCATTTCGACAACTATATTTAAAGGTCTGATCATATTTGCTAATTCTGGAAATCTCGACAGTAGGCAAAAATTTTTGGACTAGATATTTAGAAAATATACTTTAAAACGAAAACGTGGCCGCTTGAACGGGTTAAAACGGAGTTATAACGAAGAAGTTATGCTATTTTTAAGTTTAACGACGAAAACTATTTGTTTCAGAAAATTCAGCATGTATTCTCAACTTTTTACGAGTCAAAAATGAGTCTTAAGCGTTATAAAATGTGTCGACTTATCAAATATATATTAGTATACTTTAACACGAAGCTAAGGACATATAAAACGTAGAAAACGGACTTTTAACGATTAAATTACACGCGATTTAACAAAGTTGCCGTAACTATTTTATATAAGTATAACTATATATTTTCTAATAACCAAGAAATATCGGCCGCGAATGACCATGTTGAGGGTCGTTTTTAACATTGATAGAGTACTTTTCAGAAAACGATGTCTTCTAGTAAAAGTAAGTTCACCTAGCCTATTTTCCAAAATGTCCAACCGTTCGTCAAACGGAGTTGAAACAAATAAAATATGGACACTCAAACTTTGCCGAAAGTTACCTTAAACAATATTTTGGACACAAGTAGCATACTTTACCTACATTTTTCTCCATGACCGAGACCTCTATGATAAAAACTTAAAAGCTAAAACTTTGAGATAATGATACAAGCTTTCCAAAACCGTTGAGTTTATTTCCTAACACTCGATATTCACTATTTTATGACTAGCTTTTCGAGGCTATTTAGTCACTCTCATGACGTGTCAAATTATATTGTTTTACGACGAAAAACTATGATTTCTCGATAAATCACTAAACGGCTATCGTAGGGTGTTGATTCAATGTATATACTTGTAAAGTATTTTATAACATGACGAGATGTCATAAACATATATTTCGACGATAAATTCTATTTTAAAAAACGTACAAGTGGTATAGATTACATGTGGATTTGCATGCACGACATTGTTTCATGATTTACATTAGAACATATCATTCATAATAGGTCACGGTCAGAGGTTGCGCCTCATTCCAGTATTGCCATTGTATCATCATAATCATTGCAACAGGTGAGTTTTCATAGCCCCGATTTATTCAAGTTTTTACTTTATTTCAAATCTACGGGGGAGAATACATTGCACATTATTTTTATTACGATACCAAGTATATCAAATTCATTACATTGCTTAAGTTACCTCATTGCCAATTGAATGTCCCCATATCAGAAATCATGAACCGTTAATTACTGGGTAAGCGAGGGTGAGTGGATAGATCTATCGAGGGTGACTCCTCCATCCTGGTTGGTAGATTCCAACTGGTCAAACGGATGCATTTCACTTCATGTCAGAATTTTGAGTTGTTTGGCAAACACTCTGTTGGGGCGAACATCATGATCAGTCAAGCTTCGGTGTCATGTGCTTATAGCAATTGTAACTTTTTTATGTGACATATTGGTCATACATGGCCTATACTTGTGCTAGTCGTATAAAACGTTTTACATGAACTCTATGAACTCACTCAACCTTTGTGTTGACACTTTTAGCAATGTATTTTCAGGTAACTAAGGCATTCACTTCATGGCATGCATGTGGACATATCATAGAGTCGCGGTGACGACGCGTCACACATGGATTTATGCATTTTAAAACATCGTTTGGCTTGTATCAAATTTATTTCCGTACATATTGACTATCATTTGGGACCTATACTTTGTAAACTCTGATTGTTTTATTAAATCAAATGATGTGTTTTCCAAACGACTCTTTAGGTCGTTCAATATAACTGTGATTGTGATGCTATGACAGTCAATCCCCCAGGATTTCCATTCCGCTGAAAAACAGGTAATTTGGGGGTGTGACAACAAGGAATCAGGCTGTTGTTAACAATGGACGTGTTGAAGTTCAGAATCGTGGTAATGTTCGTCAGATGGGCGGTGGTCAAGGGTTTAATGCTCTTGGAAGGAATAACATGGGTGCTCCACAACAACGAGCTCAAGTGGTTGATCAGGAAAATGCTCAGACTGGGATTAATGGTCTTCGTTGTTATAACTGTAATGAGAAGGGTCATCTGGCTAATGCATGCCCAAAGCCAAGGACAAGAGGCAGCGCTTATCAGAAAGAGGCTTTACTCTTGGCTCTTAAGGATGAAGCTGGTGGAACTCTTACCAACAAGGAACAGAGCTTCATGGCAAATGCATATTCTGATGATGATATGGAGGAATTGCAGGCTAATGCAGCAGTGATGCTAATGGCTAACATGCACGGAATGGAATACCTGGGGGATGACTGTCATAGCATCACAGTTACAGTTATATCGAACGACCTAAAGTGTCATTTTGAAAATATCGTTTGATTAAGTAAAATAATCAGAGTTTACAAAACATAGGTACCAAAAGATTTCCAAAGTACCAAAATGAGTTTGTTACAATCAAACGATAGTTTAGTGCATAAAATATATGTGAGACGCGTCGTCACCGCGACTCTATGATAAGTCCACATGCATGCCTTGAAGTGAATGCCTTAGATACCTGAGATAAAACATGCTAAAAGTGTCAACACAAAGGTTGAGTGAGTTCATAGAGTTTGGTTGAATTGTAAAGCCTTTAAAGAAGGTTCATGCACGTTTCATATAATATGAAAACTCTTAAGTGAGAGTCTAAGTTTTTGATCATTGAGAATAGTCGACAAAGCAAAGGCGTTGTAAATCAACTCAGTTCCAAGTTCCGCCCATACAAAACTTGCAACCTGTGTGTTCACCAGAGGTTGGTAGACCTCTAATAGCGCTATCCATACTACCTACTAATAGGAGACTAACAATGCGAATGTACAAACGGTACATCATACAACTATTATATACGATTAAGAACGCCGAACGAACATGGGAGAGTTTGCACGCTCCACCAATAAGGCGAGACTTTAGGTCAAGAACGCTCCACCAATAAGGCGAGACTTTAGGTCATAGTATGTACGGTACATTAAGTTCAAAACAGGTCATAAGTTCATAATTAAGTTCAAGTGTTCCATTCAAAAGTTCGTAATTAAGTTCAAGAGTTTAAGTCGAGTTCAAAAGTTCAAAATAGTCAAAAAGCTCAAAACATATCACAAGGTTCAAAATAGTCAAAGGGTTCAAATATATGTTAAAAGGTCCAAATCAATTTAAAAGAGTTCAAATATATATGTCGAAGGGTTCAAAATCAAGGAACGTGGTTCAAATAATAGTGTTCAGAACATAGTAATCAATTTAGTCAAGTATGATTAATTACTCACTAACATAAGTAGTGAAACAACAGTTATTTATGTTCATATAAGTGTAAAGTAAAAGCAAGTAGTTGAGCATGTATCTCCCCCGAAAAGGTTATAAAACAATTAAACGAGTAAAAGTGGGGCTACGAACTCACCTGATGCAATGATCATGGTGACAAAAGTAGATACACTGAAATGTGGTGCGATCTCTATCTGTAACCTAATATGAATGATATGCTCTAATATAAGTCATGAAATAATGTTGTGCATGCAAACTCATATGATATCCATACCACTTGTACATTTTTTAAAATGAAGTTTATCGTCGAAATACACGTTTATGACATCTCGTCATGTTATAAAATACTTTACAAGTACTTACGTTGAAACGACATCCTACAATAGTTGCTTAGTGATTTATCAAGAAATTATAGTTTATGAGTAGTTTTCGGAAAAGTTTGAGAGATCGTATATTACTCGTTACAACTTTGTTTGATGAACGGTTGAACATTTTGGAAACTATGCCAGGTGAACTCACTTTTACTTAAAGACATTATTTTCTCAAAAGTACTCTATCGATAAGAAAAATGGCTCCAAACATGGTCACTTGCGATAACCATTTTGGTCTAGTAGAAAATATATAAGTGTTAGTACTTGTGTAAAATAGTCACAATAGTCATATTTAAAATGCGTATAACTTAGTCGTTATAAGTCGGTTTTCTACGTTTTATATATCCTTGATTTTGTGTTAATGTATACTAATATATTTTTGATAAATCAACTCATTTAGATTATGTTTAAAACTCGATTTTTCCCCTTGAAAAATCTTTGACAGCTTGTATATTTTCAGAAAATTAGTTTTCGTCGTTAAACTTGAAAATAGCGTAACTTCTTCGTTATAAATCTGTTTTAATCCGTTCAAGTGACCACGGTTTCGTTTTAAAGTCTATTTTCTGAAAATATAAACCAAAATAATACATGACCTGTCGAAATTTCCAGATTTTACAAAAATTGACAGCCCTTAATTAGAAGTTGTCGAAAATGATTTTTCTAGTGTAATACTTGTTCTAAACCCTTCCAATCAACACCAAAACTATTCTAAACCTACCATACACATTCTTAGGGTGTCATGGGTTCCTAAACTTCATCAAAAATGATAGGTTTCATGGGAATAATTATAGGATAGTTTATACTAATAATAAGTAATAAAAACAAGTAAAAGTGGTATGAATACATATAATACTTGCATATTTTTGTACTAGCATATTAAAAATAGATCAAATATGATTATGAAAGAGTAGGAAATATTATTTAGAACTTACTTGAGTGATTGAAGAGTTTTTGGAACTAGAAACTTAATAAATCTTTAGGTTTTTAGTTCAAAACCTTGAAATATATCACTAATAGAACTAGAAAAATACTTGAGCTTGAAAAATTATGGATTCTTCTTCTTGATCATGCCATGGCCGAACATCACAAAAGGAAGGAGAGGATGTCTTGCCTTTTACACCTTATTGTATGTGTTATGTATGTATTTTCTTTTTTGAAAACTAACAAATGTAAGAGATATTTGTTTGTAAAAGTGTATAGGTGTAATTTTTAGTCAAGAAAATATCAAATAGTGGTGACTTGGAGGGGGAAGGTCGGCAAGGGGGTTTTGGGTAAATAGGTTTTGTATTTTGATGATTTAAATGTATATAATGTTATGTAATATGTATATTTTGTACATATAATTAGGTATTAAGTGTAGCGTTTGCTAAAAATTGATTTTAATGGAACAAAATAAAATATATTGAAGTCATAAAAATTATAAAAATGCATTTCTCGCAAGTATTGAGTGAATAAATAATTGTCGATTAGAATTTACGAAAACCTTCGTAAATATAGATATATAACAATTTATATACCAAAATAAATTCTAAACATCGGGTAAACTAATAATATAATTTTTATAGTCTTAAAATGAGTTTAAAAATATATCAGGACAATTGTGTGAAGTGTCGGATCAATTATTCAAAATAAATGATCGTGCGATAGCATTTATTTAATAGAAAAATATATGTTAATGAAATATGCAAACTCATGCATGAACTAATATGAAATGATGTTACTGATGATGTACAGACTAACTCTAGTCTAGATGAAATGTTCTCAATGATGTTCCATGAATACGCGGCTAAACCCTTACGGTTACGCGAATTTGATACTCGTAAACCTAGTTTACAAAAATGATGAATAATAATCGTGAATATAAATTTTTCTCTGGGAATGAATAGTGTTTTGTGAATAGTAAAATTTTGAAATAACATCTCAAAATATCAACTCGACTTCAAAAACGATGAATAGTAACCAGTGAATAGTAAATTCGCGAGATGAATAATAAAATTTTTTAAAGTTTTCAAAATGACCGGAAATTGAGAATTGTGACATTCTTCCCCGGTTAGAGGAATCACGTCCTCATGATTCAATTATTGATAACTATAGTCTGAACCTCGACAAGGGTTCTAAAAGTTCATGCTCGCGTGAATAGTCTAAGTGATGATGTCAATGCTCATGTATATGGGTTCCTCATCCAACTAGGTACGTTCTTGTGCCATCGTGACCATTTCCCATTCTAAAGACATGCTCTCTTATGGTTAAGTTTGTTGAGGCAAGCTTTCCCATTCTCGAGCAAAACCCTCAAAAGACTTTTAGGTAACCGATTTTTACTTAATCTCACAACTCATCAAACAAGAACTGTCATGAGATTAGGCTAAATCGGTTTGAGTAACAACTTGACTCCTAGCTTGATTTTCGCAACTCATCAGACAAGAACTGTCACAAGAATCAAGCTAGGAAACAAGTGGTTTTGAAGAAAGTCTTTTGAAAATTTTGCTCAATTATGGAATTGCTTACACATATAAGACTGATACTCCCTTCATTGCATGATTCTTCCTGAATTAGACATAGGTGATCAGGCTATGTATAATTTAGGAGTAACTATGCAATGCTTGGACTAATCGACTCATATGATGTTTGGTGTTGAGTCAACTGATGTTAAAATTATGATAGGGGATTTCAAGGTATCCTCCACGTTGGAGTCCGAAGAAAGGATAACGGAATGGGTATTTGAAGACATCTATGTGAAATGAAAGTAAATAACTCGCATAATGTGCGTATAAAACCGCATGTATAATGAGTATGCACTGATAATGATATGATGAGATGCTATGATGATGTAGTTATAGTCTAGGGTCAATGATGCAACCTAGTTCTCTATAACCGTTTCTCTGATACCAATCTGTCACACCCCCAAATTACCTGTTTTGCAGCGGAATGAAATACCTGGGGGATGACTGTCATAGCATCACAGTTACAGTTATATCGAACAACCTAAAGTGTCGTTTTGAAAATATCGTTTGATTAATTAAAATAATCAGATTTGACAAAACATAGGACCCAAAAGATTTCCAAAGTACCAAAATGAGTTTGTTACAATCAAACGATAGTTTAGTGCATAAAATATATGTGAGACGCGTCATCACCGCGACTCTATGATAAGTCCACGTGCATGCCATGAAGTGAATGCCTTAGATACCTGAGATAAAACATGCTAAAAGTGTCAACACAAAGGTTGAGTGAGTTCATAGAGTTTGGTTGAATTGTAAAGCCTTTAAAGAAGGTTCATGCACGTTTCATATAATATGAAAACTCTTAAGAGAGAGTCTAAGTTTTGGTCATTGAGAATAGTCCACAAAGCAAAGGCGTTGTAAATCTACTCAGTACCAAGTTTCGCCCATACAAAACTTGCAACCTGTGTGTTCACAACTCATTGCACAAAATATAGTGTGTCTAGTAGTCAAGTATACGATGTCATAATAGTTCACAATATAGCACCACGTATATAATAATGTATGCCAGTCAAGGCCCCTAGAATAAATAATATGCGTTCCGTAACATAGTAAACGAGAGGTTGGCCGACCTCTAATAGCGCTATCCATCCTACCTACTAATAGGAGACTAACAATGCGAATGTACGAACGGTACATCATACAACTATTATATACGATTAAGAACGCTCCGAACATGGGAGACTTTGCATGCTCCACCAATAAGGGGAGACTTTAGGTCAAGAACGCTCCACCAAAACGGCGAGACTTTGCACGCTCCACCAATAAGGCGAGACTTTAGGTTATAGTATGTACAGTACATTAAGTTCAAAACAGGTCATAAGTTCATAATTAAGTTCAAGTGTTCCATTCAAATGTTCGTAATTAAGTTCAAGAGTTTAAGTCGAGTTCAAAAGTTCAAAACAGTCAAAGAGCTCAAAACATATCACAAGGTTCAAAATAGTCAAAGGGTTCAAATATATGTTTAAAGGTCCAAATCAATTTAAAAGAGTTCAAATATATATGTCGAAGGGTTCAAAAGCAAGGAAAGTGGTTCAAATAAAAGTGTTCATAACATAGTAATCAATTTAGTCAAGTATGATTAATTACTCACTAACATAAGTAGTGAAACAACAGTTAATTATGTTCATATAAGTGTAAAGTAAAAGCAAGTAGTTGAGCATGTATCTCCCCCGAAGAGTTTATAAAATAATTAAATGAGTAAAAGTGGGGCTACGAACTCACCTGATGCAATGATCATGGTGATAAAAGTAGATACACTGAAATGAGGTGCGATCTCTATCTGTAGCCTAATATGAATGATATGCTCTAATATAAGTCATGAAATAATGTTGTGCATGCAAACTCATATGATATCCATACCACTTGTACATTTTTGAAAATGAAGTTTATCGTCGAAATACACGTTTATGACATCTCGTTATGTTATAAAATACTTTACAAGTACTTACGTTGAAACGACATCCTACAATAGTTGCTTAGTGATTTATCAAGAAATTATAGTTTATGAGTAGTTTTCGGAAAAGTTTGAGAGATCGTATATTACTCGTTACAACTTTGTTTGACGAACGGTTGAACATTTTGGAAAATAGGCCAGGTGAACTCACTTTTACTTAAAGACATTATTTTCTCAAAAGTACTCTATCGATAAGAAAAATGGCTCCAAACATGGTCACTTGCGATAACCATTTTGGTCTAGTAGAAAATATATAAGTGTTAGTAATTGTGTAAAATAGTCACAATAGTCATATTTAAAATGCGTATAACTTAGTCGTTATAAGTCCGTTTTCTACGTTTTATATATCCTTGATTTTGTGTTAATGTATACTAATATATTTTTGATAAATCAACTTATTTAGATTATGTTTAAAACTCGATTTTGCCCCTTGAAAAATCTTTGACAGCTTGTATATTTTCAGAAAATTAGTTTTCGTTGTTAAACTTGAAAAGAAGCGAATCTTATAAACCGTTTTAATCCGTTCAAGCGACCCACGCCGCTTTTAAAGTTTATTTTCTAAAATATAAACCAAAATAATCCATGACCAGTCGAAATTTTCCATTTTACAAAAATGGACAGCCCTTAATTAGAAGTTGTCGAAAATGATTTTTCTAGTGTAATACGTGTTCTAAACCCTTCCAATCAACACCAAAACTATTCTAAACCTACCATACACCTTCTTAGGGTGTCATGGGTTTCTAAACTTCATCAACAATGATAGGTTTCATGGAAATAATTATAGGATAGTTTATACTAATAATAAGAAATAAAAACAAGTAAAAGTGGTATGAATACATATAATACTTGCATATTTTTGCACTAGAATACTAAAAATAGATCAAATATGATTATGAAAGAGTAGGAAAAATTATTTAGAACTTACTTGAGTGATTGAAGAGTTTTTGGAACTAGAAACTTAATAAATCTTTAGGTTTTTATTTCAAAACCTTGAAATAGATAACTAATAGAACTAGAAAAAATACTTGAGCTTGAAAAATTATGGATTCTTCTTTTTGATCATGCCATGGCCGAACATCACAAAGGGAATGAGAGGATGTCTTGCCTTTTACACCTTATTGTATGTGTTATGTATGTATTTTCTTTTTAGAAAACTAACAAATGTAAGAGATATTTGTTTGTAAAAGTGTATAGGTGTAATTTTTAGTCAAGAAAATATCAAATAGTGGTGACTTGGAGGGGGAAGGTCGGCAAGGGGGTTTTGGGTAAATAGGTTTTGTATTTTGATGATTTAAATGTATATAATGTTATGTAATATGTATATTTTGTACATATAATTAGGTATTAAGCGTAGCGTTAGCTAGAAATCGATTTTAAAGGAACAAAATAAAATATATCGAAGTTATAAAATTATAAAAATGCATTTCTCGCAAGTATTGAGTGAATAAATAATTCTCGATTAGAATTTACGAAAACCGTCGTAAATATATATAATAATATAATTTTTATAGTTTTAAAATGAGTTTAAAAATATATCAGGACAATTGTGGGAAGTGTCGGATCAATTATTCAAAATAAATGATCGTGCGATAGCGTTTATTTAATAGAAAAATATACGTTAATGAAATATGCAAACCCATGCATTAACTAATATGAAATGATGTTACTGATGATGTACAGACTAACTCTAGTCTATATGAAATGTTCTCAATGATGTTCCATGAATACGTGGCTAAACCCTTACGGTTACGCGAATTTGATACTCGTAAACCTAGTTTACAAAAATGATGAATAATAATCGTGAATATAAATTTTTCTCCGAGAATGAATAGTGTTTTGTGAATAGTAAAATGTTGAAATAACCTCTCAAAATATCAACTCGACTTCAAAAACGATGAATAGTAAAATGATGAATAGTAACTGGTGAATAGTAAATTATCGAGATAAATAGTAAAAATTTTTAAAGTTTGCAAAATGACCGGAAATTGAGAATTGTGACAAGATGTATGACGATAAGGTGAGGTTCATAGTGATTCTTTTAGCCTTTTATATTTTTTAGAAAACAAGTAAATAGCTCGAGGTTTAGGAGTGGGGGGTGGTACTTCTACCAATTTTAACTTACTAATAATTAAAACTACTAACTAATTATACTAATGAAAAGGATAAAAGATAAGCTATGTATTGTATGGCGTGTTCTTATGATGATTAAAAGTGTGTTTACTTAGATGTTCTTACTCCCTAGTTATCTCTTATTGGTCGG
The DNA here is from genome assembly GCA_910596185.1 of Chrysanthemum makinoi. Classification (NCBI taxonomy): domain Eukaryota; kingdom Viridiplantae; phylum Streptophyta; class Magnoliopsida; order Asterales; family Asteraceae; genus Chrysanthemum; species Chrysanthemum makinoi. The sequence goes on along the minus strand of OU343217.1, from coordinate 245,818,118 downwards.
TTGAATTGTCACATCCTCATCTTAATTGGTCCGTTGTATTCCGTGTGGTCATAGGGGGTGCCTAATTCCCTAGTAATATGAATTGTAACTCTCCTCTAGACTATTCAGGATCGCCAAGTACCGTAGTATCTCCCCCGAATACTCTATTATCCTAAAGCTACAACTTACGCAATAAACACAAAGATGTCTCAAGTGCACTCTCAAGATTTTTGCTATTTAGGACGTTCAAGCTCGCAACAATAAAAGAAGAAGCCAGTTTTCCTTACTCTAGTGTCCACCAATTAAAACAAGAGACAACCTAACAGTAATCAACAACTATATTTCATAGATCTAAGGAAACACAATAGTAATTTAGCTACTCATAATGGATAATCATGCACACACACAAACAATTGAACATAGGATATAATGGATTAAAAAACTTATCTTTTGGTGTAAAGAAGGGTTTGGAACCCTAAAATATTGTCCAAGTCAAACTACACACGAACGAGGGTTTGCTCTAAAAAATTCTACCACACTAAATGCCGAAAAATCGAATTCTATATATAGATTTACAAATGCGAAGGCGTTGCCTTTCGCTGGTGACGCCGTCTGGTCACCGTCATTAGGGTTTTGATGCAGGTTTTACTGACCAGGTTTTACATTTATAGTAACTCGTCTACCTATGGCCTACCTAATACAATAACGGGCAGGGTACCCGGTCGCATGTAGTGAGGGAATGGTAAGACCGAGGTCGTCCCAAGAACGGTTGATTCCTAACTGTCTAATTAATTAAATTGGTCAACTAAATAAGTTTTAATGAAAGAATTGATAATATTTAAGGTGTCACGTGATCAATTGGGCTGGTTCTCTGGTAAACAAGCTAATGGGAACGATAGTGATGCAATTCTTAAACCGAGTTCATCCAAAAGTGGCAAAAGTCGATAGACTCCTTTGGTCAATTCGCCTACCCAATGGTTCTTAGAATCCTCACCAAGATGAACAGGTCACCCAGGATCATTCGGCAATCTAATAGCAGTCATTAAGATCCGGCGTTTATTATCGCATTACATGGGTTCTAAATATCACTAGATTCCTGCTTCAAGTAGGGTCAAAGTCGCTAGGACAGCATTTGGTCAGTTCGTCCTAACCTATCAACAAAGGGTACCACTGGAGAAATCAGGCGCACCATCATAAGTCCAGTTGTTCCTGGATCCTAAGCCAAGTCATTAAGTACCGCTACATGCTAGATTCATAATAGTGAGTGCCCGGGTGCTAGCATCTTAAACACTCACCCCTTAATTCTTAAGTTCAACCAAACGGTAGGTGATCAGTTGGTCAAATCGTACAAGTAGAAAGGGTCGTCAGTTGGTCATATCTTACCCTTCCCGTCTCAGTCTACTTACTTAGGGTCAGTTGGTCATATCTCCTAAGCAACTAGCCTCTACCACCATTCAAAACTACCAAAACAAGGGTGGCTACCAACAAACTATGCATGCATACACTAGAAACAATTAATAACGCAAAAGCATTAATAATAAAAAGAATCAAAACTAGGCCAGGACCTAATTTCTACATCACCAAAATACCCTAGTGGAATGACAAATGAAATCCTCATATAAAACAATAAATAAACAAAGATATAACATCAAATAATTAATTGACTAATAATAAATTAATCATCAATTAAATAGAACACAATAATAATTAATTCGCCAACAATTATATTGAGAATCAAGATTATAATAAACATAATGAAACCAAAAAAATATTATGAATCAAAAAATAATTACATGTCGTGCCACGGATAAAGCTATCGATCCCCTAGTCGATAGGTGTAACAAAAATTAACCAACAGCGCCCGGACCATGGACATAAGGAAATTACATGGAAGGCTAGGCGATAGGTGTAACGAAAGAAACATATATTAGGTGAACAAAATGAAAGGAATGGCTCTGAAGGGTGTACTAAAGGTATCTTGCACTAATGATGAGTGCAACAAAAAGGGTTTAACAGGGGGATTAACTAATCGATGTGAAAATTCAATATACACATAACATATATGATAGGCTATTTGGGTTTAATCCTAATATTGCCTTATATCCTAGTTGCACCGATCACACCAAGTTGTCTCAGTGTACTGCTCATGATAATGGTCTCGAAAAGATATACAAGTTCAAGTTCTAAATTCTACTACAGCCATCGGCACACTCATTTTTATGGTATTATGTATAAGGGGAAAATGGAAAGGCTTATCCTCACACAATGGAAATATAGGGTAGGTGTGCTCAGTTTAGATTAATCCAGTTAAGTAATGAAAAACATGTCAAAATTTTACTAATGAAACACTTTTCATCAAAAACTAGAAAAATAAAGGCAAGAAAAATCAAGTGGGTGTCTATGTCTAATCCCTTCCCCCCACTTGGGTCATACAAAGCATAGAATTGAAAAATAGGAAGGGTTAGAGATGGAACGAAAAACTCCCCTAGATTTGCTCGGTATGAATAATAATGCATGTCCAAAAACACGCTCCAAATATGCCTCCTCGAGCAACCTCCATTTTCACATAAACTCTCCATGCAAATACCATGGCACTCAACTAGGACGGATAAAAAGAGTTCTCTTGCAGCCAATCATAGCTCCATTCTTCAACCTGTATTGCTGCAAGAAAAACTAATACCAAAAAGCATAATTCTGGATAAAAAGCAAAAATAGCACGAAATGTAAAAAAAAATAAAAAAAAAACCTAACTCACTTTCGTAGGAATCAAGGTTGCATTTAGCGCATGCAACAAGCCTTTTAAACCACTTGGTGTCCCAAGTGAACGAGTGAAGTCTCGTGAGGGTTTACAGGGAACACACCCACAAAGCTCATTTAATTACTAATACAAGGTTATGCCAATGTTTTGAAACTTGTTTTAGAAAAAATTTAGTCACAGTGGATAGTTACGGCGTAACTGGATCAGCCCAGTTACGGCGTAGGTGAGTTGACTTAAGAAAAATGTTTACCAGGAAGGGATTACGGCGTAACTGGATCGGCCCAGTTACGGCGTAATAAGAAAGCCCGTGAAAAGAAGATACCTGGAACAAAGAGATTACGGTGTAACTAGATCGGCCTAGTTACGGCGTAGTTATGAAGAAGTGGGCAGATGGCCTTACTGATAGCCAGTTATGGCGTAAATGGGTCGGCCCATTATGCCGTAATTTCATTATGATGTTGTTGTGCCCTAGGTGGCAACTTTTTCCTACGTGATCAAGAGGAGTTAACGGAACTCCTGTCATCTATCCTTGGTCTTGAAACCTGTAAACAAGATAAACAAAACATGCCAAACCAACTACAAAACCGAAAAACACAAAAAATATCCATAAAGGTCTAAGAAATAAAAACAAAGAAAACTAAATTTAGGATCGGGACGGGTAGTCTCCCGACGAGCACTTTTCTTTAACTCCCTTGAGTCTTTAAGTTAGTCTCCTACAACAGCCATCAATCGGACGTCTCCAAATAATGTCTATCGCTAAACTAATCTCGGCTTATGATCTTGTCGAGATTCCCTCAACTTCTTGCTCAACCTCCACACTATCACAACCTCGTGCATTAAATGTGTAAAAATAATAAACACGAGCAACAAGTGAGATAAAACACATCATTCATAATTTTAAGATGTCTCAGACTTGGTTACGGCATAAGTCCTATTAATAACTACGCCGTAACTTCCGTCTGAAAGAAACCTGATATATAATAAGAATAGATTACACCGTAACCATGGCCAAGGTTACGCTGTAATCTCAAGACAGAAGACAAAATTGTAGAATAATATCAATCAAACAACCAAAAATACGAAGACCGTTCCCCGGAAGCGGCGCCAAAAACTTGATGCAGGTTTTACTGACCAGATTTTACATTTATAGTAACTCGTCTACCTATGGCCTACGTAATGCACTAGCGAGCAGTGTACCCGGTCGCATGTAGTGAAGGAATGGTAAGACCGAGGTCGTCCCAAGAACGGTTGATTCCTACCTGTCTAATTAATTAAATTGGTCAACTAAATAAGTTTTAATGAAAGGATTGATAATATTTAAGGTGTCACGTGCTCAATTGGCTGGTTCTCCTGGTAAACAAGCTAATGGGAATGATAGTGATGCAATTCTTAAACCGAGTTCATCCACAAGTGGCAAGAGTCGATAGACTCCTTTGGTCAATTCGCCTACCCTATGGTTCTTAGAATCCTCACCAAGATGAACAGGTCACCAGGGATCATTCGGCAATCTAATAGCAGTCATTAAAAGCCGGCATTTAATATCGCATTACATGGGTTCTAAATGTCACTAGATTCCTACTTCAAGTGGGGTCAAAGTCGCTAGGACAGCATTTGGTCAGTTCGTCCTAACCTATCAACAAAGGGTACCACTGGAGAAATCAGGCGCACCTTCATAAGTCAAGTTGTTCCTGGATCCTAAGCCAAGTCATTAAGTACCGCTACATGCTAGATTCATAATAGTGAGTGCCCGGGCACTAGCATATTAAACACTCACCCCTTACTTCTTAAGTTCATCCAAACGGTAGGTGATCAGTTGGTCAAATCGTACAAGTAGAAATGGTCGTCAGTTGGTCATATCTTACCCTTCCCGTCTCAGTCTACTTACTTAGTTTCAGTTGGTCATATCTCCTAAGTAACTAGCCTCTACCACCATTCAAAACTACCGAAACAGGGGTGGCTACCAACAAACTATGCATGCATACACTAGAAACAATTAATAACGCAAAAGCATTAATAATAAAAAGAATCAAAACTAGGCCAGGACCTAATTTCTACATCACCAAAATACCCTAGTGGAATGACAAATAAAATCCTCATGTAAAACAATAAATTAACAAAGACATAACATCAAATAATTAATTGACTAATAATAAATTAATCATCAATTAAATAGAACACAATAAGAATTAATTCGCCAACAAATATATTGAGAATCAAGATTATAATAAACAATAATGAAACCAAAATAATATTATGAGTCAGAAAATAATTACATATCGTGCAAAGAATAAAGCTATCGATCCCCTAGTCGAGTAAACCCTCGTACAATGCCTTCTTTTTCTGTTTGTCGGCGCACTCACGAACCACAATATATCTCAAAATGATATGTGTACATCACTTTATAGTAGCAGGGTACCCGCGCGTTGCAGCGGCGGGTATCCTAAAATAAAATTTTCCAGTGAATCATTTGTTTTAGTTTATTATATTTTTTTTGACAATAAATTTACGGATATCAAGAATTTCATTTAGCCCGTGCCCGTTCAGGCTCGAGCCCGTTGGCCCGTGTCCGTTTGGCCCGCGCCTGTTCGGGCTCAAGCCCATTTTGCCCGTTTGGGCTTTAATATTTGTATAATGTGCTTTATTATTTGTATTAGTGACATTTAATGTATGGTACCCACGCGTTGCGGCGGCAAGTACCCTGAAATAAAATTTTCAAGTAAATCATGTATTTTAGTTTATTATATTCTTTTTGAAAATAAATTTACGGATTTCAAGAATTTCGTTTAGCTCGTGCTGCCGAGCTCGAGCCCGCTTGGCCTGTTGCCCGTTCGGGCTTGAATATTATTTGTACAATATTATTTGTATTAGTGACATTTAGTGTATGAATTGTATTTAATTTGGTTGTACAATATGCTTGATAATTTGTATTTATTATGTTTGGGAGTGTTTTAATGACTGTATTAATTATATTTAGGGGGCGTTTGGTTGGGGTAATTTGAAATTCCGGAATTTTAAATTCTAGAAAATTTAAATTCTTGAGAATTTAAAATTCCGGAATTTAAAATACCTTCGCATGTTTGGTTCACAGAAATTTATAAATTTTTTTTTATTTTTTTAATATAAATTTCATAAAAATTATATTTAAAAGTTTATAAAAAAAATTATAAAAAAAAAGTTTATAAAAAGTTTATAAAAAATTTATAAAAAAAAGTTTATAAATAATTTATGAAAAAGTTTATAAAAAATTTATTAAAAAAGTTTATAAAAAGTTTATAAGAAATTTATAAAAAAATTATAAAAAAAAAAGTTTATAAAAATTTATAAAAAAAGTTTATAAAAAGTTTATAAAAAGTTTAAAAAAAATTTCTAAGAAATTTATAAAAAATTTAAAAAAAAAAAGTTTATAAAAAATTTATAAAAGTTTATAAAAGAGTTTATAAAAAAAAGTTTAAAAAAATCTATAAGAAATTTATAAAAAATTTATAAAACAAAGTTTATAAAAAAATTATAATAAAAGTTTATAAAAAAAATATAAATATTATATTTAAAAGTTTATAAAAAAAACAATAAGAAAAAAAGTTTATAAATTTTTTTTCAAGCAAATTAAAATTCCTCATTTTTTGGAGGCATTCTGATTCTCCCCATTTTGGCAATTTGAGGAATTGTAAATTGCTTAAATTCCCCCATTTGAGTTACCAAACATGACATTTGAAGGGAATTAAAATACAAATGCCTCCAATATCCCCCAAATTGCCCCAACCAAACCGCCCCCTTATTGATTAGTTAATTAAATAGCATTAATGTGGTGTTTTATTTTTTTTAATATGTGCATTAAAGTGGTGTACGCTATGCTTCTTGTCTTGTACATCTGAAAATTATGTGCATTAAAATGTTGTAGATTATGCTTCTTTTCTTGATTATATGAATTACTAATTATAGTAACATGTGTTAGCTTATATTTTTAAGACTTCCTTTTATAGGAAGTGCTAAATACATTATTATGTAGTATAGATAATAATAGAACTTTAGCTATTTGCAACATTTGGCCCTTAAACTTGCATTAAATTACTTTTGAGCCCATGTAGTATATTTCATATAATTAACACATTTTAATGTGTTAATTATACTTATGGCTTTGACGCATTCAGCCCCTCATCGTACTTCACCATTTATTCTTTAGTCCTCAAAGTGAATAAAATAATTATTAACTTGCCGCATTTAATCCCTGGACCTCGAAACTTTGCCCCCAAGTAATTAGTTACGGCGTAACTAATTCATTGGGTTACGCCGTAATCCTTCGTTCGCTCATGATTATCTACTCCGACATTATCTCTATGGCGTAATTAACACCATGTTACGCCGTAACCTTCACAAAAATAATTACGCCATAACCATATGAAATGGTTACGCCGTATCCTTCAAAGCATCATATTTACGCCGTAACATTATTAACTAGTTACGGCGTAATCTTCACAATAATTCTCAGGCCCTCGTAGTATGAGTTACAGCGTAGTCCATTGCGCAACTTACGCCGTACCTAGTCTTCAGAACATATCTCTTGGCCTTTTATGACATCTTTTCCACTCCAACGCCTCATTTATCCTGAAATGCAACTATGAACGAATTAATTACCATATTAATACAAATGAAGCCATAAACACGGGAATTTGATATATAAAAGATCAGGCTAATTTGATGTTATCAGGTTTCGTTTGGGCCAAGTCATCGTTGGGACGGCGTCAGTTGAGATGTGTGACGCCGTTTATCTTCATAAGGGACGTCATCTTGAAATGGTTCTTGGTCGCCTGGTGTAAAACAAAGAGAGACTCCTTCCAGAAAATAGGCATGACGTCGTCATGTTGTAGAACCAATTTCACACCTGAGCCGTCACTTGCAATTTAATTAGAAATCCTCCTTGGGACGGCGTCCCCCTTTGGGTTGGGACACCGTCAGGCTTGCAAAATAGCCTTGTTTCTTGACTTTGCGGTTTTCTTCATGTTTTCGCTCCTTATCGTCCAAAAGTGCTTGATTCCAGCATTTTCCTTTCAAAAGACCTAAAATGTGAAAAGGAACTATTTTAAGTAGTAACGGATATAAAATGTTTCGATTTAGGGCTTAAATGACCCCCTAAAAACGTATGTTTTAAATCCTTATCAAATATCCCTACACTTGGAATTTGCTTCTCCTCAAGCAAACGTGCTTTTGGCCAATCAATTTATAAGTTAGGGGTCATGTAGCATTGGTTTAAAATAATTTACAACATATACAAGTGCCACAATAGTCATAACAAGCACGAAAATTATACACTAGCACCTCACAATTGGTGTTTGGATTCTCTCATCTCTCGGGTTTATATGAAATATAACATGTAAGGAAATGGAAGATAAAGACTCACTACCTGTCATAGCACATAGATTACCATAGGCTTGAGAATAGATCAAACCTCCACCGCTTTGGCATAAGCACCTAGGAATAACTATCTAAGAGGTCCTTACAAAGGGTTATAATGTTAGGCTTAGGGTAGGGAAGTAAAGGGTCTTTTTGGATAAGGGGATATTTAGTGGTGGCAAGTCAAAAATCTTATGTTACAAGCATGAAAAATATGGCGTTGCTAAGCCAGGACTCGACTCACTAACACTAGATAAAAACTTGAAACAAAATCAAAAGACATAAACTTAAAGACATAAAGATAGATGTAGGATGGTAGCCTATTTGTTTTTCTCTTTTTTCATACCTTTTTACTCTACCATCCTCTACGATAACATCAACATAAAGGGATTTATAAGAGCATCCCTACACTTTGTTTTTATTTCACTAACACTAATTGACCCGAATTGAAAAGATCAAAAATATTGGAGTACTTAATTACGTAGACAAAGGGAAATTGAATATAACGTTCCTTCCTGGAACTTCATAAAATACTACTTTAACCCATGAGTCCCAATCGTCCCAAAACCGTGTACAAATGATATGACTCGACTTAGCAACCATGCAAGTAACTAGATAATTGAACTAAGGGTTTAACAATGGTTACAATAATGCACTAAAGATGAGTGCATACAAAGTGGGCTAAGGCGATTTGGGTGTAACATTTGGGGTTGGATTATAAACAATGCTCTTCATTGATATTCTGGAAATCGAAACATCACAAGAACCAAAAAAAGATAGGCTTTGAGGGGTTAACTAGGGGTATCGTGTACTAAAGATGAGTACATCACAAGGGTGTGGGGAAAATTACTCAATCGATGTGGATGACGTAATTAAATTACAGGTTTAAAAGAAGGACTATCCTAATGCCTCTTATCATTTAGTTAATCCTAACTACACGAATGTAGTCTCACTAGCGATCTTGGAATGCATCATAAAACAATTTCTAGAATCTATTATACTACCGGTACACTCACTAAGCATTAAAGATGAATGCTTTTATTCCTAAAGATCTAGAGGCGAACCTTACATTTTTTGGGATGGAATTTGAGTGGAAAACGGTTTTTTTTTGTGCTAGTCATATAACTCCTATCCATGAGACGCTTTATTAAGAATAAAGTTTAACTCGTAAATGCCATAAAAATTTTAAATTTGGTGCTAAAATTACCCTAACAAATATTTCTATAGTTTAT